>OZ018330.1:150112060-150579560 GCA_963969495.1 Ceratothoa steindachneri
TTAAATAGTTTAGAAAAAAAGAAGCTGATAATTAGTTCCACAATCTTTGAATAACTTTGAGCGAACTTAGGCAAACTCAGTAAGAATAATTAAATGGGGGATGAATTGAAATTTAACGGGTTCTTAAGTAAAAAACTCCAGTTTTTAATATAATGATGTATAATATATATCTATATATATATATGTATATTAATGTAGAACTCTAAATACCGCGACATAAGTATACGTCTAAATACTCCGACACAAGCTCCGTGTCCCTTTCATATTTACAAATGTACCAGCCTCGAATTCTCTATCGCCCCTTTTTCGCGCCATCGTAAACTCTAAGGGGGCTCGAAGGTGTGAAAGACATACTGTCTGCCCACAGATGAAAAAATGTCTTTCGCGCGGCGATACGGATTTTATGAGAATTCGGTGCTCTCTCTCGATTTATGCTCACGAGGGAAATAAAAGGAAAACTTCTTGGATTCGGGCAGAAGATCTTGGACCTACGTCGAATGTGTGGAGCCCGATCCACAGATGAAATCGTTCGCCCGCTGCAAGGAAGGAACTTATTGGGGAATTGGTTGTTGACGTCACGGTACTTGTAGGTGCCAAATTTCTCCCAACCCGCCCCTTCCCTGCCGAGTCTGAGGTTACACGGGACCTCCGTCTGTGGATTACCCATAGACGTAGGCACTTCGAGGAAGAAGTCCGATTTGAGCCACCGTTTGGCTCACCTTCGTGATCCGGCATAGGATCAGTATATCACCGGTCTAGGATTACCTTCTCATTCAGTAACCTCGGACGGCCGGACTAAGTGCGATCATCGTCACCAGAAGAAGATCTTCACCGTCACTTTCAAAAATACTTACGAACTCAAAGGCATCTTTAATTGAATTATCCATTCCCTTAACTTCACCAGTTTATTTGTGAATTAGAATTCCCATCCTGAGCTCATAAGCTCGAGTATTAAAAGTGCTTAATTCACTGTTTAACTCAATAATAACACCGGGAAACAATTTGAAAAAAATTCTGTTGAGTTAGATTTTTGTGCTGATTTAAACTAAAATTAGCATGCTGATTCCAAATTTGTAGTCAGCCTTTTTCTAGCACCTCTATTTTTTCCTCCATAGCTTAGCCCCCAGAGAAGTAAAATTTAACTGCCTAGATGTAATATATTTGCCTGCTGATTACGATTGAATTCATCTACAGCTACGTGGCAACTTGTTTGTGCAGTCACCATTGAGACATTGCGGTGAAAGGTGTGTGTTGTACGTTATATTTCGTTATATGCTGTTTTTTTAGCTTTCAAAGCTTGTAACTATTCCATCTTAGTGTTTTATTTACATAGGTATATATTTCCTTTGTTTCAGATCATGTCTGCTCCTGCAACTTCTCATCGTAAATGGCTAAACAACCCTGACTCCTTCTGCTACATTTGTGGCAGTTTCAACATTCCAAGTCAGAGGACAAACATCAGTACATTTGTCAAATAAGCATATTTAGCATAGTTTAAAGTAAAACTCGGTGATCAAGACAAGCCATGGGCCCCCATAAAGTGTGCAGGCAGTGTGTCGAGAGTTTACAGATGTGAACTAAAGGAACACGTGAAAGGTTGCCATTTGGTAACCCCATGGTTTGGCGAGAGCAAAAGGAACCTTGCACAGACTTACTTTTGTTTAGTGAAAACATCAGGATTTAACAAGAATAATAAAAGTAAAATAGAATATCCTAATCCACCGTCACCTATTAGGCCAATGCCTTATTCAGCTGAAATTCCAGTGCCAGTTTTCGAACAACTACCTCCTCTAGAAGATCTGAGTGATGTTGACTAACGCAGTGACAGCAATGATGCAGATTTCGAAATTCACGAGGGTTCGGTTTGTAGCGGATTTGATCAGCACGAGTTGAATGATTTGGCACGTGATTTGGGCCTATCAAAAAAAAGCTTCAGAAATCCAGGCATCAACAAAGAATGAGAATAATTTACTTAAACAAGAAGTGAAAGTATCATACTTTCAAACCAGAGAAAGTACATTTCTGCAGTACTTTCGAAGTGACAGCGGCTTTGTGTATTGCCATAATATTCCTAGTTTACTGAAGGAATTAGGGCTTTCAATCTACAATCCAAATGAATGGCGAATGTTTATTGACAGCTCAAAGCGGAGCTTAAAGTGTGTCGTTCTACACAATGGCAATTTATTTGGTGCAGTCCCTATTGGGCATTCTGTCTGTCTTCGTGAAGAACATGGAAATATAAAGAGGGTCATTGAGTTATTGCAATATGGCAATCACAATTGGATCATCTGTGTTGACCTTAAAATGGTGTGCTTCCTTCTTGGTCAGCAACATGCGTACACAAAGTATCCCTTCTTTCTCTGTATGCGGGATAGCAGAGCTCGAGGAAGGCATTGGGTTGAGACGAATTGGTCTCCAAGATCTGATCTTAAACCTGGAGATCCCAACATTCTACATTAGCCACTTGTTGACAGGAAGAATATAATATTCCCACCTCTGCACATAAAACTGTCTCATGAAGCAGTTTGTAAAGGCATTACCAACTGAGGGCGACTATTTTAAGTACATCATCTTGACGTTTCCTGGTATGTCAATTGAAAAAATCAAGGCCGGTGTGTTTGATGGTCCACAAATTCGACAGCTCATCAAAGATGAACAGTTGACCGGGACTATGGCAAACCTTGAGAAGAATGCTTGGGTATCATTCAAAGACGTCGTCAAGAACTTTCTTGGAAATACACGTGCAAGTAATTACACATAAATTGTTCAGAATCAATTAGAGAGCTACAAGACGCTTGGTTGCAACATGAGTATTAAACTACATTTTCTGCATTGCCATCTTGCTAGCTTTCCGGATGATCTTGGTGCTGTTAGCGACGAGCAAGGTGAACGATTTCACCAAGATTTAAAGGTTATGGAAGAACGTTATCAGGGTAGATGGGATGTACATATGATGGCTGACTATTGTTGGAGCATCAAACGCGATAGTCCCCAAGTTGAACATTCCAGAAAGAGCTATAAACGTAAATTTTTACCTTAACTACTCGCACATAATTATAATTATAGTAGCCATATCCTTTGTTAAAACATAATGGCGTTAAATAAACATTGCAATCATGCCTGTTTCTTTCATATTTCATTGTATGTCAATATTTGAAAAGGTTCAAAAACTTGACGTGATAGAGAAAAATTAGTTAAAAACAGCTGTCAGACCTAACTCAACAAAAATTGTGTTCCCCAGTGTAATATTCCATTTGTTCTGTCGGGTGCCATTAAGACGCAAGCATCCTAGTGAGTAATTTTCAAGTAATCCCCACGACATTTTTATAGACTTATTTATTCAGTGCAAGATTAATCCTATTTATATTTATATACGCTTTCGCTTATTTAAAATTCATGTACATTAAATATTATTTTTGTATATATGTGTTTAACTATTTTGGATGATCCTTTGGCAATTATTAAGCAATCCACTCGGCTTAAATCTCAATATTACACCAATCCATCCATGATTGGCTTTTACTGAGTGGGGACACACTCAGGGGATCATCATCTTTGTTTTGATCAAAAAGTACGTGCCGGAGTTATTCTTATTCACCGGAAGTGGCTTAGGTAGGTGTATTGGATACACTTCACCTCCTCTCCGCTTCACCTCGGTGCGATAATAAAATATATGTCCAAGAAATGCGACTGGGATTACCCACTCACAAAACCTCGACATATATATATATATATATATATATATATATATATATATATATATATATATATATATATATATATATAGAGAGAGAGAGAGAGAGAGAGAGAGAGAGAGAGTGAGTGGGTGCAATAAATATCCGATACATGGTCAAAAGTTTATTTACCATAGTTACACAACAGCAAAGTAATCGAAAATTGAACATCTTATGTATTTTGAATACAAATTCGGCATTAGAATACACAAATAGTAAAGCATTGATATTATATCGAAAAAGATGTTAGATTATCGCTTCAAAAAGTATCCAACACACCCACAAAATTAGTTTTAAAGCGATAATAAGTAGTTCTCGAACATTCCAAAGTGGTTTACGTGACAGGAATGCTGTAGAACTTTCTAGAAAAATAGTCTGCTTCGTCCACGTGAAACTGCAGACCTCAGTCAGTGCCTGAAAGATGCATGGGAAGAAGATAATTGTTCAACACTCTAATTCTAATATGGCGAAGGCTAAAGAATTGCGAAAAGGAGCAGAGAACTAATTGTTCAGTTACATAAAAGTGGTTTGGGCTATAGAAAAATTTCCTCTATCCTAAAAATACCAATCACAACCATTGCTAACACGATTCGCCGGTTGACGTCATATCAGTCCACTACAAGTCTACCACGTTCAGGGCCTCCATCTAAAATTTCAAACCGTGCGGCTAAATATATAGTCCGTAAAGTAAAGAAAAATCCTCGAGTGACTCGATCTGAACTTCAGAAAGATTTGGATTCAGCCGGGACAATTGTATGCAAAAATACAATTAGAGCAGTTCTAAGGAACGAGGCATTCTATTCTCGCACACCAAGAAAGACACCTTTGTTGAAACCAATTCATGTCAGAAATCGTCTGAATTTTGCCAAGAAACATTTAGAGAAGCCTGCAAGTTTTGGGAGCGCTGTACTATGGTCTGACGAGATTAAGATTGAGTTATTTGGGCGGAATAGTGTTAGTCACGTTTGGAGGCAGAAAAATTCAGCACATGATCCTAAAAATACAATCCAAACAGTGAAATTTGGAGGAGGAAGCATGATGGTGTGGGACTCTTTCTCCTCTGCAGGCCCTGGGAAAATAACCCAATAACCCTGGAAAAATTAATCCTCAGATGTATTGCAGGATTATAGATGATAATCTCTTACAGTCTGCAGATGACTTGAAGTTGCCAAGAGGATGGACATTCCAGCAGCACAGGACATTCTAGCAGGTTATGGAATGGCCATTCAGTCGCCAGACCTAAATCCTATCAAGAACATGTGGCAAGAATTGAAACTAAAGATTCAGAAAAAGGCCCCAAGAAATCTAACAGATTTAAAAAGAATATGCCAAGAAGAATGGGCCAAGATACCTACAAATATTTGTAACAACATCAAAGTAAATATCCCAAACGGTTGGAAGCAGTACTAGCGACGAAAGGTCATATCACCAAATACTAACTGGTTTTCATACATGTATCGGATACTTTTTGAAACGTTCATTTGATATTTTTGCCGTAATCATAGTAATGTTTTACTATTTTTGCAATATGATACCAATTTATATTCAACGTACAAAATACATAAGATGTTCAATTTTCGATTAGTTTGCTGTTGTATATCGAGGGACGAAGGCGTGTGAAAAAAAGGTCTCTAAAGGTACACACTACTGTACGTCAAGCAGCCACTATCGCCGCTGCACTCGGGAACAAATGAATCGGGAATAAGGTATGGACCTTCTACTTAGTGTGCGATATTATAGGTTGGCTCTTTGAAAGGGAAAACGTTTGCCGAGTTCGTCTCAAGGGTTATTCGAAATATAAACACCTCTACAAAAAAACCCACTTTAATACAAATAATAAGAACAAGGGCACAGATAAATATGGAAATCTAAATAATAATCAGTAAGACAAAAGAATATTATAACAGGAACAAATTCAGGAATCTAGGTCAGGGAATATATATAAGTGATCTGATAAGTTGGATTGAATGGAAGATTTAGTAAGTCTATTGGCGTTACACGAAATGGGAAATTCTTCTTAGGACTGGGAACGAAGAGGTAGGACTTACGAGGAAGGGAATCCTGGTTACCTCTGGAGGATGAACTGGTGATGTGGAAGACCAATGACCAGGTCTTGGTCGATGGGGTCTCGATGCGAAGGCGTCTAGAGATACTCCGAAGGGGGTTGAGATTACCTCGGTGCCAGGGAGAAGTTAAATAAGATTAAAAAGAAGAACAAAAGGGTGTCAGAAATTAAATTAGCTCAGGATAGCAACAAAGATCCTAAAAAGTTCTTTAGTTACTATAAAATTAATAATAAGTCTGGCAGAGTTAAAATAGGGCCTATCAAATATGAAGGGGTTGTGAGAGAAACTGATGAGAAAATAGTTGAGGTACTAAATGGTCATTTTGCATAAGCATTTACAAAGGAGAAACTAAATAGTCTTATGTATAGTACTCATGATTCAGGGAAAGAGGTGTCTACTACCATTAGTGTGGATTGGAGGACGATAAAAGGACTAATAGGTGAGTTAGATACTACCTTGGCCTTCAACCCTGATAATATTCATTCTAGGATACTTAAAGAAGGGGTAGAAAGTATCTCAATAGCTCTGGAGAAGTTATATACTAGGTCACTGGAATATGGAGAAATACCCGATGATTGGAAGAGAGTGAATGTAGTCCCCATTTTCAAGAAGGGTAGTGAAGAGGATCCAAATAACTTTAGACCGGTTAGCCTAACTCCTGTAGTCTGTAAAATTCTTGAGAAAATAGTTAAAAAAGGGATTTGCCAACATCTAGAGAGAGAGGGGTTAATCAGCGATGCTCAGCATGGGTTTAGATCAGGTAGATCATGTTTGACTAATTTACTAGACTTTTTGGAGTTTGTAACAGATCAAGTAGATAAGGGAGAGAATGTATATATAATTTACTTAGATTTTAGTAAAGCATTTGATAAGGTACCACATAGGAGACTAGTTTATAAATTCAAAATGATTGGGATGTGTGGGGGTGCTTCAAATTGGATAGCTGAGTGGCTGAAAGACAGGAAGCAAAGGGTAGTGCTAAATGGTGTAAAGTCAGAGTGGAGGGATGTTATCAGTGGGGTTCCTCAGGGATCAGTTCTCGTCCATTATTATTTGTCAGCTATATAAACGATCTTGGGGAGGCAGTTAATAATAAAGTGTCAATTTTTGCGGATGATACCAAATTAGCAGCTGTAGTTAAAGATATTGATGATAATTTTAAAGTGCAGGGGGATTTAAATAAATTGTTATCCTGGGCACATAAGTGGCAAATGACTTTCAACCTTGATAAATGCAAAGTTATTTACATGGGAAAAGATAATAAAGAATTTAACTATGAAATGGATGGGCATTGGCTGAGCTCAGTAGAGGATGAGAAAGATCTAGGAGTAGTAATAGATAAGTCATTAAGGTTTTCTAAGCAGTGTATTGAAGCAAGAAATAGGGCAAATAGAGTGCTGGGTTTCATTAAGAGAAATGTCAGTTACAAAAGTAAGGAGGTTATTCTTAAACTCTATAACTCTTATGTTAGAGCCACATCTAGAGTACTGTATACAGGCATGGTCCCCACATTTTAGACACGATATTAACCTTCTCGAGTCAGTGCAACGGAGGGCAACAAAGATTATTCCTTCCCTGAGGCACCTTGAATATATAGATAGACTGAGGGTATTAAATATGTTCTCGTTCGAAAGGAGATGTGTGAGAGGGGATATGATTGAGCTCTTTAAAAATTTTTCTGGGATAGATAAATTGGATGTTAACAAGTTTTTTGAGTTAGATGATGGAAATCGGACTAATGGTCACCACTTGAAAATTAAAAAGCAAGGGTGTAGGTTGGATTTAAGAAAATATTTTTTCACCAATAGAGTGGTAGACTTCTGGAACAAATTGCCACGGAGGATAGTAGGTATTCCAAATTTAAATGTATTTAAGAGTAGGTTGGATAAGTTTATGGGGAGGGAAGGTTGTGATGGTTCCTAAGTTTTGTATATATTAATATTGTTTGTATATATCTATAGTTGCATGATTTAGTTCTTGACAAGCCTTGATTGGTGATACCCTTGTTTCTGGACGTAATCCTCTGGATGTAGTTTTCTTGGGAGTTTGGGTGCCTTAAAAAAGAGGCCGTTTGACTGTGATGACCTATGATGAGTCCTTGTGGCTTTTGTCATCTGTTATATTATATTGTGGGGGACTTTGATTTTTTCTTCCCCTGGTGATGGTGCTTTTTGTGGGTGGGGTTTGATGGATGCGGATGACCTTTGATAGGGCCTTGTGGCTTTTGTCATCCGTGAAATTATGTTATATGTTATGTTATGAAGTCGAGATTCGTCTGCGGACGGCAGCAAGTCTCAACCAAGGTAGTGAGACGAGAGAAACCCAGACAATCTTCAGAGGTATAACGGCTTTCCGTAATCTTCCTCTGATCAGGGCGGATTACACGAAGACGATCTGCTCAGTTTCTCTCTATCTGCTGAGGATTTGCAGATATCACCTTAAATAGGAGCATCAGCCATGGTCGATAGAGGGCTTCGCGCACGATAGCCACCTAAGAGGACACCGGACGTGGCTTAAGAAAACATCGACTGTGATAATTTCAGGTATCGACGAGACGAAGGGAATTAAGCGAGATTCCCAAGGGATATCTTACGCGGCTTAAGCAAACGTGAACCTTGATAATCTTGGGCATCGACGAGGCGAACGGGAATTAAGAGATTCCCTTCTGCCCCAAGAGGGAGAAGATGAAGACGGCCGGCTGACACCTGGAATTGGGACAGCGTTATTAAACTGGGGGGAAGACGGTGATAAAGCACGCTAAATTAAACACAGCTGCGTTCATCTGTCTTGACCACAGAAATTCTGTGTGATAACGGCGTATTGAGTTTCATGCTTCCCCAATATATATATATATATATATATATATATATATATATATATATATATATATATATATATATATATATATATATATATATATATGTATATATTTATATATATATATATATATATATATATATATATATATATATATATATAACTTAAATCACATGACACGTGATATAATGGATGCATTTAAAGGCCAAAAGAAATGAAAATTGGCATCACGACACTAAGGAAGACCACCATTGAAAGCTTAAGAAAGAAAATGTGAGATATAGGACGAAGAAAAATAGTGAAAACTAATTTTAACCGTTATATGAAAATAAATAAAGAAGTAGGATTCGAACCTGTGTCCTCAAGCGTACATATATATATATATATATATATATATATATATATATATATATATATATATATATATATATATATATATATATATATATATATATATATATATATATATACACTTGGGTAAGAATAAGATAAACTGGAATGTACGCTGTGATGGTATGCAGTTAGTATAGCAATGAGTAGCACGTTCGAACTGCATCGTGCACGCCTGGAGGGCACTTTTCTTCCACGCTAAAAGTAAAGTTTAAAATACCCAATTGAAACCATCTTTTTAGGGCTGTTGAATTGGTCTATTGGCTACGTTCACTCACTTATTTACAACTTTAATTTAAACTCTTTTAAAAAAAACTTTTTAAGTGTTAAAATTTAATTTTCATTCCTAGTTTGTGAGGTTGTAGTTTTTTAACTTTCAATCGTTGGTTTTCTATTTTTATATCTACAAAATTAGCCTGCCTGTGTCCAATGCATATGGAAAGCAGAATAAAAGAGCCAGATTCCTTATAATCCTTTTTTAGAACCATTTAAACTCGCCATGCTTTAAAATGTATAAAATCCTGGTATTAATTAGTATGTGGTATGTTACACACAAACTATGTTCATATAACTCAAATATGTTACCTAATATGATATTCCATGTTAGCAGGATCTGATAATGATATTATAATGGCGAAAATACGCAAGAGGAGGGTCTCAGCCCTTGATAAATCGCCAAGAGGGTCGCCGGATCACATTCCGGTGCTGATGAAGTGTTGAAGAGCATCCGAGAAAGTGAGAACATCCAAGACTGACCTCATTCTGGATGACCCAGGGTCAGTACACGACGTGACTGCGTCACATGAGGTTTCGGGGTTTTTAGAAACCCGCAGTCCACCTGCAACATGATTGGACAGAGGGCGGCCAACATGGTATGGTAAATTTCATACCTAAACTAGACCGCAAATAAACATTATGATCCTAGAAAGTGGTTTATATTAACACATAATTAACTCACTATGGAGTTCAATTAGTTACATGCACACACACACATACACACACACACACACACACATATATATATATATATATATATATATATATATATATATATATATATATATAAAAAGAAAGAAAGTAAATGAGAGAGAGAGAGAGAGAAAGAGAGAGAGAGAGAGAGAAAGAGAGAGAGAGAGAGAGAGAGAGAGAGAGAGAGAGAGAGAGAGAGAGAGAGAAAGAAACTGAGAGAGATTTTTCTTTTTCATCATAACAGAGTTCTGTCCAATAAGAGAATTTTCACCACGCTATTCGGATTCCACCCCACCCCCCACCCCCCACCCCCTCGATCCCTCTCTTGCTCAACTTCCTGGAGGAAGACCTGTGGTAATATATCTTCCATTACTTTCACTACTTTTTTTTACAGATATCGCTTTTTCTTTTGCGTGATTCGACCTCGTTGCTATTGCGTTTTATCTTCGAGGGATAAAACTAAATAATGGACAACAAAAAAAGGTTCAGGGCCAAATTCTTAAAGGAAATTAAATAAATAGAAATAAAAATAAATGGTAACACATCTTGAGTACATATTTTAGCAGTCCCCTCTTAAGGATAGTGCCCTGGAGAGTATGGGTAGCCGGCTATACCTGGATCATACGAAAACAGGTCACACCACCATCCTAGAAGGAGGAAACGAACTTGGCGTAATGCTTAGAAGGATCAAAGAACAGAACCAAAGGAAGCTCAAGCTTCGAATACCAAAGGGGAACCGCACCCCTATGTGTTGGGGCAAGAAAGGAATATTTCTCCAGGAGCAAACTCCTACAAAGTGTCAACGAAGGGCATGATCAAGGAAAAAGAGATGGAAGGCCAAAGTTCACTGGCATCTGGGGGTATGTTGACCTCGCAAGAGCCAAAAGTTTTAATAAGGGTAATTTACCTAATGTATGCGGGTCAGGGCGGGTAGAAGGGCGGGAGAGGATTGAGAACTGGCGTCAAAGGATGATGACTTAGAGAAGTAACAACAAGGAGTAACAACAAGGTCTCTTATTAGGAATCATTCCTCCGATCAATGTCCCACTTTCCGCACTTCCTACTTAGGACAACGCCCGGATACAACTTGAAACGAGACGAGACGAGAGTGAGAAATAGAGAGAAAGAGAGAGAGATAGAGAGAGAGAGAGAGAGAGAGAGAGAGAGAGAGAGAGAGAGAGAGAGAACGAGGTAATTGTTGTCTACATTCCCCCTTAAGCCTCTCTACTCACCACAGGCTGGTCATTTTCTTTCCCTTTTTCCTCTCTCCCTCTTTTATTCTCCTTATTTGCTCATTCTTTTTTCCCTTTTATTTATTCCTCTTTTATTCTTAAAATTTTAGACAGTGTAAACAGGGAAGCGCTTGTGCTTCCTTTGGGATATTCTTAGTATATATATATATATATATATATATATATATATATATATATATATATATATATATATATATATATATATATATATATATATATATTTACTTACTGCTTATGGTTATCCATCGTTGCGATGACTACGTCTCCCATCTTGTCTCTCGTTTATTCTCATGTGACTTAGCAGAGTAGATATTGAGATTGAGTCCCGACCACATCTGTGACAAAGGAAGTCTCCGCCCCCCACCCCGGTGGCCCTGCTGATAGAGGTCTCATCTCCGCCGCCTCTCATCTCTGGTTCTCCTGATGTTTTTTCCTCCAGATAGTCGACACCAGCAGAGACAACTCTCCCTTATTCCGCAGTCCGCGTTCATTGTGTCAACGGTGTCTGCGTCTATGTTACATTTCTTCAGTATGTTCTCCAAGTGGTCCTTATATCGCCTCCTTTGTTCTCCGGAAGTACAAGCACCTTGGGAGAGCTGGCTGAATATTACTCTCTTGGGGAGCCACTGATCGTTCATTTTCATGATATGTCCCGTCCACCGACGAAGCATCCTCCCTGCAATATGTGTGTCCAGACTCACAGCTCCCACTCGAGAGAGAACCTCATTGTGTCAACGGTGTCTGCGTCTATGTTACATTTCTTCAGTATGTTCTCCAAGTGGTCCTTATATCGCCTCCTTTGTTCTCCGGAAGTACAAGCACCTTGGGAGAGCTGGCTGAATATTACTCTCTTGGGGAGCCACTGATCGTTCATTTTCATGATATGTCCCGTCCACCGACGAAGCATCCTCCCTGCAATATGTGTGTCCAGACTCACAGCTCCCACTCGAGAGAGAACCTCAGTATTCGTAACTCTGTCTTCTCGTGACACCCCCAATTATCTTCTGAGGCACTTCATGTGGAAAGCGTCATTCATTTTAAGGTATTTCGCGTACATTGTCCACGTTTCTGCTCCATACAGGAAGGTCAACACTCATACGAATCCTCAGGTTGGAGTTCAAAAAGACTATCTCTTTAAAACATCCGAATGAGCTGCTTGCTTTTCGTATTCTGTTTGTGACGTCTCTCTGCGCATCATCATTGGCCAAAATAATACTGCCTAGGTATTGGAAGTGCTCTGTATTTTCCAGAGGGTGGCCATCTACGTACATCTGGACCGGTTCTCCATCCCACTAGGCACGTTTCATTACCTCAGTCTTGCCGGTGTTAACAGGTAGCCTCGCTCTACTGTATGCTTCCTAGGTCACGTCTAGCAAAGTTTGCACTGAATCCTGGGTGTGGGTGATGATCGCTGCATCATACGCGTATTGTAAATCCATGAGCGTTGCCGTTTGCGTCAATATCAATGCTTGCAATCTTCTAAGATTAAATATGCCGCCGTCATATCTGTATATGATAGATATACCATGATCAGTCTCATTTATCGCCTGTTGCATTAGGCAAGTAACCGACACAAGGTGAACGTTGAACAGCCCCGGTGCCAGCACACGCTCCTGCTTCACTCCCACACGGATCTCGAAGGGTTTGGATGCCATTCCTCCATATGGAATACTGACAGTTGTCTCGCTTTTCAAAGCTCTTATTAAAGCAATGAACTCTGGGGGGCAACCAAACCTCCCCAGAATTCTGTATAAAAGACTGCGGTTGATGGTGTCAAAGGCCTTTTCTAGATCAATGAAGAAAGCCGAGAACGGCATCTGCTGTTCGACACACTTCTCTATAATTTTTCTGCACACAAAAAACATCAAAAGTGCTTCTATCTACTCTAAAACCACATTGAGATTCTGGCAAGACTCTATCTACCAAATGTACCAACAGTCTGTCCAACATAACCCGGCCCAGAACTTTTCCTGCCACGTCCAACAAAGCGATTCCTCTGCTGTTACTGCAGACCGATTTATCTCCTCTTTTCTTGTAGACAGTTATCAGATGTGAGTGTCTGCACTTCTGTGGCACGGTCTTCAGGTTACAGCAAGCTTGCAAAAACTCCAGCAAAAAGTCATCCAGTCGCCTTCCTCCATATGTGAGCATCTCGGCTGGTATACCGTGCGTGCCAGGAGCTTTTCGATGCTCTATGTAGATGTTTTATAGCCTTTTGAATTTCCTTTTCATTTGGTGGGTCGTCCATTTCAGGTATTTGAATAAGTTATGGAGTTTCATTTATCACCGTAAAATCCGTTTCATTCTCTGTTTTAAGAAGACAGGAAAAATACTCTGTCCATCTTGACAATATTCCCACTCCATCCTTAACTAGGCTTGCCCCATCTGCTGAGTGGAGAGGTGCTGGATTGCGCCTTTCAGGGACGCCAATCTGCTTGATAGCCTTGTAAAATTCCCATGATTTGCTCTCGTCTGTATTTCTCTATATTTCCGTGGCTCGGTCCGTCCACCAATTGTTTTGGATCTCTCTGCACGCGAGCCCTCAAGTTATGCCATATCTCCTTCAATAAAGTAGATGATGAATTAGCTAGGTAAGCACCATGGGGCATGTATTTATATTTTAAATGTCTGCAGATCTCCTCATTGTTCTCGTCGAACCAACCTCTGTGCCGTCTTCTTACAGATCCGAGGGTGTCCAAACAACTTCCCCTTCACGGTATCTCACTTGGGGTTCAGCTCTTGCGATGTTCTCACACCTCCGGGATGTTTCTCTCCAACACTCTGTAGTTCCTCTGCAAGTCCGTCTTGCATTTCCGTTCTTTTTCCATCGTCTTTTAGAGCGGCGATATTCATACGCTTCTGTGTTCGTTGGTTATACCTTCTTGAGGTGGGCCGCACGCTTATCAGCATCTCAGAACGTACCTGTCTAAGGGCGGTCCAGCACTCAACTCCCCTCATCACTCGCGTTATCATTACATCAGCCCTGTCCCGCTGCCTCACAGATAAATAGTCTAACAGATGCCAGTGTCCTGACCTCGGGGGCATCCGCGTCTTTTTTTATTTAGTTTTATCTGCAACATTGTATTTGTTAAGTTCAATAATTTTTCTGCGCAGAAGGAGAGCAACCTTAGTCCATTGCTATTCATAGCACTCACGCCATGTGGTCCAAGCACGCCTCTCCACACATGGGAGTCTGATCCAACTCGTGCATTGAAGTCGCCCAACAGAAACAGTTTATCCATCGCGGGAAACTGAGTGAACTATTCTATCCAGTTCCTCGTAAAATGCGTCTTTTTCATTCCTTGGTGTATCGAGAGTTGGCGCTGAGACACTGATAAAAGTTGCATACATCCCTTTAGCTAGTGCCATGCGAACTTTCATTATCCTTTCATTTATTCCTTCAGGCTTCTTATCGAGACTTCTTACTAAGGCTTTCCTAATTTAAAAGCCTACTCCTCAGATACGTTGTTCTCTAGTGAGCACACCTCCCCAGAATAACGTAAATTCTGCCCTTCCACTTTCAAGGACCCTTCCTCCTCAAGTCTAGTCTCCGGGAAAGCAGCAAGATCCACATCGTATCTCCGCAACTCTGCCGCCACCAAAGCCGTACGCCTCTCTGGCCTGTCACTGCCAGCCCTGTTCAGTAATGTTCTCACATTCCACGAAGAAATTTTGAACGTTTTCTTATTTCTCCTTTTTCGGCCGCATTTGAGATGCATCTCTGGGCGCGGCCACCCAGTCCGGTGTGCTTTGGGCTGGCATTTGTTTGGGCCGCACTTTCCTGACCCCTTCCCTATCGGGGATGAGCGGTGCTGTCCTAAATAGGTTGCTCAGTCGGATAGGAATGACCGAAAGGAGTGTCTGCCCAAAATACACAGCCTGACGTTCATCTATCCTGGGCCGCCTTGGTGCAGGGTTGCACCTAAGAACTTCAAGTCACATCAGACCTGACCCCGTCGCCGTGAAACTTGCCAAAACCGGGAAATTCAAACGGAAAGAACCAACACGGCAGTTGTTTATAGTGTCGAATGGCGTGTGCACATCACAACTGCGCTGACTTGGTTCACGATGGGGCGTTCAGTGGCAAGAAAAGATCCAGACGACTGAATCACGGTTTGTTGCCTAAGGCCTGTCCAAATGGCCTTGCCCTCATCCACCGTTTCCTCTTGATGCCGTTGTTCATCTTGGGGGAGAATTCTCTGCCATGACGGGAACTCGCCGTTGGAGACTTGTTCTCTGCATTTAGCCTTTAGCCGAAAATGATATTGTTCCTCATTGAAGTTACCGCCCACAGGTGTCTGCATCACTAGTAAGCAGCTCGGTCCAGCTGAGCTATGGGCATATATATATATATATATATATATATATATATATATATATATATATATATATATTTATTTATTTATGTATTTAAAGTACTAGTACTAGATAACGAAAGTACTAGCTCAAATCAATCTTTCTCTTTCCCGACGTGGTACAACCAAATATTTACTTATTCACGTGTTACCTCTCGTGATTTTTACCTATATATATATATATATATATATATATATATAAATATATATATATATATATCCAACTTCACCGCAGGAAAGAGAAAACAGAATCATTTTTCTTTCGAAAGTTATTTCTTACTTAGAAAAAATCCGAGCTGGGGTGGGCTCGGATTTTTTCGAAGTAAGAAATAACTTTCCGAAGAAAAATGATTCCGTTTTATCTCTCCGGCGGTGAAGTTGGATTTATTTCATCATTCTCTCACGCTCATGAGAGATATATCCATATATATATATATATATATATATATATATATATATATATATATATATATATATATATATATATATCAGTGAAAGATAATAGTAAACCACAATATTTGAATCACGATTTTATTTATAACTATCAGACTAGTTTCAGCAAGGTACAAAACGCCATTTTCAACTAAGAATGAAGAAACTAGGCAAGGAACACAGTATATATAAGGTAAACCACATCTTAAACAAAATGAAACCGCAGGGAACAATCTCGTAAAAGTTCAAGTGTATCTGGGGCAAACGACAAGCTAAACAGAATATACTGATACACGAAACAATCTGTAAAGTTGCTAATCTCCGAGAACTATTGCTTCTGGGGGTTTATAAATACGATTGGCGACTTTATTCGATATATATTTATTAAATTTGTATTGCCCTTCAGATAAATCGAAATTATCAACTTTGTTAATAATGAAGGATTCCGCAATTCTCCTCTCAATATAATTGTTTTGTTTATAAATGATTTTTGCTTAGTTGAAATCAATTCTATGGTCGTGCTTTTGCATGTGCGTAAAGAGACTTCAAGAGTTCGTACACCTTCTGAAACAGCTTGATGTTCTTTCATCCAATTATTAAAGTGGCCCGACTCTCCGATGTATGCTAAATTGTAATTATGGCATGATATGCTGTATACTCCAGCATCGAGATTGATTGGACGCAGTCTAGTCAAGGATTTTCGTATGATATTAGAATATTTAAATGTAATATTTATGATATTTCCGTTCGCATATGATTTTAGGTTGGCCGGGGCTGGAGCATATGGGAAACTGATACATTTTTTTAAAATCACCCCTTCACGGTGTGGACATAGCATAAAAGTTTTTAGGTACTTTCGAGTAGCATCTATTTATGAGGTGAATTGGATATTTTAGTTCAATGAAATTGCAGATAAGGTGGTTAATTTCATCCTAAAGGAAGGTTGGGTCGCACGTTCTATCGACTCTGAGAAAGAGGGAAGAAACAACATGCAATGAGAAAAAATGTATGTAAGCATTCGAATTTGTAGGCTTTCGATAGACTAAGTATTGCATATGATTATTTAAACTGTGGATATTTACGTCTAGAAACACTAGAGGATTGTTCTGTTCCCATTCTACTTTGAATTTTATCGATGGGTATAACGAATTCAGGTTGTTGAAAAATTCAACAGGATATCGTCTACATATCAGAACCAGATAAGAGGTTGGGAATGTATCATAGGGAGGAGGGTCGTTTCATAGTTTTCCATAACTTGATTGTATAGGATGGGAGAGAGGGGGTCATCCATACTTAGACCATATCTTCTCAACTCAAGATAAGTCTTTTTCGCCAAAATTATGGCCTACCTACAATATGGATCAGCGCTCCAAGAGTATAACCATGCATCTTATACCATCATTAATAAGTAAACGTTTCGTTAATTTATTTATCTTTTGACACTCATTCTTTTTTTAGGGCGTTAGCTTTTATTATGCCGTTGAAATTTATATTCATATTTTTCTACCGACAATTTTGTGTTTTAAAAATCTAGCATATATATATGTTCAGTCTATTTTACCCAATTGTAGTTGATGCAATATATGGAAAGTATATTGAAATAATTATCTATTGTATAAAATATTAATAGATGTTCACAAAAACATGACGAAAATAAATACCTACGCATTATTGGAACCAAGTTTGATGTTTCTTCAACAGTCGCTAAGCCCGCCAAAGCGTCCAAGTTATCATTTAGCAGTCAGCAGGTATTAACTAACGGAGCCTTTATTTTGTCAATACAAACATTATTCTTTGTTGTTTGATGCTATACAGTGTTTCGTAAGTACTTAGGTGCTTAGTTTATGCAGTGATGTGCAGTTCATAGTATTTGGCTGAGTGTAGTGCTATTTCCTTTAGGGGTGATCTTTCACCTGATAATTTTATTATTCTCAGTGTTTTTTTAACAACGTATACAGTACTCATATATGTAATCACGATAGGTGTCACTATAAAAGAAACTCAGCCTGTGCCAACAATGGGAAGAACCCTCAGCTCCTATAGGGTCTTGTAATTAAGAACTGCCTATATACAGGTGCTATAAGCTAAAAAAAGTACAGAAAAAGAAGTAATTTTGGTTGGAAATGCAGTTTAGTTAGGTAGGTTATGTTAGTTTAGGTTAGATTAGTTAGGTTAGGTTGGGTTGGGTTAGGCTTAGTTAGATTAATTAAATTTCATTGTTATTTGCTCTGTGGCAGCTGGAACAATCAAGCCAATCTGGGCGGGTATGTCTTCTAAATAGAGTCGCTTGACTCCATTTTTCAGGGCCTATGTTCGATTTTATGCATATATATATATATATATATATATATATATATATATATATATATATATATATATATATATATATATATATATTGAAATATTTAGAAGAATACAAAATAAGACGGATAGCAGATGTTGGAATCTCTTACTTGGAAGAATTTCTATAGAAGCAACCTGAGACATTGCAAGCAAGACTCAACGTCACCTTTTCGGTAAAGAAGATACGAAGAGACAAGTACTGCTAGACACGACTCTGAATGGACTTACTACAAGGAAGAACCTTCCATTTTTACCCTCCCTATCTTATAGGGCGAGTCAGTTAGGGAAGCTTAAGTCTCCTTAGATACCAGCTTGTGAGGGAGTCACTTTTTTATCCAGGATCATTGCTGAGCATCAACAATATTTCATTACTAATGAAGATGAAATTGGTAAAACCATCATTAAGTACTTGAGGAATTCCTCTGACTGATGTGGGGGGCGAAGTCGGCGCCAGCGTGAATGGTCACAGAAGATCAACGATTCCTTATTGCTTATTATAGAACTCCTGGCATCAAATTATTTGGAAAGTCCTTATCCAGTCACATTAAATTTTGTGGAACAATTTTTTTTAGTTTTTAAGAATCAGTCACAAAAATCATTTTAAAATTTACCATTTTTATTAGTTTCTAAACTGTAAGTTTTTCTTTTATTCATTTTACTATGGGACTACTTCACATATTTCTTAAATTATGTCTACAGTAGGAAACATAAATGTCGTCCCTGCCCTGGTAAGGCTATGAATCTTCACCATAAAAAATAATTTCAAATTTACCTTTTCATCTGCAGGAATATGATATGAATTTTTAAACATGTATGTGATATAAGAGTCACTTTAATTTATAATTATGGATAAACTTTTTAAAAATAAACCCGGTCATTTTTCAGGTTTTGTATTGGGCCAATATTTCAGGCGGAAAACCTGTGAAATCTGTCCAATTGCTTTATTATTATTATGGCCCGTTCAAGGTTTTCTATTTTGGCCAAACATAGATCCAATATCGCGCCAATACATCCCTGGGTGCAAAAGGATAACTCAGTTAAGGCGGCCAATAGTGACAGCCAATATTTACCTTACTGGCCCAACATATACAATGTCGGATTGCCAGCACTTGACCAACATTGGCCCAATTATTACATGTTTACTGGGTCTGGCTCATGTAGTTCTTGGCGACCATCTGGTTTAGTTCCCTTGCAAATGACCCTGGCTATGTCAGTTTTTTGACGTGTGATTCCGCAGCTGTGTTTAATTTGGGGTGATTTATCACCGTCTTTCCCCAGTTTGATAACGCAGTCCCGCTCCAGGTGGTAGCCATGTCCATCTTTCCCCTCTTGGGGTAGAAGGGAATCTCGCTTAATTCCCTTTCGCCTCGTCGATGCCCGAAATTATCAAGGTCCATATTTTCTAAGGACGATTCCGATATCTCTTTGTTACGCCCTTGCGCGCGCAGCTCTCTGACGAGCATGGCTGTGGATCCTATTTAAGGTGATGTCTGCAAATCCTCAGCAGATAGAGAGAACCCAAGCTTCTTGCCGTCCAAACTTTATTATCTGTCTCCCGTGAAGTGGTCCTATCGTCCTTATGATCTCGTCAGCAGATCGTCTTCGTGTAATTCGCCCTGATCAGATGAAGATCACGAAAACTTGTTTATACTTAGGAAGATTGTCCTGGGTTTCTCTCGTCTCACTACCTTAGTTGAGACTTCCTCCGTCCGTAGACGAATCTCGATTTCGTGATTACTTTTCCCAGGAGCCGAGGTAATCTCAACCCCATTCGGAATCTCTTTGGACGCCTTCACATCGAGACCCCCTCGACAAAGACCTGGGCTATTGGTCCTCTACATCCCAAGTTCATCCGCCAGAGGTAGCCAGGAGTCCCTTCCTCGTAAGTCCCACCTCTTCGTTCCCAGTGTTAAGAAGAATTCCGCATTTGGTGTAACGTCTATAGACTTGCTAAATCTTTCATTCAATCCAACTTATTGGATCACTTATATATTTTCCCGGACCAAGTTTCCTGTATTTTTACCTGTTATAATATTCTTTTGTCGTACTGATTATTATTTAGATTTCCATATTTATCTGTGCCCTTGTTTGTTATTATTTGTAGTAAAGTGTTTTTTTTGTAGAGGTGTTTATCTTTCGAATAACCCTTGAGACGAACCCAGCAAACGTATTTCCTTTTAAAGAGCCAACCTAATAATATTGCAATCTAAGTAGAAGGTCCTTACGTTTTACCCAATTCAATTGTACCCGAGCGCAGCGCCGATAGTGGCTGCCTGGCGTACAGTCGTGTGTACCTTTAGAGTCTTCTTTGTCACATGCCTTTGTCCCTCGACACTCACCTTCCCTAAAATTGCGAGAGCAACAGCATAAACAATTAAACCAACAAAAAACATCATTGAAATAAAGCTAGGCGAGTCATTGAACATTTTAGCATGTATTTTACATGCGCACGTGCTTACGTCACCAAACCAGGGACGCGAAAGAACTCAACACAATGCTCAAAAACAAGAAGATATGTGGTTCCCCGATAACACCCATTCAGCAGATATACTTAGCGTCCAATATAAACCAGCATCAGTAGATAAAACCTAAAAGGTACAGAGCTGAGACAGAGCCCTCACCAGCAGAATTAAGGGGCCCGAGCCTTAAGAAAAAACTCCTGCAACCCTCGAGCGAAAATATGAAAGTAGTTAGTGCCCAAGAAGAAACAAAATACGAAGCAACCGTAGAATGTGCACAAAGAACAGCAAAAGAAAAGAAGGAAACTGAATATTATTACAGAGCCAGGGAAGAAGGCTGAGAAAAAAAAGAGTTCAGCCTGAGACTCTTCGCCTCAGGAAATTAACCCTTCCCGCAATCCAACGATGAAATAACCCAAGGATTTAAAAGAGGCCAATATAAATATGAGTTCGAAGGTCCATTCATGGACATAGAAATCTTTGAACTAATAACGAGCGGCAAAATAGAAATCCTCAAAGACCTGTGTCACACAATTAAAAAGGAAGAATTTAAAAAGAAAAGAAGTGGGAGAACGAAATCACCGATCGAAAGGGAGAGCAGAAAAACAAAGAGAAAAACAAGTCTAGTAGAAAAATCAACGAAATAATGGCTCACACGAGGAAAATAAAGATTATGGCACAATGTGGCAGGTTGGACTGAAAAAGGATTCTCCATAAATAATAAATACCTTAACGAAGATCCAGAAATTATAATGCTAAATGAGATAAACAGATCCTGAAATAACCCAAAATACAAAATATTTAACTATAGTATCCAAACGAAAACCACAAACGACATAAATTACGATGGAGTGGCTATAGCCATACGTAAAGACATACGCTACAAGAAACTTAAAGACCAAGATAAAGCCTACCTGGCAGTCAGTGTGAAAACCTCCACGGGAACATAACTATCGCCACAAGATACCAACCCCCAAGGAGGAACCTTTTGCCTCTCCATAATTTCTTGCAGATATTCGGTGGAAATGACCAAGAGGTACTTATGGGCGACTTAAATGCACACAGCCGAGCCTCGGGATATACCAGCGGATTCAACAGAGCAGGAGAAAACCTCGACCTACTGGTGAAAAAAGGCATAGTAGAAAGAATTGGACCCGACTTTCCAACCTACCTGGGACCAAAGAGGGCCACAAAACTGGATATTGTACTGGTATCACTAAATCTTCAGTTTAACTACTTAATCGAGAGAGCCCCCCCCCATCCCTTAGCGACCACAAAATGATAATAATGACATTATCACTGGACCCTATTCAAATCAAATGCCCCATCAGAAAGATATACAGTATAGCAAATTGGATCGGCTACAGTGAAGAACTAAGTAGACACCAGCAAGCAGATCTATCCGTAGCAACTCTGAAAGAGATTGACCAAGAACTAGAGAGATTAAAGGAGGCTTTGGTGGAAGCCGATAAGAGACATGTACCTACGTCGGAGTACAAGACTCTACCGAATCCCATGAGAACAATGCAGATAGAAGCACTCGAACACCAATACATCTCACTAAGGGAAAGCATAAAAAAAACAGCCCCCGGAGAGGAGAGAGGATGCCACTGTGGGAGGTAAGAAGGGAACTGAAAAACGAAAGGGGAAGAGAAAGAAACACTAGATAGGATTACTTGTTAGAAGGTATTGACGATGAAATCAACCCAACGAAGCTTTGGAATAAAATAAACAAGGCCAGAGGGAAGAGGATACTAAAAACAAGGATTGTAATAATCCAAGAAGAAAGAGGAGTTAAGAAGTCTCATGAATTAGAAATAGCATTTCAAAATCACTTGAGCAGAATATTCGATATCTCTCCAGAGGAAAATGAAGATTGCGATAGGGAGCATGAACTGAGAATAGTGGGGGACCTTAAAATGGATCGTATCGAATTGTTCCAAACAATAACGCATCTCCAACACTGCTAGAGGAAGAAGGTATTGCACCAATAACAATAGAAGAATTAAAAAGAACGATCACGAGATCCAAATAGAGAGCACCAGGCGATATGGAGCTAACAAGAGAAAATTTGATATGAGTACCGGACTCATTTTAAAAATATATAGTATTGCTCTTCAATGCAACGCTCAGCGTGGGTTACTTCCCTGATAAACTGAAGAGAGGTAAAATTATATTACTCCTAAAACCCGGTAAGATCCCTTAAGGTCATAACAACTTTCAACCAATTACTTTGCTCGAAACGATGGAAACTACTAAAAAAAAAAATGATAAATTCCAGATTATACGAACACCTGGAAGAAAACTCACTAATACCAAACAACTGGAACGGTTTGAGTAGAAATCGAAATACGGAAACGGCATTAGCCGTACTAGTCGAAACTGTGGCCAAAGCAAAGTTCAACAAGCATTACAGTGATATAGTACTAAAAGACGTACAGAAGGCGTTTGACAAGGCATGGTGGATAGGACTTAAATGGAGAATTAGAAGACTGGGCCTACCCACAACTTTCGCAGAATGCCTCTGTGACTATATTACTGACAGAGCAGCCTATATTTCAATAGAAGGCTCTTACGGACCAGATTTTGAGCTACATCAAGGGGTTCCACAAGGGGGCTGATTAAGTCCTACGCTGTATAGCATATTAACCATGAACTTACTTGATCCGGTTAAAGAGTCAACAAGATATATTCAATTTTCAGACTACGTGAGAATAGTAACGAATAGGCCATATAGGCATGCGCCAACAATGGCGAGGATTATTTCGGCTGAGATCTCCAATATAAACAACTACGAACGGTGGTGGAGGATCCGAACAAACTCCGACAAGTTCACAATCATCCCTATAGGAAGACGGAAGACCAGCAGAGTAGAGGTTGAAGACAAAAGATATCGCTATGGGAGCGAAGAAAATGTCTTAAGGCTAACAATTACCCGAACTGGTTACAACAAACATGTAAAACAGAGAGTTGGGGGAGTGAAGGCGAGCCTAACCAAACTGTTGGCATTAAGAGGCCTAAAACCAGAAAATAAGAGAAAAATATATAATGTTATTTGTAAGGCAACACAACTTTATCCAGCTATCCCATTGAAAGGACTACATAAGACGAACACAGGCAAATTGCAGAGGGTCCAAAACTCAGCAGTGTACATAATCACAAATACAAGGAGAAGAGATCCCAAAAGACTGAACGATCTGCACCGCCAGATTGATCTCCCGGGCGTGAATGCGCCCTTGCACAAAAGAGCGTGCAACATTTTGGACAAATTATATGGTCAACTTAGTGACAAGGAGAATAGAAACATAGATATCCCGCAAAACTACAGATAAACAACAAAGGGAATTTCAGGAGCGAAAAATCAGACTCGAGAGAGAGGAGCTGCCCCCAATATATACAAGTAAGTGAGTTGATAAAAAATGCACATACTCAAATAAAACATCTGCAAACAACCGAAAAGAGAAAAAAAGAGAAAACAAAAAAGAAGAATAATAGAGGCACGAGAGCCGTAACTAATACAGAAGGAAACTTAAAATAACAACAAAGATTGATTGAATTAGAGAAATGGCTGGTCACCCAGTAACTGTCAACACCTACCAACTCATTCCACTTCACTACTTTTACCTAAACACACTCTGTCCACTCTTCTTTATCTATATACTTTCATTTCGGAGAGTGAATGCCCAGAAAGGTATAAAATAAGCGTAATCAGCTCATACATCTGCCGAACACATAAATGCTGCTCTACGTGGGAACTTGTCCACCAAGAGAGAGCACGTGTTAAACAAACACTCTTGAACAACGGTTTCTCAAACAGCAGAATTGACAAACAACTCCAATCATTTTTAAATAATCATTGCAAAGATACGGATAAAACTGAAAGTAATCGAGGGGAAGTCAACAACATCAAAGTGTATTACAGAAATCAGATGTACACGGACTATAAAATAGATGAAAAAAACATCAAGGAGATTATTAACCGTAACATCAAGGTTAAAAATAAAATGGATAAAATTCAACTTATCATGTATTATAAAACAACAAAAGCCATCAATCTCCTGATGAAAAACAACACCTGCCTAAACTCCTCGAATCTCAAGTCAACCAACATAGATAACGAGTTCATTTGCCTCGATAAAGACTAAATGCTTTATAACAACTCAAAATATATTGGCATGACAACTACTACACTTTCGAGTCGTTTAACCATGCATCTGCAAAGCGGAGGGCCAAAAATCATAAGGAGAGTGCACATAACATTAACCTAACGAGAGATATGCTAGTTGACAAACACCGTTATTAAAAGAGAAGAAGTTATTAAAGCTAGGCTGAACATCATAGAAGCCATATTAATAAACTAAGATAAGCCGGCCATCAAAGGTCAAACGACAAGGTGGAATTGAATATTAAAATTATTTTAAAATTACACTCACCGGACTGGCTCGTTTTCTCTAACGTTACGCTGAACTTAGGATCCCTAAAAACACAAGGAACAGAAGAAATATAAAACCAATTAAAACTAATCACCGAAAATATCATTGAAGCAGACAAAATTTATACCGCAATAATAGAATATAGAACCCTACCTACTCCCAGATGGAACCACGAAAAAAAGGAAAAGATGGAAGAATTTAGGAACTTAACAAAAGAAATTACAGAAATGAGTACTAATAGGGAGATATACAGAAGGCTAATTACAATTACAAGGCAGATAGATACGCTTATTAAAGAAAAATCAAATCAAGTTTGGAATAACATAATAAGTAAAATGGATGTCGAATCAGATCCGAGGAAATTCTGGAGAGATTACAGAAAACTACGAGGATCACAACCAAAAGAAAATATAACACTAAAAATACAGGACAGGGAAGTGCAAAATAAACGAAGAACTCCAAGAGCACTTCCAAAATCACTGGAAAAAATATTCTCAATAACAACAGAGGAGAACCAAGAATACGATATGGAGCATAAAGAGGAAGTCCTACAAACCCCAGAGGAGCAACAAGAACGCACTGCACCATACAGATACGTCGACGAAGAGAGAAACAACCCCTTGGGGGAGGGAATGCCATTCTCGATAGCTGAATACCAAACAGTCATAAAATCTTTCAAACAAAAAGCACCAGGTCAAAGCGGCACAACAAAGGCATTAATCGATAGTGAAGATCTTCAATGCCTGCCTAAATATTGGATACTTTCCCTAAACCTTTAAAAAGGCAATGATCTTCTAACGAAGCCGGGCAAACCAAAACACCAAGTCGGAAGCTACCGCCCGATCTCGCTCTTGGAATTTTTGGGTAAAGTACTAGAAAAACTCCTAAAGGACAGGTTAATTAAACACTTTACGGAAAATAACCTGTACAACCCACAACAACATGGGTTCAGGAGCAAGCGAGGACGGATACCGCGCTAGCGATTATAACCGGAAAATTGCCACAGAAACAGCGCGAGGCAACAGAGTAGACATCCTTCTCTGCGACGTTGCTAAAGCCTTCGACCTTCAAATAAATGTTTGAAAAACTTTATGCAACTACCTGGATGAAAGAAAAGCCGCACTCCAAATAAACGGCAAAACAGGCGACCATATCGACTTGCGAACGGATGTACCCCAAGGAGGATGCCTCTCTCCAACGCTGTACACAGTTTGCACCAGAGACCTTCCACAACCAACCCACAAATGTGTGATGTACATCCAACTAGCGGATGACATCACGCAAATAGTGACCAGCGACAGGAAGAACCCCCGAGACGTAGCTCAAAGAACAGCGAGGGAAATAAAAAACCTGAATGACTACGAAAAAAGATACAAAATCAAAACAAACAAAGAGAAATTCAAAATAATACCCGTAAACAGATGGAAAACAGCTGCAGTAAGAGTCGATGGAGAGGCATATCCATACTCCACGGAAGGACGCGTCCTCGGTCTGAAGTTAACAAAAACGGTACAGCGGCCACATAACAGAAGATTAACGAAACAAAAATTACCATGTCGGCGCTGTACAGATTCAAAAACCTAAGTAATAAAAACAAAGGAAAATTGTACATGGCCATAGTTCGTCCCAAGCTCATTTACACAATAGTACCGATGAAAACAGTAAATAATACACAATTAAAAAAGGTCTAATGCATTCAAAATCAAGCCACAAGGTTCATCACTAACACAAAAAGACAGGACGGCATAATATCTGAGGTTTCCATCGAAGAACTGCATTAGGACCCTTAAATATAACCCTACAAAAACGAACAACGAAACTATGGGAAAATATAAAAAACATAATTTCCCAAAACGAAATTAACCGAATAGTAGTACCGGAAAACGAAATACGGCGAAAACACTACAAACAACGTTTTAACGGCAGACTGAAGAAAACCTTAAGCAACGTCAACCTGATCTATAGTAAAATACAAGAATACCGAAGAAGACTACCGACCATACAATCAATATGAGAAACCGAATAAGACTACCGACTATACAACAAAATGAGAAACCCGATGAGTAAAAGAATTACCCATATTAACAAAGAAGATGACCACTTGAAATTAAAAATTTAATTCAAATTTAATAAGTTAATATATATATATATATATATATATATATATATATATATATATATATATATATATATATATATATATATATATATATATTAATAATTAAAAAAAAGATGCGAAAGAAGCACAAAAAACAACAAAAACTAATAAATACCAAAAAATAAAATGCTCGATTGATAAAAACGAAAACAAAGGCTCGAATGCTAAATCTTTTCACCTATTTCACTTAAAATCACGTCAAAAAGCAAAAAAACAAAACAAAAAGTAAAGCGTTAACCAGGCAACCTGGTACAAATCATTATCATCCTCACCTCATCACCCTCATCCTTCATCCTACACTCATTATCATCCCATCAACACAAACTCTTGACACAGTGTTTTCTATATCTCCTATCATTCTCTCCACATTCTAACTTTATACTATCTTGAATCTTCTTTCCCTTTACTTTCTGCCAGATCCTCACTCCACTCAGTACATCGGTAAAGGAGGCAAGAAATCCCTTCAACGCTCCGAAGATGATCGAATAAGATCGAAAGCTTAGCAATTTAGTTTGGTTTTTACCAAACACCTTCATTTAAAAAAGAGATGAATACTGGACAAGTGATCCACCATCTACAAGATGGAATAAAAAAGACAGAATAAGAGAAAGTTGCCAATGGAATTTTATTAAGGCAAAATGCACAATGGTCTTCAACAAAATTTATATATATATATATATATATATATATATATATATATATATATATATATATATATATATATATATATATATATATATATATATATATATATATATATGGGAGGAACTGAAGAATAGAGAAATAAATAAATGTATAGAAAAAGAGACAAACGGCTAAGGAGAATAAAGGTGAGGATGAACGAAGCGGATTAAAAATCGTCGGCCTGTTGTGGGTAAATAGGGTTAGTGAAGGAATGAAAGAAGATACGTAATAGTTACCCTCTGTAAAAGAAAAAGGAAGAGGAAAAATAAACCAATCAATATGGGCATAAATTTAGAAGCAAATAAAGTAAAAAGGAGAAGAATTGGGAAAGAGAGATGGAGGGGAAATAGAGAAAAGTTGGATGGGAAGAGGAGGTGAAAGAGACCCCATGACCCTCTCTTTCTTCGATAAGGTTCATAAGTGGTGATGTGTAAAGAAAATGCATAAAAGGATCTGGATTAATCGATTTATTGGGTTTCTCGCTCTTACCTTAATCCCTCTGGACAAGAGTGATCGACATAGAAAAAAAAGAGTCAACCTGTTTCGAATTGAACGAACATTTTAGACTGAGATAAATGTAAATAGAATTAATCATAAACAAAGAATGCTTGACATAAATTAAAAAAAAAACAAAAAAAAAACGAGCTTGGTACAACTAGAGCGCGTCATGGTCGCGATATTGCTGAATCAAGCCCCCCAAAAAATGGAGGGCGGCGAACAACATCAAACGAACAAAGGCAGAGGAAAGATAAAATGTGCTATTAATGGGGGAGGTGAATTAACAGCAACTGTGTTTAAGCAAATAATAATAAAAATAAGAGAGCACTTCGTTTTAGAAACCACGAATAGTGACAGATAATGGTAGTAAAATAAGACAGAAATGATGAATTACTCGGTAGAAAGTACAAACAGGAGACAAATGAATGAGTCAGTTCTCGCTCAAATAGAAAATGACTCGTCTTCAAAATGCAGAAAGGCTCAAATCATACAACTATGTAGATCGAGCGAATCTTGCAGTTATTTTCAGATAAAAATATAAACAAAAGAAAGACTGTGAAAATGAGTCCAATGAAATTGAATGAACATTATCGTTCAAAGTAACGAGACACTGAGACAAAAAAAAAAATCAAGACAAAAGAATCCGTAAATAAAACTTCAAGAAGGTAGAAAACTGATTCATGGGGAATATTCCTCGAAGTAAGGTAATATAATGGAATTAGAAACAATAGATAAAATGGAGGATAAATTGATCACATAAGAAACAGTGCTTAACCTAGCCAAAACTATGAGAAAGTGGAACAGATAGAAAAGTAAACAGTCAGAAACATCTTTTTTTTCAGAAAACAATTTCTTGGTACGGTTTTACAGTTCCCATATGTACAAAGAACAATGGGTACAAAAAGCTCTTCATCTAGGTATCAATGAAAACTGAACGGATGGAGTTTAATCCCAAATTATTTACGGGGAAGTAATTGTGGTCACAATCATCCAAACCAGTGTTTATACTAACGAACACAGTACCCTTATCATAGCTCTCGGGGCATATTGTCCTGACATGAAACGCTTTTTCGGTCGTCACCGGCTTAGAGACCAATAAAACTTTGAGAGGGACACCGCTTTCACCGGTTCCTATCGTGTCTAGATTTCCTGGAGCAACATTCATTTCGCTCTCCTCTTCTAAACTAAGAATCTTTGAAGCAGCTCTTTCTTGGCTTCCCATCCTTAAACTAGGGTTCCATGGACAAGTCCTTTATTGTTTCTTCTCCTTTTAGGTAAGGTTCCTTGGAGAAGCCTTTTCCTGGCCCTCCTAAAAACTAAAGTTTCTTTAAGCAACCCTTTCTTGGTTCTCCTTTACACTAAAGATCCTTAGAGCAGCCATTAATGACCCTCCTCCTCGATCCTTGCCTAAGTCTTCTTAAGGATGGTACCTCTTTGGTCTTCCCTTGACTTATTTTGAGTATCCATACCACGGAACTCAACGTTTGGATCATTTACATCTTGCCAAACTGGCTTCCATCTTTTTACGAGTGAATTGATATTCCCCATACTCGGACCAGGCAGTGCATCATTCACAGGGTCCACCATAGTATGTATGTTTCCCTTACAACAAACTGTTTCACCTACTGGGCCAATTATCCATTCTATGCTTACCAAAATATCTAAACCTAGTAGCTAACTGAAGACTTCTGGTTTCTTAATAAGAGTGATGTATGTATATATACTTATACACACATTCATTTATATTTTATATTCACTTAAAGACGACCATTTCAAGTATAGTGATATATAGTATAACTTAAAGGTTGTAATGCAAAGCTGGAAGCGGGTATCTTATGAAATTAATTACATTTTATTCTATTTCATTTTCCCTTGTTATTCACTTGCTTTATTCCATTTATAGTAATTTCTTTAAATTTATTAATGCTTTGTATGTAAATGGAGCACCTTTACAAAGGTAACCAGATCGGGATTCCATCTGGTTACTTTAAGTAACTGTAGTTGCATGTGGAAACACATCCACGAATATGAACACTTCTGTTGTAATAAGAAAAAACCAACGTGTGAATTTCATCCCTAAAGCTTATAAAAGAGATTCTTCAATTGGAGAAGTTAAAAGAAGTGAAATTTCAAGGAAGGTGCATAACCAGAAATTACTTGGGTTCTCCTTGATCAGTAAGGCACAAAACAGCCTAAGAAAAGGAGGAAACTGAATATTATTACAGAGCCAGGAAAGAAGGCTGAGAGAGAAAAAAGAGTTCAGCCTGAGACTCTTCGCCTCAGGAGAAAGACCCTTCCCGCAATCCAACGATGAAATAAACCAAAGATTTAAAAGAGGCCAATATAAATATGAGTTCAAAGGTCCATTCATGGACATAGAAATCTTTAAACTAATTTCGAGGAAGGTGCATAACCAGATATTACTTCGGTTCTCATTGATCAGTAAGGCACAAAACTGCCCTTTAATTTGCCTTCAACGACGAAATTAATGGTGTGCGAGAAAATTGAATAATAGTAGTATTATGTACTACTACTACTACTGCTAGAAACGATAATAATAATGAAGGTAACACTGTTTCATTGTAAATAAATAACTCTTGCGATAGGGAAAAACTTTGCAAATTTTGTTTCTTAATTTCCCTTATTATTCCTCCTTGAAACAAAGCGAGGGGGGAAGTAGAGAGCGGAGGCATTGTCAGAGGGTGGAAAGGGAGGAGAGGGGAGTAAGAGGGAGAATGAAGGCCAAATAACTCCGTGCCAATCACTTCCTCTCCGGCCGCTGAACAGAGTGCCACAAGTCAGCCTGGGATACGTCACGTCTTTCAAACGTGTCGTAGACATGGTTTAAAGACATGCAAAACTGGCGTCTACTATCAATGGCATAAGTCTCCGACGAAAATATGTAAAATTGGAGGACAATGGACATAAAAACAGGAAATCATAGGATTATTATCCAAAGTACAGAGAATAACAAATGTACCCGATTCGAAAGCAAAGAGGAAGAGTATATATTTCAGTGTCTTTAGGTATTTCCTATTTAAGATATCAAATTATAAGGGCTATATACCTCTAACACACTTTTACTTTCCATAATTCAACTACATTCCTAAGGAGCACCCTTGCAAAAAGTGATGATCCTGTCTGAAATAGTGGTGAAGGTACTATTAATGAAAAATGGAGAAAATATTAGTGGTGAAATGGGAAAGAAGTAAAAGATTTGCAAAGTGGTGAATGGCACCTCGAGATCAGGCTGATTACTGTTAAGCCTGAAAAAATTACATCATCCGATGTGGGCGGGAGCTTGTGAATTGTTTGGCATATGCTGATAGACAAAAATTGACCTTCACCGTAACACATCTTGAGACTTCAATGGATCCTTGGTTCGAAGACGATAGGATAGGTTTGCTTGATTTAAGAGAAGTACATAATAAAATCTAAGTGATGCACATATTTTATCTAAGGAAGTACATAGTGCATATATGAATTGTACAGTTTCACAATTAGTCATATCACAATTTACACCGAATTTTGTTCAGTGACAATTGAATATATTATTATTTAGTGAAAGATAGTGTGTTTGCGGTATATTTATATATAAATTAATGAGACAATTACCAATAAAGAAAATTAAATTTAGTTAAATCTTTTACGTTATTACGATATTTCCAGCAGTGCAGTCGAAACATTTTGAAACGGTTTTGTTTCAAAACAAAGTTGCCAAATTTCTCCCAATTTTACAGCTTAATTAACTTTATTTGATTTTTAATCATGGAGATCACAAAAGTCACATTGACAATTGTTTATTTTTGATTTTATATCGCAATAATTCATTTTCGAACCCAATGCCTGAGGAAAAATATCATTTATTAGCGCAGTAATTTACAACAAGTCTTAGAGACAGCCATGCAAACCTATTCGAGGATTTATAAAATATATATAAATAGTTATATCGTCGTAACTTATTTTTGCTCGCAATATTTTGACAAATGAGACATGACTAATTTGGGCAAATGTATGATTCAGCAAAAAATCATGCATTTTACAGTTAAAACTATATATAATATTTCTGATAAATGTCGATTATTTCAGTTATTCTTTTATTATTTTAAGAGTAGAAGAACAATTTAATAGATTAATAAATTCTTGATTATTTTTTAAAGAAAAAACCAATGGGAGAATTTACACCAGAAGAGTATGAGAAGAGGTTCTTATGAAAAGTTGCAAAGTTAAATGGAGTGCAAATGTGTTGAAGGTAACGTGAGGGTAAAATAGGTAACTATTTGGTGCGTTAGGGACTGACAGGACACGCAACTCTCTTAAATATGCTCCCGTCTATTTGTTAAGGTTTTAAGTTCGTACCGTGGAGTCTCTGTGTCCATATGTGCGAATGTGTAGTTAGGGTCTTGAAATGCCAGCGGTTGTCCGGTGTAGCATGGGGGAATAATGATGCAGATGACATCTGGAGGAATTAGTGTTTCCCCTACCCTAACACTAGCAGAGAGATCTGCGGCTATACAGTAAATACGCCACACATTTTCATTTCCTCCATCTTTCCCACTTTCGGTACAGATTTCCCCTCAAAAGCTTTCTGGCTGAGTTGCTCTCGTTGGTTTCCGCTTCTGAGTTTTAAATAATACATTCACCAACAACAGCCTTTTTCTTCCTGCCCAGCATTTTGAATTACACTCATAAACTCCATTGATGAAACAAATAACACTCCCAGGTTACTACCTAAACTACTCTCAATTATATTTGTTTTAATGTTTAAGGTGCGCAAACACATTGGGTCATAGGCACTGTAGTCATCAATTCATGGTGTCTACGTCATCTCAGTGGTTCCTTATAACTAATATGCAGCTATTTTTTTAGCGCCTTCTACCGACCGCCTCCAACTGGCGACTGCACAAGACCCGCAAATAACGACACCCTACAAGTTAGGCTAAAAAATAATTACTATCAAAGAAAAGAACAGAACAAAAAGAAACAAAAAATAAAGCAAATAAAAACTCAAACCAAAGAATAATCCACAAAAAAGGGAAAAATGTAACGGTATACTCCGGCGGGGCTAAAGGGTTTGAGATTTGTGTGCAAGAGTTAATTAGTTCCAACCTCACGTCGGTGAGAAAGGTGGCAAGGATTTAGCTTTTGGCAAGGTGGCAAGTTTTAAGTGAATGCAAATTAGTCCAGGTTGTAAAACTCTTCACGTGATTATTCTCTCGTTGATTTTAATTACGTACACTTTCCCAAGAAGTCATATTATATTTTTCAAAATAGTTCAGACAAAATTAAGGTAACTACGATATGAATATTAATATATTGCCTTATAAATCCTTGAATAGCTTTGCATGGCTTCCACTAGGCTTTGGTCAGCTATGTTGCCGACTAATACTATTTTTCCTCACACGTAGGGTTGAAAAATTAATTATAGGGAAAAAACCCCAAATAAAATAGCCAATTGTTAATGCGAATATTTTTGCGATATTGATGATTAAAAATTAAATAAATAAATTTAATTAAGATGGGAAAAGTTAAAATTGGCGGAAATTTAGCATCCCTGTCTTTCGAACTGTAAAAAAAATCGTAGAAAGAACTTGGACAAAAGCTTGAAATATGCCTAAGGGACTCCAAAGCTAAAATTCAAACAGTTAAAAAATATTCCTTCATAAAATATAGTAGTATGGATGAGGCACCACTGTAGGTCGGTATTTGTTAAAGAGTTGGCGATGGTTGTTGACTTTATTCGTGAAATTTCTTAAAGCGAAAATGCAGACAGTATAGTGTTGATTATTTGGAGTTTGGATTTGTTATTTCTAATAATGAACAACAGCCAATGTGTCCTCTTTGCTAGAAGGTATTTTCGAATGAGGCCATGAAGCCATCCAGGCTTTACGCTCATTTGAAGAAGATCCATCCTGATAAAAAGAAAACAAAATTTGTCCTATTTTAAACTTTACGAAATAAATTTCACAACAGAAAATCTATTCACCCCCTTATGACAAACCAATCACAGAAATGCGACGATGAACTTGTTTGTTCATACAATATCACCAAGATTATTGGTAGATCAGGGAAACTTCCTGCAATTGGAAAACAACTCATTTTTCCAGCTATAGGCGGAGACTTTGGTACAGTAGTACATTATCTTTTCCTAATGGGAACAATCAAAGAGATTCCACTTGGTAATAATTCTGTGCTAAGAAGAATTGATGAAATGGCGGATGACATTGTGTTTGTTTTTTCCAGCGCTAATCTTGCGACTGCCTACTACGGCAAAATTCACCGTAATTACCCATAGTCTAATGTTAGGCTAGATTAAAATAAAGTGGAAAATACACAAAAATCAAACAAATAAAAAAACAAAGAAAAAACAGAAGCAAAGAGCAAGAAGGAAACACGCTCTGGCGTGTTTCAACCAACCAATTCCAAAGAGAGTGAAATAAAATAAACGAGGCCAGCCTCCTCCAAAAAGACAGATTGTCCACAAGGCTGTGTGCACGAACTCGTCCAAAGTACGAGGGACAAGCTTTAGTGAGCCAGCTCCTTCCGCCACTGGACAGGTAACATGTACGAAGATCACCCAAACTGAAAGATTCAACAAGAATGTGCCGTAAAGTCTGGGGTACAAAGCAGTCGTCGCAGTAAGGTACAGAGGATCGCTCAATAAAATGGTGGTGTGTCATGCAAGTGTGCCCAAGTCGAAGTCGACATAAAGTGACCTGAAGCCGTAGCGGTATTGTGGGGGTAGATCTATGGCAACAGTCGCGACGCAATGGCACGCAAATTTAGTTTCCCCTCGGTGTATATCATCTTCTGAGTCAAGCAGCACGGAGGGCTGCCCTGATATCTGTCGTGCAGTCAATGTGAAGCACTTTTCTTGTTGCCCACTCCTAGTGGACTCTTGTGAGAATTTCCTGAACTTCGCCAATTAAAATAATTTTAAAAAAGAACTCTAAACTAAATTTCCTTCCTTTCAAAATCTCACGTTGCTAAAATATAGTTATAGAAGAAGACATATATAAATAAATTTTCTGATATTCACCATTTGGGTGTTAAATAATTCGCAAAATTTCGATACTTATATTTATTTCTGAACTTCACCATTTTGTTTTTTGATATTATAAAAGAATTATTAGAAATAACTTTGATAAAAAAACATAAGTCATAATCAAACTAAGATGAAATTATTATTCAAATACTCAAAAAAATCCCCTTCTTAAATTATAGAGTTAGTGATGATGATGATTACTGCTTTTAAAGAAACGATAAACAGATACAAAAAGTGAATGCATTTTTATTATAGTTGAGCAGTTTTTCAAACAAAAACAAATCCCTATGAATATAATTAACAGGGTGGTATAGAGGCTTTCTTGCATTTTTAAAGAAAGCTGTACCTAATGTTTTCACAAGACATTGCGTAATTCATCATCAACACTTAATTGCTAGGAACTTGAGTGATCAGCTTCATAAATCCATTGGTGTTATTATCAGAGCAGTAAATAAAATAAAAGGCCTTCCCCTTAATTTCCGAGTCTTTCGACAACTGAAGCAACAATGATAAAGAATTTGATCGTCTCCTTTTATATACTGTAATGAGATGGTTATACAAAGGAAACTGTTTGAAGAGGTTTTATTCTCTTTTCAACACTAGCGTACAATTTTTCCAGGAGAATAAAAGTGGTTATTTGAGTGACGGACTCTTAGTTTGCAAATGATGCATTACCTAATTAACAGATTTCTTAAAAATATTTAATAATATGAATTTTTGCAATACTAATGTAAATCTTATCAAAGATTTAGTTATAATATTGGTCGTCGGGAGCTATCTCAATTTCCAAATCTTGATCGACTACAAAATTATTATGAAGCTGATAACTCCATATTAGAAGATGACCTCTTGATTTATGGCCACTATTTGAACTTTGCACGTGGACAAGAGTTGTTGATATCAGGATCCCATAATATGGAAATTACTGACTACCTGTTAAACCCATTTATTGATAATTGTACAAATGACTGACTGCAAAACAAGAGGAGTGACAATTGCTTTAAAAAAACGACTTCGAATTAAAGCCCCTCTTCAAATAATCATACCAGAAATTTCTGAAAGGTATCAAAAGGTTGTGGAAAGCTATCAAACCTTTTTTCATTACTTTTAAACTTCCTATATGGCTGAACCTGGTTTTAGTGCAGTTACTCAGCTTCTTTCTGAACAAAGAAACAGCATGCACATTGTAAAACGAGGAGATCTAAGATTACTTCTAAGCAGTATGGAACCTAGAGTCAGAACTTAAGCACCAAAGTCAACAATCGCTTGAAAAAATATCGAGGTAAGTTTTTCTTATCATTTTTATCATTAGTCGTTATAATAGAAATAAAAACTATATTTAAATTATTTTGTCACTAATTCATATGCGTTATCTTGTTATGAAAGGATAAATTTAGTATCGTATTCGAAATGTAATTTGACAGGTAGGGCGATGACAAAAATGTTTGGGTCAAAGGGGGCGCTAGTCCCAAAAAAGGTTTGGAAACACTGTTCTAGAGCAAAACACTATCTGTCGAAATTTGGCATGCAACTCATTCACAAGCCACGCCCACTTTTCTTCTTTATTGTTCTTTTAAGAGGGGGGGGGGCATCAATTATTGTAAATGTGCTTTTAAAGGATGTCGTGAAATTAGGGGAATTAACCAGAATAGGGAGTGAACTATCATAAAATTACTTAAGAAAAATGAACCTCGGCCCCAGTGTGGAAGGAGCGAATAGAGGAAGAATACGAGTTCTTGACCTTTACCATTTGTAAAGAGAACAGGGTGCGCGCGCATACCTACACCTCCACCCCCCTACAACAGTGCAAGGAGGTAATTGGAGAATTTCGTTGTGCCCTTAAGGGTCAAGAGAAAGGATAAGGAATCCTCGTTGAGCCAAAGACCCCTTACCCCAGGCGAGGTTATGGGTTAATGCAACCCTGAGAGAAAAATGCGCCTTATGACTATCGCCCCGCCCCTTCATCAGGAGAAGAGGAGGGGGGGGGGAACCCGACAGGAGAAGAAATTAGGCTTTAGAATTGAGCGTACCTTAAGACATCCACATGTTTGTATCAAAGGACAGAGATTCGAATATATGGTACCTTTGAGGGCAAAGACATAAAGGGTCAATAACCGGTGAGAGGCTGCCAATGGATGGTATTGGCCGATCTTCAATGAGAGGAATACTACTTTCCACCGCGGATAAAATATGGAGTAAATAAGTACGGATGATTCCGCCGGTGGATTTATTTTTTTTTAACTTGAAGAGAATACTAGCGAGGGCATCTACCACAGAGAGTTTGTAAAGAGGGAAAGATCCTTAAAATAATGGATAAGATGAAGGAAGTGTAAATGTGTGAGAGATATACAATCCCAGATCCTCTTGCATGCATTGGGTCCGCTAGCGCACACAGCTGTGAGCGTTGGGCTCGGGAGGGTACGCAATTGTCATTAACCAACGAGGGCATTTCCTGAGAATGTTTGAGTAGGGATAGTTAAATACAGCGGTTAAGTTAATGGAAGGGAAAATATCTGAAGATACCCGAGAACCCGAAAGAGAAGACTACTTGGTGCGCTATGGACCTGCAGGTCCTGCAAGTCCCCTTAGGTGTACCTCCCTCTCCCTGGCGTAGCTACCCTAGAGGGGCTGAGTCCAAATTTGCTATCGAATCTGAAGGAATGGAGAGTCAGGTGTAGCATGGACTACTATGATGCAGGTGACATCTGGACAACTACGTGCCCTCCTAGCCTCAATGACTGTAAATGCGTTCCCTCTGGGCCCCGATGCTTGCAGGGGGATTTGCGGCCATATATCTTCCACACATTGCCACTTTATTTTCCACTTTTCTTTACGAACCTCCCCTCATGTGCTTTTTGGTGGAAATTCTCTCGCTGGTTTTCTTTAAAAAAAGAGGCAGCCAAAGACTATCAATCAATATTCGCGTATACTATGCTATTCGTAGTCCTCTCTTTGAGATAGTTGGTATTATGTCCTCCACACATTTTCGTTTCTCCCAACTTTACTACGTTCTTTTCTGACCTATCTCCAAAATACTTGTGGCAGAGATGCCTTCGTTGGTTACTTCACTTTTTGCTGAATCAAGAAATAAACAATGGATCATCTAAGTGCCATGCCCTCGTTGATCTTAATATAGCAAGGTGAAAATTAGAAGTGGCACGATCCCGGAAGGGACTCTGCTACATTGTCGACGTTAGATATTATTTGGAGAGTTGCGCCCCCCCGCCCCCCCGTTCCCGAACTCTCCATGTAGTCTCCTCTTTAGAATATTTGGGCTATGTACCCTCATAAAGTCTTCACTGCCCTTAAATTCATTTTCTTTAGGTACAATTGCTCACATGTTTTCTGGCGGCGATGCCATCGTTGATTTGTGCTTTTTAGTTTCAAGTTAATAATAATAGAGACACATTGAAATTCCACGGTGAATATATATTAAAAACATTAAATTATTGCATTATTATTATTATATGTTATAATTATTGACAATATTCTTATTATCTTAACTTATCTCTTTTATCAAAGGTTAACGTACGTACAAACGAACTCACGATATAGGAAGGAACCGAGAGAGTTCTTATATGATAATGATAATTGTAATAAGATACTACTACTGATAATATATCAAATTGGCTTCAAAATACAGGTAGACTCTGTATTAGTCTTTTCGTATGCTCGCGCATGCATAGATTCCACCTCTCGTAATTATGTATTAGTGTATGATAGAAGCTGTACTTTAACCGCCTCCGCCCTTGTAATTAGATCTCCCTTGCCTTTCCCTTTAATTGCTTGATAATGAGGATTTTCAGGTTTATTTTCCTCTGGCTAATTTTCGCCCATTGCCTAATCTAACATATTTATGTATATATATACATACACATGTGCACAAAACCTTTCTTAGTGTACACTCTAATGCAGTTGGTGGGAACGATAATGACCCACTCCCAAACACGCTGATACTTTTGCGCACATAAAAACACACCCGTGAATTTAGATATGCAGAAGAGAATACACTGCATTTACACAAAATACATCTCTTCTGCACCTAGAAATCATGTATGTGAGTAAATGCATATATGCAAAATTATGCTAGAAGCTAAAATACTTTCATGATATCACCTTAGTTCTATACAACACATATTCACAATATGAGGGAATTGACAGAAAATCATTCACGTACACATAAATCAAAAGCGCGTATGGATACACCTTCTTACTGATTCTGTGAGCAAAATTACATCCATGTATGTACATATATCAACTCCGAGACATAGATACCGATGTAATACATATAAACACTGAGGGGGAATGTACGTCAATTTATTAACGCACATATTTGGACACACAAAGGAATGATCCGTGGAGAGGGTCATTGTAAGTTGTTTGGGCAATCTTGATTTTCATAGCGATGAGGAGGGGGAGGGGAAGGGGGAGGGGAAGGGGAAGGGGAAGAGAGAAGGCAGGGGGATAAAGGCCCCCGAATGAGAACAGGACCAAGAACAGGAACCTGATGAACCCAAAACGTTTACTAAGATTAAGGGTTGGAATTTGGAACAAAGGACAAAATACATACGAGGTACAAATGATAAATTAGAACCTTTTGGCAGCCGAGATGGGTTAGTCATGTGGGCTGCCCCGGTAAGAGTGTAGCCGGGGGAGGAGCGATCGAAATAAGAGGGATGGAGAGAGGAAAGAGAAGAAGAAGAGAGAGAGAGAGTGCGTGTGTGTATATGTGTATGAGAGAGGATGTGTAAGTGAGTGAGAGTGCACGAGGGAGAGAAAATGTGTGTGAGAGAGCGATTGTGTGAGAGAGAATGTGTGTGAGTGTTTGTGTGAGAGAAAGTGATTACTGAGAGAGAGAGTGTGTGAAAGTGTGGGAGAGTGGGAGAATGAGAGAGTGTGAGTATGGGAGTTAGGGTGAGAATGAGTGAGAGAGAGCGAGAGAGTGTCTGTGAGAGTGAGAGAGATTGAAAATATACAAGAGAGTATGTGTTTGTGTTGGAGAGGAAGATGGTGTGTGAAAGCGAGCGCGCGTCAGAGTGTCTTAGAAATTTTGTTAGATAGTGTGTGTGGGAAAGAGATAAAGATAATGAATGAGAGTGATTTAAAGAATATATATATATATATATATATATATATATATATATATATATATATATATATATATATATATATATATATATATATATATATAAATATATATACGAAGGCCTACCCCTCCCTCCTATCCTGGCACTTATTACTGGCCTTGAGTGTTCGACGTGCCAGTGTCATTGCCCTATTTACCCCTTAGCACAGTGCCCCGCCCCCCGGTCAACTCTGCATTTAAAGGGGTCCCGCGACACTTGTCATATTCTTGAAAATTCTTGAGAATCAAAATATTGCATTCGATCCTTTAAACGGTAAAACTTTAAAATTATGATCACTATATTTAAATTTTGCGTTTGCTGTTATAGTTGATGCAATTTTCGGATTAAAACCTCCCTAGGATTTTACACAAGAGGTTTAAATTATTTTTCTTTTTAATAAACTTCAAAAAAAAAGTTTTTTGTTTGTTTAAACCAGTTATCAGAAAAAAAATATCGTAGTTTCACTTATGAACTTGGACTGTATAAATGAGAAAAAAATGTTAATTAACATATGATAATTTATATATAAGGGTTCACTGAATTATTCTTATGTGTTCCGCAAAGGTAAAAAGGTTGAGAAACCCCGTAGTAGAGAGTATTGGAATGTCGGCCTCGTCGTGACGTGTAGTATCTACATACGCACACATTCACAAATACACCTACTTGTTCAGCTGTTTAAACGGCAACATCCAATCTCTTTCACCCCTTACCTGTTCAACTACTCCGAGAGATCGTTGCTTGCTTCCTGCTTCCGGATTCGACACGTGTAAGTAAATGGCAACACATATATACACACACACAATCACGCACCACTCTTTTTTATATATATTTGGTTATAAAAAGTAATCAATGTAGAGCTGAAGAATCAAACTCTTTTCCAGTGTTCGAATCCACTGTTTACGTTAGCTATTTTTTTCTATCTCTGCCTCTCTTTTTCTGTATATCTCTCTTGTATCTCTCTCTTTCTCTCTCTCTCTCTCTCTCTCTCTCTCTCTCTCTCTCTGTAGAGATGATGAATCAAACTCTTTTCCATGGTTCGAATCTACTGTTTACGTTAGCTATTTTTGATCTCTGTCTTTATCTCTGTCTCTTTGTCTCACTCTCTCTCTCGTTCTGTGTGTGTGTTTATTTCTCTGTCTTTGTCTCTCTTTATCTCTCTCTCTCTGTAGAGCCAAGGAATCAATCTCCTTTCCAGAGTTCGAATCCACTGTTGAGGTTAGATATTTCTCTCTCTCTCTCTCTCTTTGATTTTCCTCTCTCCCTCTCTCTCTCTTTCTCTCTTTGATTTTACTCTCTCCCCTCTCTCTCTCTCTCTCTTACCATATATATATATATATATATATATATATATATATATATACAACGTGCGTAAGTTATTTGAAGACATATGTTATTTTTACTATAGCAGCATATCATTTGACTTTATATTTTTTATATTTCAGAATTATAAATGACAGACCCTGTGCTTACAGAAGAAATGAAGAGGGACGCAGTTATCTGGGCTATAAAGGCTGAACATAGCAATTTAGCAATAGCACGATTATTAAAAGTCGCTAGATCCTTCGTCGACAAAGTTTGAAAGAAGTTGAGGCCGAAGATGGTTAAGCCATTGATCGAAAGTGTACACAACGGAAGACCTTATGTGTTTCAACAAGATTCAGCACCATCACACAAGGCTCAAGCAACGCTGGGATGGATGGCGGAAAATGTTCATGATCCACATAACCCCTAACATTTGGCCTCCTAGCTCCCCAGATCTCAATCCATTGCACTACTATGTATGTAATGTAATTGAGAAAGAGGTTAAGGAGCACCCTCATAACACTAAAGAATCCCTAAAAGCCTCCATAGTCAGAGTAATGTCCAATATGAACAAGAACCACTGGATCCTAGCATGTAGGCGATTCAGACATTGCATAGAAACCGTTATCGAATTTGAAGGAGACTTTATTGAATAAAATTAGAAAATGATATGTTTATTCTATCTTCACAATTTTTAGCAAAAAAGACATCATTATCTGTTTCTAAGAGTCTTTTTGTCTAAGTATAAAGCCAATGGTGAAATAAATCCAACTTCACCGCAGGAAAGAGAAAACGGAATAATTTTTCTTCGGAAATATTTTATTTCTTACTTCGAAAAAATCCGAGCTGGGTTGGAATTCGAAGCGTGCACATTGAGGCAGTGAGCAAACGCTTTGAGCTCAATTAAACGGCCCTTTAGACCACTCGGCTACGCGGAACACACAAATCTTCCGAATAGATAAGCTTTTTAAAGCACACTTCGCATGGTCGAACGAGAAGGAGAAGGAAAATTAATTGGGGATTCACAGGACAAAGGAAAAATTGAATTAAGCACGCGGTAAATACACAAATGCACGGTTCGAATCCCACCTCAGCTCGGATTTTTTCGAAGTAAGGAATAAAATATTTCCCAAGAAAAATTATTCCGTTTTCTCTTTCCTGCGGTGAAGTTGGATTCATTTCATCATTATCTCGCGCTCATGAGAGATATATGCATTCGAGAAAGACTGCTACCCGACTACACTAATAATATATATATATATATATATATATATATATATATATATATATATATATATATATATATATATATATATAAGCATGTGTATAAGAATAGACATATGTAGGTATAAGCATAAACATAGGTATAGATATAGATACATTTATAGACCCTTGCATAGCTATAGGCCTAATTATAAGCATAGGTATAGCCCTAAGCATAGATACGTATAAATAGATAAAAATAGAAACAGGGAAAAAAAAATTTCCCCTTAATCCTGCGGGTAATTTGGGAGTGGGATGGGGGAAATTAAACGGTATTCTTTGATTATTCTTTTTAGGCGCGCCACTACAGAATATATTGGCAGCTTCCTAATTTTACTGAAAAGTAAATAGAAAACGCACCTTAACGCGAGCATATGACCCGACCCTATTTGAGGGCTAAAGAGACAGTAGGAGAGGAGCTGAATTTCGAGCCTTGGATTTGGATCCTGTCCCATATGGGGGTACAAGTTCGTACAATTGAGTCCCTGTGAATAGGGATGTCAAAACGTACCCGTCTGGCCCTGGCATTTGAGGTTGACCGTGTTTTTGCTCTTATAGTATCTATTACCCTTATTTTCATTATTCGTCTTCTTTCGATTTATCAAACCTTTTTTTCTTAATAAATTTGTCCCTCACATTATTCTGTATTAAAAATGTGCTCGTTGGTTGTACACTTTCTCGACCCAAACTTTTTATTATTAATGTCATTTCTTACGTTGAGGAAAGCTAAGCTACATCAGGTAAGATTAGCCCTGGATGGAGTTACAATTCGGGTTATTTTTGAGTTGTTATTTACTTAAAACTGAGAAGTAAGAACCAAAGAGGGTATCTCTGCTCGAAAATGTGCGAGATGAGTTTTTTAGAGAAAAATTTTAATTAGGGGAAATTGAAACTGTGCAGAAGGTATATAGCCAGAGTTTTCTTGAGAGTATATTATTTGGGGCTCCTAGGGCCCGGAGGGCACGCACTTTTCAAGAAACTGACCAATCTTCATAATAATGCCCATTTAGGGGCGTTTGGGCCTTAAGGGAACGCAGGCCTCCAAATGCCAGCTGTAGCAACGTCGACCAAAACAGGACTCCCCTTCGGCGACTAACTAGAGTCCAGGAATGGGCGATAATTTTAAGCAGCGCGCCACATTGCAGCTCATGTAAAGCTTTGCGAGCCGCACTTAAACAGTTAACGGCAAATTTAGATTACCTATCAGTTAATTGCAATTATTTGTCTATTTGTTTGCGTGTACTACGTAGTCATAGATATACCTACGCAATAATAACTAAGGGTAATATTTTGGGATAGTTTTGCCACCCCCTTTGCATTGTTTCCAGACATATCAGAGTGAGAACCAGCAGCTTAACGTGGAATCCGAAAATCACCATTCTACATTCTACAATTCTACATCATATGGTCATTGCAGAGGGTCCACGCGTCTCCCATCTAAGTACTTACCACAGTCAACGTATCTTAACTTCCGCGAGCGAAAGAGAGCGTGCATAAAAGGGTAATAAGAATAAGTATTTATAAAGTATCGTATTTTTTAAGAATAACATTTCATCTACGAATCAAATAGATGTATTTGAAAATGACTGATTTAAAATCTATCTCTTACATAAAAATTAATGAGATGGATAGTAAGGTTTGGGGGCATTAACAAGTCCATCGAAGTCAAGAGTCAACTTAGACATAGAAATTGTTAATATTGCACCCAAATGTGACAGAATTTGCGTTTAAGGTGAGATTTTGGTAAAACGTTCAATAATTATTTTTCAATATTTTGTCGAATTCTGAAATGAAACGCGGGTCACATGAAAAGTTAGCTTAGGGGTGGGGAACCTTTTCGCATGCCAAATCTTGCCAACAAAAATACATGTTTTAGAGAACATGCTAATATTTGATGTCTTCTTTTAAGTATTGGAAGATCCTTTGTTAATGATATCAAAATACACTTTGTCGGTAAAATCAAATAGTAGTGAAAGTAGTTTTTTAGGTCATGTAGGTTAAATGAACGTAGAATTTAGCGATCTTGGTCATTAAAAATTAATTAAAGTTGCTTTATCCTGTTGATTACATGCATATTTCAAATGGTGTTTAAGAGGGTAATTAAAACATATACACTCAAACACGATAAGAACGTTGTTTTTAATATCAGCGAACGAATAAACAATCATTCTAAGCTTTTTACCATCTCGTGTCGATGTTTGCATTATAAAGAATTATTGTTGATGCAATTTAGAAAATTTTAAAAAGACAATACATAGGCTAAATAGCATCAATATTCCGGCATTATATTTTTTAACTTTTAATAGCACGTTAGTTACTTTTTATCACTATTTTATTACAACTCTATTGTCTGTTTGTTTATTTATTACATAATATTTGTTATTATTCATAATAAACGTGTATTTATTAAGAAAAATCCTAAACTTATTTATAAGTTAAATATTTTTTTATAAAGGTGAGCTGGAGTTTAACGTGCCGGAAAAAGTTGTAGGCGTGCCATTTTTGGCCCGCGTGCCATAGGTTCCACACCCGTGAGTCCTAGCTCCATTCGGCCGTTCTTTGTTTCCAAACCTTCTTTCTAATCTTTTATTTCCTTTCAATACCTTTCTCTTTTCTTTACCTTTATTTTCTTCCATGAATAATTAATAAAAGCTAGCTTTTTTAACTTGGTTTAATTCTCAGTTGTTTAGAAATGGTTTAAATGGATGGTATCATCGCTTACAAATTTCTTTTTACCTCAATGGATTTATGTTGAAAAATCAAATTTATACATCAATTTTTGCCTAATTTTATTCCATTTTTCTACAAAACTTTGGAAGATCCTTCGCATATCATACGCCAATGAGTTTGTGAATTTCCTCGTGAAGTGTGAGGCCAAAAGTGACTTATAAGTTATAACAACCAATTAAACTACTTAATTTCAGGACTGGTAGATAAACTTCCTGTATAGAGGGATTCAGTCACTTGTTTGGCGAGTTTGGGCAACGTCTCCCAGGGTAGATCAATGCAGCGTTAATATCGCAACGCATGACTATACCGACCACAACCGATGGTTCAGATTCCACATAGACAGTAGACCCCAAATGAGATTAATCACCAGAAACTAGAACTAATTTGAGTTAAAACCATTACTAAAATGAATAATCTTCAGGCTAAAGGTCTGGGCAATAAAGGTAAATAGGGAACAACGTCAGTTCTCAATTTTTTCGCATGATTAAAAGCCCATTTTTTTTGTAAACCAAACGAACACAAGACCTAAAAATAAGCTTTCTGTTTACCTGATCCTTAGTGTTAACAACCCCAAACTTACTAAGATGAGCAGTGACTACGAGAAATAAAATTATCGTAGTCACTCATATCAAGGGCTTTCCGAGAACCGTGTTCAGCAGATGTTTAGATCTTGAAACAAATGAGACTCGGAGGGGGGGGATAATGACACGATGTGTCTCGGTCAACGAAACAACCCTGAGGTCCAGTGAAAGGACCACAAGTACATCCTATGAAAGAACCATTTTCCAGCAGTAACATGGGGTAAGAAAAGACAATGACTCAGCGATTTCTAGCAACGAAGGAACATCAGAGGTACCAATCGAAAGGACTACAAGTCCTCCCTAAGCAAGAGCCATTTTTTACCAATAACAAGATAAAGAGAAGGACGCAGAGATTCCAAGCAACAAAGGATAGTTATTCCAGCACCATGAAACTTTTTGAGATGAAAGGACTAAAAACACTGAGACTTCCTCCCTTCCATACCCCTAGTTATATTATTTCCCTCTATACCAAGACATTTCAATGGGCATCCATCCATTTATCCCAAATACCCACAACTCCCCAGCCATTAGGGATACCTCAATAAAAACGTCATAACATGGTATAGACTGACGACAGTATCTCCCCAATAAGTGTCTACCAGGCGAAAAACAACGATGGCATCTCTCGTAGAGAGTTTGTAAGGAGATATCTGCAAAGAAATTAGTGAAACTGGAGGCAAAAATCTGCGTTAGAGCCACAGATTCTCCATGAGGCTTTTGCGGGAGTTGGCGCAGGAAGGGCAGATGTCAGCTGCAGCATGTTTCCATTCCACAAATGGCAATCTCCCGCGAGGTGCCGAGACTGGAAGTAAAAGTGTGTGGAAGACATATAGCCGCAGATTCACCTGCAGGCGTTGGGGGAAATGGTCAAGGGCGAGATAATTAAGTGGACGTCGTACGCTCTGCAGCTCTTCTCGAGGTCATTTGGAGGATGACCTCGAATATACTAAAGATAAATTAAGTGATTGGATCATCTTTACTTTAGGTTTATTGCTCCTTGAGGGAAGGGGCAACCTTCCTTGTCAACGTCACAATCTCGGTCCCGAGTGCATCACGTAACCCCCCCCCCCACTGAATAATTAATTAAACAAAATGTTAATAGGTGAAAGAACATGATCCTATTAATTCTTATTTCTATTCCACTCGATTTCACAAAGACTTTTGATACCGTTCCACAAAAAGTCTTCATAAAGCTAAAATCGCACGAAATAGAGAGCAGCTTACTAAAATTGCCTTCTCTCCCCTTCAAACTTTCTCTACACTCGCTACACAACCTGCGCTCTGGGAGGACTAACAGTCCTGGAGGGCGCATTATAAATACCTATTATTATTATCGAAGACTGGCAGCGAAACCGTGGGCAGAGAACTGTTTTCAATGGAAAGAGTTCATTATGGCCATCAGCCACTAGCGTCGTTGTTTTTAATATATAGAAACGATCTTGATAACGAATTTATGCAAAGAATTGTAAAATTTGCTAATCATACGAAACAACGCTGTGACAGGATATCGTAGTGACTGAAAACTTGGCAACGGACGGATATAGCAGTAAATTAGAGGGAAAGATGAAAAATGAATCTCGATGTAGGCAAGTGTAAGGGAATGGACACGAGTAAAAAACATGAATAGATTATAATATGGGTGGTAAAATTTTAAACACATGGAAGATGATTTAGAATTTTTAATCTTGAACGATTTAAACTTTAAAACAACAATGCACTGTATCTTCCTAAAAGACAAATAGGATTCTAAGATGCATAACTAGACATATTGCATTTAAATCGAAGGATATTATCCCCTCCTTACACAAAATCGCTTGCGAAAGGATTATGGTTTTAATAAATACAAAAGGACATTATTATAATTGAATACGTCCAGCGTTGATCGAAATAAATAGTACAGAAAAAAGACTGTGGCTACTTTTTGATCTTTAAAATACTAAAGAGATTTACTAATATAAATTATAACTCTCTATTTGAGCTAGATAACCGAGCAGCAACTAGAAATATCAGTTTAAAACTAGTAAACAAAAAAGATTTAACCCCACGATAGCAAAATGTTACTTTTATTATGAAATAACGCAGACGTGGAATGACTGACTATGAATGTCGTACAAATTACTACAATTAATATGTTTAAAAATAGAATCGATAAATAATACTATAAAATATGACAATGAAGAATTAATGGTTGTGAAACTATTTCTTTCTCCTTATCCTATTTTCCTTTACTTGTCCTTCACCTTTGACTTCCATGCTTTCCCCCTCTTTTTTGAACTGGTCTCAAGTGCATCTTAGGTTCTTTGTAATTAATGGTTATAAGTTCCGATTTCGGTGGTGACTGGTCTGTTGCAACCAATGATTTGGATCCCACTTTAAATCGGATAGCCTCACTAAGAAAGCTCACCTACAAAACGAGCGCGTATCGGAGGTAAAATCCGTACCAAAACTGCTAAACTTTTCTTCCAGAAGGTCCAGGGTTCGAATCATGACTGAAAGCCACACGATTGGGTCAATTTCAATCTTATATGTCCTTATCTCTTAGAAATTACCCCTAGCCCTGAACCAAGACCGACAAACAAAAACTTCCTCATGAGATAACCAATGACGACCATTGGCGGGCAAAGTCGTGCGGGTTTTATCTGGTGTGATTGACAATCAGGGTCATGTGATGCTATACCCGCCCATTTCCACCAGCGCACGCCCTTAACACCATTCACAGAACGCGTCATGGAAAACTCCTCTGATGATTTTCGTTTTAGAGATTGATCGAGCTCTGAATTGGAGGGCATTTGAACAATGGATAATTGGTCGTTTCGTCACGTTACGACACGCTTAAAGGGTTTCCAATACACAAACGCATCCCTTTTATTTCTCTCTTTGATTAAGTTCATAATTTTAAGTTTAATATTTTAGAGTTCGAATTTGTAAATTTATTTATTTTAGAGTTAAGATTTTGAAGTTCAATTTTTGTAGAGTTCGGATTTTTAACTTATATTTTTAAACTTCTATTTTTGAATCTAAAATTTTATAGCCTTAGGATTTTAAACTACATTTAGGGAAGCATCATTCTAATTTTAAACTTTTTTTTCTAGTTTTCTAGCATTCGAATTTTAAGTTCAATATTTTAAAGTTCGGATTTTTAATATCATTTCTATAGAGTCAGCAATGTTTATTTTATTTTTCTAGGGTTTGGATTTCAAATTCAATTTTTGTATATTTCAGATTTTTAAGTTTACTATTTTAGAGTTCAGATTTTTAAATTCCTTTTTATAGAGTTCTATTTTGGAGTTAAATTTTTATAGTTTAAATTTGAATTAAAATTTTGCCAAGTTCTGATTTTCCAGTTAAATATTTTAGCGTTCGGATTCTAAATTAATTTTTAGACACTTTTAAGTTCGACTTTTGTAGAGCTCGTTTTTTTGTTAATTTTTTAGACTACGCAATTTCAACTACAATTTTTGTAGAGTTCGGATTTTCAAGTTTAACATTTTAGATTTACTAATTTTAAGTTCAATTTTTGTAAATTTCGGATTTTTAAGGTTGGCGAATTTCATTTTTCTGTCTTTGAACACGATTTCTAATAGGTTCTTTTCACTGGACATTAATAATGGTTTTATGGACTATTCGGGTTTTGGATTCACCTTGTTTTCAATTTCTCATCCATTAACCTCCCTTCTATCTCAACCGAACTTTATTCAAAATATTCCTGTGGCGATGTCACCGTTGATTTTCGCTTATCGGTTTTTTTAGGAAAGATAGAAAGGTATAAAACAATGAGAAGACACTTGTATTAATTCAATTATAATTTGAATCCTCAAACAGTTGCCATCGTGTACTAAGGGATTTTAAGCTCATAATTCAAAATGACGAGACAATTTATACCTTACTCCAAAATTCATTTGTTGTAATGTGGGCTTTTATGATGAGACAATATGTATACGCCTTATTTTAAAATGCATTTTTTGAGATCTTTGCTTTTCTGCTGACAATTTATGCTTTACTCCAAAATTCCATTTAGTGGTGGGCTTTTAGAATGAGACAATTTATACTTCACAACAAAATAGGATGTGAAATGGGATTTTATGATAAGAAAATATATGCCATACTCCAAAATTATTTTTTGCGATGTGGGATTTATATAAAACAATTTATTCCCCTTACTCCATAATTCTTTTTGTGAAATGAGCTTTTCAATGAGACAATATATGCTCCTATTGAAAAAGCTGTTTTTGTCATGTCGGTTTTCATGACGAAACAATTTATTTCACATTCTAAAAAGATTTTTGGCACGTGTGCTTTGAGGAGGAGACAATTTGTGCCCCCTTGTTCAATATATCGTTTCGGTCCTATGGGGTTTTATGGAGACAATTTATGTATTATTCCATTTGTTTTGTGACGTTGGCTTCTATGGTGACTATTTATACTTCCTATTCTAAAATTCTTGATTTTGCCATGTGGGCATTCATAATAAGACAATTTATACCTTAGTACAAAATTCAGTTTTGTTATGTGGGCTTTTATGATGAGAATTTATGCCTTAATAAAAAAAATTATTATTTGCGAGGTGGGGCTTTTATGATTAGACATTTAATGTCCCATACTCCCAAAAAATATTTCCCCTACCACACAATATATTTTGTGATGTGAGCTTTTATGATGACACAATTTATGCCCCCTACTCTAAAATGCAGTTTTTATGATGTGAGCTTTTATCACAACACAATTTTTGCCCTACTTGCCCTTTTATAATGATACAATTTATGCTTCTGCTGCAAAAAGCAGTTTTTTCTCATATACACTTTTATGACGGGGCAAATTATGGCACACTCCCAAATTAATTTTTTTGTGACTTGAACCTGTTCGATGAGACAATTTGTGCCCCCTTGTCCAAAAGAACGTTTTGTCATGTGGGCCTAAGATGAGATAATTTATGCCTTACTCCAATATTTTTTTTGTGAAGTGGGTTTTTATGAAGAGAAAATTAATGCCTTACTCTATTATTCCTTTTTATTTAAGTGGGCTTTTATGAAGAAACAATTTATGCCCCTACTCCAAATGCAGTGTTTGTTATGAGGTCTTTTATAATGAGACAATTTATGTCTTACTCCAAAATTCAGCTATTGTGGTGTGGGCTTTTATGATTAGACAATTTATCCCCCTTGCTCCAAAATGCAGATTTTGTCATGTTGGTATTTATCATGAGACAATTTATGCTTTACTACAAAATTAATAGATTATAAAGCTTTCGGCGGAGGCAATGCTTATAACGACTATAGTTTCACTCTTTAACAAGAGCATTTTCTATACTATTTTAGCATGCCATCTAAAGTGTGTTCGTATATATTTTCTCGATTTTGGTTTATTTACTCATTTATCATTATTTTAGAAAAAGGTATGTAAAATAATATTTTCGTAATACAAATGCCCTCACTTAATATCTTTTTATCAAACCAAAACATTTAATTTGTATAAAAATTTATATACCTTTAGATTTTTATGTAAAAATATATTTACAAAAACTTCCCCATTTCGATAATCAGACATTTTCAAGCAGAAAATTTAGGCCAAACTTGTGCCAGCCTCAGGTGTGATGTGCCTGAGTGCACAATAACACATCCTCCACTTCGCAAGCGAAGTTGACCCTGATTAGAACCGTTCATGCCACGCCCATTGATGCTTGACTTCTTACAAATTGAAACCTACGTTTCTCTTTTCTTAGGCTTTTCTTAGGCTGGAGCCTTAATAGGCTGGAGCCTATTAAGGTATAGCTCAGCTCATTGGTTGAAGGATTCAAATATGTAGGGACGACGAAGCGCCATTCCTCCCTCGTTTGGGGACAAGATCTCACGATCGGATAATGAAATTCATAGAAAAATCAGAAGGACAATCACGGGTGTGTCCGCAGGTACCAGTTGAAGACTGTGGAAGAGAGCGGAGAGTGTGTATATTGTGCTGTGAAGGCGGGAAGGGAAATGATAGCGGTTTTATGATTGTCTATGTGCATGATGATACCTGTGTAGCTGGCCACTGAACTATTTGTGTCCGCTCTTGCTGGGATTGAACCCACGCCTTGACGCCAGTAGTCCAACGCCGCAACCATTTAACTAACTCGAGCTTCAGTGATATGAATAACAGGGTGTAAGCAAAGGTCGATCGATCTATTCGGCGAAATATCAATAATTTAATACTATTTAACCATTCACATTTCTTTATTCAAATGAAATATATGGGAAACTGTGCACATTTTCTTTAGTTATAAATATATATTTCCCTTCTTATGCTTTTATTGGTTCATGTAATATTCTCCTAAGTGTTTTTCCGGGTTGTGTTACCAATTTCCATTTCCTTGGGCCTTTAAATACATCTATAAATTTACCCAATATATATTTGTGACAAATTTCATTTAATTATATTTCTGACAATTATTCTTTAGTTATAGTTGTGCTATTTTTAGTTATAGTTGTGGCATTTTTAAGTTACATTTGCTTAAATTTTTCTAGAGTTATATTCGTGGCAATGATTCTTTAGTTAGATTTGTGGGAATGTTTTTTTAGTTATTGTCGTAGAATGGACTCTCGACGATATACCATATATAACTATTCGTTGAGGGAACTTCTTTAATTATCTTTAGAGTGCGTGGATGTCTGGCGGGCCGATATTATGTATCTTCGATATGCTTAAGAAGTGGAACTGAGCTCAAGGATAATAATATTGCTATCATTAAGAAAATAGAGTTTTATTAATAATAACTATCAACAATACACAAAACGGAAAATATTGACATAAACAGAGAATGGAAAGGGTCGTGGGGGCTCGGCTAATCCGAGGATTAAAAGATTTAAAAAGGTAAAACAAATATAAAGTTAAAGAGATGGGATGGTTCGCTAAACCATTTAAAGCACAGGATATAATTGACAAAAGGGTTAAATACTCAAAGGTAACGTTCGGCTTACGTAATTTTATACTAGTGGTGCAGAGGAAGTCGACGTGAAGGAATTTTCGGTCCGCTGGCGAGTTCCAGCCGAAGGGGGGGGGGATAAAAGGATCCTGACGTGGCGTCTTGGAAATGAGAACCGTTTCTCGACGAACGGCTTGAAGAACAATGGCTGTTCTACGTTGTTTTCTTCTGAACAACAGGGGGGGGTGAGAACCGTCTCTTGTCTACGGGCTCAAGAACAATGGCTGTTCTAATGTTGTTCTCTTCTGAACAACAAGGGGGAAGGGTGAGAACCGCTTCTTGGCGAACGGGCTCAAAAGAACAATGGCTGTTCTACGTTGTTCTCTTCTGAACAACAGGGGAAGGGGTGAGAACAGTTTCTGGTCAACGGGCTCGAACGAACAATGGCTGTTCTAACGTTGTTCTCTTTCTGAACAAGAGGGGGAAGCCTTGTGGACTTGGCGTCACGAAAGGCTCGAACCTTGGCACTCAAGGGATATTGTCCTCCTTCTGGACAAGTGATGGTGAATCTCGAGGTCAAGGTCCCTTGACGCACAAAGGGAGAGAGGGTCGGGGTGATGTTTCGCGACGAAAATCTGGATCTCCAATCTGCTCTTAGTGGTAAAGTTTCTATCTAAATAGTCGAGACACTCCCTTGGCGTGGGGTACAATGGATTGGGAGCTTCGAGGGAATGCACAGCCGAGCCTGGGAACAATGCCTTATCTGCCCATAAGCCTAACTGAATCTGGCGAGGTCGGCGTGTGGGGGCGAACGGGGAAAGTTAAACCTCCTTGTTTAAACATTGACTCAAGTGGCTGTGATAAGGCGCCAAGCTTCAAAGCGAAGATGCACGTGGGAGCATCGTGGTTTTAAATCATATGTGATAGGGGTTGAAATTAACACGGCCTCAACCCGTTCTATCACAGTTATATTTGTGTAATTTTCAAGTCATATTTGTTGCATCTTTTTGTAATTGAATTTAAGGCAATGTTTCTCTAGTTATATTTGTGGAAATGTTTCGTTAGTTATATTTGTGGCATTTTAAAGTTTATTGGCGGTATTTATAAAATGTATAGTTGTGTCAGATTTTCTTTAGTTATATTTGCGGCAATTTGTCTTTAGATATATTTGTGACATTTTTAGTTGTCTGTAGTAATTAATCTTTAGTTATATTGGTATTAGTTGTGGAAGGCGACTAAACACGGATAGAGGCCGCAACCCTAGGAATTCGTCCACTCGAAAGTTTGTTGCTGCGACCGCGTTACTCAATAGTGGTAATTGGCGGCGGGGGGGAGGGGGATACCAGAAGTGGCTCTTATCCCCAGAAATACCACTTTGTGGCTGATAATATTACTATTCCTCATATTCTACCTAGTAAATAGTATTTTTCGCCCTTCATGAAAAGGTCCATCTGGTAGTGCGTAAAAGCTGAGTTGCTTGTCCCATTTCGCCCAGAAGAAAAGTTCAGGCAATTGGCGAGCATCGCATCTTTAATCTCGACACAATAATTAACTAGATATGACTATAAAATAACTACCCGAGGCAATAATTAACTAATTGAGATGATACAATAACTACCTATGACAGTAAATTAACTAATAGTGGGAATCAATTAATTACTTGTGGCAATAAATTAACTACCAGTGGCAAAGGTTAACTATTTGTGGTAATATGTTTACTATTTGTGGCAAAAGATTAACTACATTTTCAATAAAGTAACTACTTGGGGCAAAAGAGTAACTCCTTAAAAAGCAAATTAATTAGTGAGTCTATATAAACTACTTGTGAGAATAAATTAACAATTGGCATTATATTAAATACGAGGGGCGGTCAATAAGTTTTGCGAATCGGTAGGGCAAAACAGAGGAAGGGGGAGGGCTGTTTGTGGGGGTGTTAGGACAAGTTATCGAAAGTCAGGACCTGCAGCCGCACGCTCCTGCCTTGTCTATTTAAGAAGCAGTAGCTGATCGCAGATCGTCACTCACAAATTTTTTCAACAATGGAGAAGGTTGAGCACCGCGCAGTGATCAAATTTGGACCAAGAAAGGGAAGAATGCAAAAAAAGATCCATGAACGAATGGTTGCAGTATATACCGACACCGCCCCTTCCTATGCAGCCATTGCTCACTGAAATAGGGAGTTCCGCCATGGTTGTGAGTCCCTTGAAGATGACCCCCGTCCAGGACGCCCGTCAGACGTGACCAACGAGGACAATTTGGCCCGTGTGGAGAGGATGATCCTCGAAAATCGACGGATGAAGACCGAAAAAATCGACCGAGGACTTGGAATATCTCATGGAAGTGTGTTATCAACGTCATCGACGACAATTTGGCCATGATAAAGGTATCTGCCCGTTGGGTCCCTAGAAACCTCACGCCCCATGATCGACTTCAACGTCGTCAAAGTTCGGAAGAGCTGCTGCTCCTATACAACCAAAACCCTGCGGGATTCAATGAAACGTGGGTCCATCACTGGGATCCCCTAGCGACTACTTTTTATTCCGCCAGCTCAAGGTTGCACTGCCTGGACGCCGGTTTGGGGACGATGAAGATGTCCAGCTCGCCGTCCACGAGTGGATTAAACAGCAGTCGGGAGATTTCTGGTTGTCGGGAATTCGAAGCCTCAGGGACAAGTGGCGCAAGTGCATTGAAGTCGAAGGTAGTTATATTGAAAAATAATAAGACACTTTTCCCCATATCTCGTTTCCTTATATCTGAATTTCAAAACTTATTGACCGCATACTCACTATATTAACTACTTGTAGAAATAAATTAACTAGAAAGATATATGAACTATTAGTGACAATAAATTAACTACTGGGGCTATATTAACTACTCATGGCAATAGCTTAACTGCTGGCAGAATATCAAGCATTTGAGGCAATAAATTAACCATTGACAAAATATTAAATACATGTGTAAATAAACTAACTATCGGCAAGTTATTAACTACCTCTGTCAATGTCTTAACTATTGGCAAATTATTAACTACCTCTGTTGATCTAGTAACTATCGAGAAATTATTACCTCCCTTTGCCCATCTATTAAATATCATCAAATTATTTATTACCTCTGTCCATCTATTAATTATCAGTGGGAGGGAATAGAGGCCTGCCCTACTTCAGGAGTGAGCCTCTGGTCGTTAACCACAACATCCTGGCAATGTAGACGCCGTAGCTCACCCACTTAACCTCCTGCCTTCTCAACCCTCGTCCCGCGGTAAAACTAAACGGCCGGCCGAGACCACAGAAGGCGATAATCAGCTCAGGTTGGTTCCGAGACCCGACCATCGGTTAGGAACAGCGAGATTTTCCCTAAGAGTTGATATTCAATTTCACCGCATAGGTGAAGTTAGAGGAGCGTCACCCTAAAGCCAGAATGTCCCTCAGGACCAGAGGTACGACATCATGAGAAAAACCGTTGGAGGAGGAGACTTCATGCGGCATGTCTACGCATCTCCTCCTCCTGCCCCTACCCCAGTGAGGTGACGACATATAAAAGCGAATATCTTTGGAAAACGAGGTAGAGTACCTGAGTCAGCAAGGCTACGAAGTGCCCGGCAAGAGGCCGGACTACCAACAGAAGGGACTAAGAAGAAGCTCATCCAGAGCTAGTTCCTGGTGATCACACCAAACTTTAAGTTAACTTATTCAAGTTCAACTTACTTTCGTCAGAGAAACCCCCCTTATCCTGGTGGCTTCCCCAAAGTACCCAGATACTCCTCGTCCTTGAGGAATACTGGAACTAAGAAGCTCATCCTCGAGCTAGTTCTTGGTGGTCACACTGAACTTTAAGTTAACTTGATTTAAGAATCAAGTTCAACTTACTCTCGTCAGAGAAACCCTTCTATCCTGGTGTAGCCCAAAGCACCGAGATAGTCCTCACTCTTGAGGAATGCCGGAACTAAGAAGAAGAAGCTCATCCTCGAGCCAGTTCCTGCTGATCACACCCAACTTTAAGTTAACTTGATTTAAGAAGAAAGTTTAACTTACTCTCGTCAGAGAAACCCTCCTATCCTGGTGTATCCTAAAGCACCGAGATAGTCCTCGCCCTTGAGGAATACACCCGAGTGAACTCCCTCCAGCACTTCCCTGAGTCAAACGATCCCCGCATTGGCTCATAGGTAGTTAGTGCGAATTATTCCCCAGAGTAATCGAAGAGAAGAAAGAAACATTCTTTCACTGCCCCATGGTGAGATCATTTCCTACTGAATGCGTGAGTCTGTCCATCTGCCACACGCGCCACAGGTCTCCGTGGGTTTAAAGCTATTTCGCCCGGATGAAAACATCTGGACAAGCGGCAGGCATCATCCAGACCACATTCTTGAGGTGACGTAATGATTGAGTTCAAGGTCAGACTCAAACCCGATTCTAGTAGAAAGTTATAAAGGTATTTAAACCCCGGTATCCGTTTCTGTAAAGTCCGTTTGCATTTTTTATATTAAAGTGAGCTGGGGGTCAACCATCTCTATAATTTTAAGTATGTCATTTTAGAAAGCCTCACTTAGATATATTAAATTCATTTCTGTGCCTTTAAGGTGTCAAATTTCGTGGGTTGATGTTTTTTTGTTTCAATGAAAGTTTTAGTTTTGGAACAAATTTTTTATTCAATCCTCGAAACGCTAAGCTAGGCACTATGGACCCTCAAAGTTTGAAGAAGTAATAGTGAGATAAAAATAAAATAATAAATAATAGATCATAATAAACATATATAGCACTCTTAGAGATAAAACGTAATCGCGGAGTTTTGACGTAGGTAAACAACCCATACGTAAGAACTCCAGCCATCACTTGGTCCTTCCTATACCACGACAATCAGCAAATTATTATCTACCGCTGTTCATCTATTAACTATCGGCAAATTATTAACTACCTCGGTCCACTCATTAACTATCGGCAAGTTATTAATTACCTCTGACATCTATTAAATATCAGCAAAATATTAAAATCCTCTATCCATCTATTAATTATCGTCAAGTTATTAACAACTTCTGTCCCTCTATTAACTACCTCTATCCATCAATTAACTATCTATAAATTATTAATTCACTCTGTCCATCGATTAACTATCAGAAAATTATTAAGTACTTCTGTCTACCTATTAAATATCGGCATATTATTAACAGACTCTGTCCATCTATTAACTATCGGCAAGTTATTAACGTCTTCTGCCCATTTATTAACTATGGGCAAGTTATAAACAAATTCTTTCCATCTATTAATTATCGGCATATTATTAAGTACCTCACTCCATCTAATAACTATCATCAAATTATTAACTACCTCTGTTTATCTATTAATTATCGGAAAGTTATTAACTATTTCTGTCCATCTATTAACTATCGTCAAATTATTTTCTACTTATGTCCATCATTTAACTATCAAGAAATTATTAATTACCTCTGTCCATCTATTAACTATCGTCAAATTATTAACTATCTATGCCCATCAATTAACTATCTAGAAATTATTAATTACCTCTTTCCATTTATTAACTATCAGAAATTTATTAACTACCTCTGTCCATCTATTAACTATGAGAAAATTATTAACTATCTATAAAAATCGACAAATGATCAACTAACTCTGTCCGTCTATTAACTATTGGCAAATTATTAACTACCCTCTCCCATCTATTAACTATCTGCAAATTATTAACTACCTATGTCTATCTTTTAACTGCCGGCATGTTATTGACATCCTCTGTATATCTATAAACTATTGGCAAATTATTAACTGACTCTGTTCATCTATTAACTATCAGCAAATTATTAACTACCTTTGTCAATCTATTAACTATCAGTAAGTTATTAACATCCTCTGCCCATCTATTAGTAATAGGCAAGTAATTAACAACCTCTGTCCATCTATTAACTATCGGGATATTATTAAGCAACTATCGCCATCTATTAAGTATCGGCAAATTATTAACTACCTCTGTCCATCTAGTAACTATTGACAAATTACTAACTACTATTATCCATCAAATAACTATCGAGAATTATTTATTACCTAAATCTATCTATTAACTTTCAGCAAATTATTACCTACCTCTGTCCATCTATAGCGTGTCCCTCAAAAATATACATATACACAGTTTAAATAGTTGCAACGTAGGTTTTTATTAAATTTTGAAAATAAAATGTATTTTAATAAACACCAACTTTTCAATTATTTAAAGTGTGCATTCATTTTTGGGGGACACCCGACAATAATTATCGGCGAGTTATTAATTACTTCTGACATCTATTAACTATCAACAAATTATTAACTAACTCTGTCCAACAATTAACTATCGAGAAATTATTAATTACCTTTGTCCATCTATTTACCATCAGAAAATTATATACTACCTCTGTCTACCTATTGCATATCGGCAAATTATTAACTACCTATGTCCATCTATTAATTATCAGCAAATTATTCATTACATCTGTCCATCTATTATCTATCGGCAAATTATTAATTACCTCTGTCCATCTAATAAATTTCGACAAACTATTAACTACCTCTGTCCATCTATTAACTATCGCTAAATTATTAACTACCTCTGTCCATCAATTACCTATCGAAAATTATTAATTACCTCTGTCCATCTATTAACTTTCAGCAAATTATTACCTACCTCTTTCCATCTATAACGTGTCCCTCAAAAATATACATATATACACTAAATAATTGCAACGTAGGTTATTATTAAATTTTGAAAATATAATGTATTTTAATAAACACCAACTTTTCAATCATTTAAAGTGTGCATACATTTTTGGGGGACACCCGATATTAATTATCGGCGAGTTATTAACTACTTCTGACATCTATTAACTATCGCCAAATTATTAACTAACTCTGTCCAACAATTAACTATCGAGAAATTATTAATTAGCTCTGTCCATCTATTAACTATCTGAAAATTATAAACTACCTCTGTTTATCTATTAAATATTGGCAAATTACTAACTACCTCTGTTCATCTATAAACTATCGGTATACTATCAAAAACCTCTGTGCATATATTAAATATCAGCAAATTATTAACTACCTCTGTCCATCTATTAACTATTGGCATGGTATTAATTATCTCTGTCCATCTATTAACTATCAGCAATCTATTTACTGCCTCGGTCCATCTATTAATTATCTGCAAGTTATTAACTACGTCTGTCCATCTATTAACTACCTTTGTCCATCAAATAACTATCGATAAATTATTTCATTCCATCTGTTCATCTATTTATTATCAGAAAATTATTAACTAACTCTGTCTACCTATTAAATATGGGCAAATTAGTAATTACCTCTGTCCATCTATTACCTATCGGAAAATTATGAACTAACTATGTCCATTTATTAATTATTAGCAAATTATTAATTACATCTGTCCATCTATTATCTATTGGCAAATTATTTATTACCTCTGTCTATCTATTAACTATTATTTGATTATTAACTACCTCTGTCTATCTATTAATTATCGGCAAGTTATTAACTACTTCTGTCCACCTAATAAGTATCAGCAAGTTATTAACTACTTCTGTCTAACTATTGACCTTCCTCAAATTATTAACTATCTATGTCCATCAATTAACTATCGATAAATTGTTAATTACCTCTTTCCATCTATTTACTATCAGAAAATTATTAACTATCTGTGTCCATCTATTAATTATCGGCAAGTTATTAACTACTTCTGTCCATCAAATAGTTATCATCAAGTTATTAAATACTTCTATCCATCTATTAACTATCGTCAAACTATTAAATATCTATGTCCATCAATTAACTATCGAGAAGTTATTAATTCCCTCTGTCCATCTATTTACTATCAGAAACTTATGAACTACCTCTATCCATCTATTAATCATCGACAAGTTATTGACTACTTCTGTCCATCTAATAATTATCAGCAAGTTTTTAACTACTTCTGTCGATCTATTAACTATTGTCAAATTATTAACTATCTATGTCCATCAATTAACTATGGAGAAATAATTAATTACCTCTTTCTATCTATTAACTATCAGATAATTATTAACTGCCTTTGTCTACCTATTAAGTATCGTCAAATTATTTTAAATACCTGTCTCCATCTATTAACTATTGGTAAATTATTAATTACCTCTATCCTTCTTTTAACTATTAGCAAATTATTAACTACCTTTTTCCATCTATTAACTGTCGCTAAATTATTAACTACCTCTCTCCATCAATTAACTATCGAAAAATTATTAATTTCCTCTGCCCATCTATTAACTATCAGAAAATTATTAACTACCTCTGTCTACCTATTAAATATCGGCAAAGGTTTAATAAGAACATAAGAACATAAGAAAAGAAGGAGACTGCAAAAGACCATTCATGGCCTACACTTGGCAGCTCCTGTTCCATTTAACACACAAAAGATTTCTTACCAGAGAAAAGTCATCAACATTGTCACCCTTTACAGGAGTTTGTCCGATCTAATCTACAATATACATAAAATGCATCCAGAGGATTATGTCCATTCATGCAACCGCAAAATATAATCTCCCCACTCCTTAGAAAAATATATACATAAAAAAAGTCAGTCCCATCTAGCAGCTTCATCCATATATTTATCTAATCTATTCTTAAAACTACCCAGAGAGGAGGCTTCTATCACATGTCTAATGAGCCTATTCCATTCATCTACCACACAATTTGTAAACCAATTCCTCCCAATCTCCTTCCTAAACCTATACTTATCAAGCTTAAACCCATTGCTACGTGTCCTGTCATGTTCACTAAGTATAAGAACCTTACCCAGATCCACTTTATTATATCCTTTTACCCATTTGAAGACTTCAATCAATTCCCCTCTGACTCTTCTCCTTTCCAATGTATGTAGATTTAGTTTTCTGAGCCTTTCACCATAAGGTAAGTTCCTTAGCCCACCAATCATCTTTGTCATCCTTCTCTGCACAGACTCAAGCAAATTAATATCCTTCCTATAATATGGTGACCAAAATTGTACTGCATAGTCTAGATGAGGCCTAACTAGCGCCAGATACAGTTTTAGAATGACTTCAGCACTCTTATTGCTTACACTCCTCCTAATGAATCCCAATATCCTATTAGCTTTATTCTTAGCAATTAGGCATTGCTTTCTAGGACGAAGGTCTGAACTTACCAAAATACCCAAGTCCCTCTCACAATCAGTCCTCCCTAAAATTCTCCCATTTAATTCATAACTATTCAATGGATTATTTCTACCTATACTAAGTACACTACATTTGTCTATGTTAAACTTTATTTGCCATTTCTCGGCCCAATTGGACAGAATGGTCAATTCCTCCTGCATTACAACAGCATCAGAATCAGCCCTAATGGCCCTACCTAGCTTAGTATCATCAGCAAATTTACTCAGGTCACTACTTATACCTATTCCAAGATCATTAATATAAATTAAGAATAGCAAGGGAACCAAAACAGATCCTTGCGGAACTCCACTGCTAACACACCCCCACTCAGATTTAACTCCATCTATACTAACTCTTTGCTGTCTGTCACCAAGCCATGACTGAATCCACCTAAATATACTGCCATCGATCCCGTGTGCTTTAACTTTGCTCAGAAGCCGTAAGTGTGGCACTCGATCAAAAGCCTTACTAAAGTCCAAATAAAAAATATCATAGTTTTCATCATTATCTGCTGCTTCATACACCTTACTATAAAAAGACAGCAAATTAGTGAGACAGGATTTACCCTTACTAAAGCCATGCTGTGATTCTTTTATCAACTTATGCTTATCCAGGTGATCTCTAATATTCCTTGCTATAATAGATTCCATCATTTTCCCTACCACTGATGTCAAACTTACTGGTCTGTAATTAGACATATTTGTTTTATCCCCTTTCTTAAATATAGGTATCACATTGGCTTTCCTCCATGCCACTGGCACAATGCCACTCTCCAATGATTTTCTAAAGATGCATGCTAGGGGCTCACTTAACACATCCTTACATTCTTTCAAAATTCTAGGAAAAAGCTCATCAGGACCGGGTGCTTTACTACTTTTGATTTTATCAATTTCCTTTGTCACTATCTCCTTTGTGATCAAGATATCCTTCAATTTCTCTTCATCATTACCCCGAAAGATCATTGACACCTCGGGCATATTTAGAGTATCCTCCTGTGTAAATACTGAGAGAAAAAAGTCATTTAGCATTCCAGCCATTGAGTCCCTATCACTCACTCATTCTCCATTGGAATCTATAAGTGGGCCTATTTTATCTCTAACCTAAGTTTTGTATAATTGATAAAAACTTTTAGGATCTTCCTTTGCCCTATTTGCCACTTTAATTTCATAATTTCTCCTTGCTACTCTAACTAACTTTTTAACATCTCTTGCTAGTTTATTATATCTCTGCCTTAAGTGATCCTCTCCATTTTTTATTTTCCTATAAATGCCCTTTTTTAATGCCAATATAATGCTTAATTTTATCTGTCATCCATTTTGGGTCATTATTTTTAGTCTTAATCTCCTTATATGGAATGTTAATCATCTGACCTGTAATTAATTGCTCAATTATTCTTTCATACTCCTCTTCAATTGTAATCTCTTTCTCCTGGTGATTATTGTCTCCACTAACTGATATCATTGAATCTATTCCTGAATTGACTTCATTGCCTGGTTTCTGTACAACTGCCTCCAGGTAAGTCCTTAGCCCATTAAAATTTGCTCTTCTAAAGTCAGGAATTTTAACATTGTTCATGCTACTATCAATAACATTCCATTTCATCTTGAATCTAATTTCACAATGGTCACTATTACCCAAATTTCCTCCAATCTCAGTATCCTTAATAACTTCTTCCCTATTGGTCAGAACTAAATCCAGTATATTATTACCTCTAGTGGGTTCGTTAATAATCTGCCTAAGAAAATTATCTTGGACAACATTCAAAAATTCCTCAGCCTCCTGATCACCCACAAGAGCTTCCCAGTCTATATTTCTGTAATTAAAATCGCCCATTATACACACATGCTTACTTCTACATGCCCGTTCTATCTCCTGCCACATAAGATTTGAAGTTTCCTTACTAAGATTTGGTGGTCTGTATAATAATCCTATGACAAGCTTGTTTTTACCTTCCTTTACATTTAGCCATAATGACTCTGTGTTATCATCTAATTTAATTGTACTGTTTACACAACACTGGAGATTATCTTTAATATAAATAATAACCCCTCCTCCTCTCTTCCTATTCCTATCTGTATGGAACATGTTAAAGCCCTCAATCTCAACCTCAGGTTTAAAGTGATTACCTGCCAAATCAAGCCATGACTCTGTTATCGCAATTATATCAAAATTATCTTCACTCGCTAACGCTCTTAAGAGATCTATCTTATTCCTTATACTCCGACCATTTGTGTAGTATATTTTTAAGTTTTTTTTATTATTCCTATCATCATTGCATTGAGCTTTTTTATTCCTAGTTATCTGCTCATTCACTTGTGCATTAGTCCCCCTATAATGCATCAGTATGCCCTTTCCCCTAGCTATTCCTCTATCTTTGCATCCCTTCCATTTCCTACACCTGCCCTCTATTCCTGTTATTCCCTTACCTCTAACAGCTTCTAGTTTCCCACCCATAAGGACCTAATCCCACTATCCAGCTCCCCCCATAGAACCTCAACACCTGCCCGACTAAGATGGAGCCCATCCATCGCATACAACCTCCTATTCCCGTAAAACCCTCCCCAGACATCTACAAACACCAATCCTAACTCCTCACACAGTCCTTTCACAAATTCATTCAAACCAATTGCACGTGACAACCATTCTACCCCCACATCCAATCTCAAAAGCACACCAGAAACAACACCTTTTACCCTTCTTTTACTCATCCTTTCCACTAACCTTTTATACTGCTCACGTAACTCACATGTACCCACCTTCTTTACATCATTTACTCCCACATGCGTAATCACAACTGCATCCTTCTCACACCCAGAAACCAGCCTATCATACCTCTCACAAACATCACTTACACCAGCACCCGGCAGACAAACTCTCATTCCCTTCCACTTGCTATCACTCAACTTCCTATCTAAATACCTAATCTAAGAGTCACCCATCACTAGCACCTCAGTCATTCTCCTATTCTGTCTTGGCCTAATATTACCCTCCCTCCTGCTCTCAGTCACCCTACCACCCATCCTGCTTTCATCCACAATCACCTCAGGAAAATCACTTTCACACTCTTCCTCTCTCAGGACATTGAATCTGTTAGTCAACCTAACAGGTTCTATGTCCCTCTCATTCACACACCTAACCTGTCCTAACTTATCTATCCTATCCATTTTCACCCACCATTCATCATCACTCACAACTTCCACACTGTTACAAGTCCTAGCCCTATCTTCCACCCTCTTAGCACTAATCTCACCCTTCAATCGCACACTTGCATCTCTTCTCACCTCAAACACCAAATCATTTAACCTCTTACATTCCCCAATCAACCTTCTAACCTCCCCTTCTAGAAAACACACACGACATTCAGTTACATTCACTCTCCTTTCAACTCCACATGCATCACACACCACATACACACTACTTTCAAACGGCATGCTCTCACCATCTATACAAAAAGCCATACACTCAGAAATTTACTAAGGAAAAAGTTAACACTCACCCCCCAAAAAATTCTTGCTCAGGATTGCTGCCAGTTATCTTCCCCAAAAGTATTAATCACTAATGTATTTATTACACAGTGATTGAAGTATTAAATAAATACAAGAAAAACTACACACCCAAATCAGTATTATATCTCAATCTTACAATGAGAATCAGGAGCTTCCTGTAAGACAGCCTTCCAGAACAAAGCCAGACAGCCAATTGTTTATTACCTCTGTCCATCTATTAACCATCTGAAGAATATTAATTACCTTTGTCCATCTATTAACCATCGGAAAAATATTAATTAGCTCTGTCCATTTATTAACTATCAGTAAATTATTAACTACCTCTGTCCATCTATTAAATATTGGAACATTGTCAATTATATGGTGACCCCCCCAAAACAGGCCCGCACACCCTTTTTCTGATATATCCTTCATTCATTCATAAATCACCATTACTTTGCGGGACATAACAGAAGCCACCCCTGTGAACACAACTAGATTTCAATGAGAGCTACAGCAAAAGAGATACTGCGCCAAACATTACCACAAGACAGGCCCGTTCACGAAATTTAAGGACACTTTCGTGCATTAGTTCTAATTTGAAAAAAGCCCCCTCTAAGACCAGAATTCAGAACTGGGTGGACCACTTCGAGAACTATAGGACAGTAGAGAACCTCAATGCATCCAATAACAACCTTCCAAGCCATTCAGGATGCCCCGGGAAGCGTACGGCTCAGCTGGTCGAGACTGTGAGTCCAAAACGCAAGCGAAGTCAGTCCCTCAGTATATCCCGTGAGACTTGCAGGAGAGTGCTAGTAATGGATTTAAAGGCCTACCCATACAGAATACAGACAAAGCGGACCCTTACAGCCTCAGACTAGGAGCAGAGAAAGGCAAAGGCAATACAGATACTGGAGAAGATTTAAGAGACCCCAACTTTCCTTACCCTCCTTTGGACGTCAAATGAAGCTCACTTCCATTTTGAAAAAAAGGTAAAATCGAAGAAAAATGTTTTCTGGAGGACCTCCAGACCAAATAAGGTAGCCACCAACCCCCTACACTCCTCTAAGTGCACAATATGGACTGCAATCTCAAACAGGGGCATCATCGGACCATTCTTCTTCGAGGAATCTGGCGCGACAGTGACAGTCACCAAGGAGCGGTATGTTGAGGTCATCAAAACCTTCAATAGGGAGCTGCAGACCCTGTTTCCGTTGCTTATTGTAAAGTTCTGGTTCCAGCAAGATGGAGAAAGCTCTCACACCTCAAACATTTCCCGAGATTAGCTGAAAGAGAACATTGGTGGCCGTTTGATCAGTCTCAAGACTGATTTTGAGTGGGCATCTCACAGCCTAGACCTTAAACCCCCATATTTCTTTCTTTGGGGCTAACTTAAAGACAGAGTGTACGCAGGGAGACCCAGGGCCATCAGAGAACTCAAAGAAGCCATCAGGGAGGAGATCAGAGCCATTAGTCGGTCGGTTTGTAAGGACGTCATGGACAACTTTGTGCTGCCCTTCAAGAAATGCACAGAGCTAAGTGAAGGTCATCTTGAACAGGTGCTCTAGAATAAAGAAGAAAATTCCAAAGACTCTCATGTTTTAAACGATATTTTAAAATACAATAAACTAGTTATCACCAAATTTTCATTCAATCCTTCCAGAAAATTAAGAAATGAGGCCTATCGAAATTTAGGGCCCGTTTTGGGGGGTCGCCCTGCATCTCTGTCCATCTATTAACTATTAACAAATTATTAACTACCTCTTTCAATTTATTACCTATCGGCAAATTATTAATTACCTCTGTCTATCTATTAGCTATCAGCAAATTATTAACTACCTCTGTCCATCTATTAACTATTGGCAAATTATTAACCACTTGCTGCAATAAATTAACTACTTGCAACCTGTTTAGTAGAAGTGCAAAAATATTAACTATTAACAACATATTACCTACTTATGGTAATATATTAACTACTTGTGACAATATATTAACTATTGGCAATATATTAACTATTGTGGCATAAATTGACGCGGAAATTCCATAGTTTACTAAACCTAACTTTATTTCTGGACCAACTGATAATATAGAGTGATTATTTATTATTTGGAGCGGTTATGACACCCCAAGAGAACGGACAGAGCAAGGAAAATTAAATAAAGAACAAAAATAAAATTAGTGAGCAAGAAAGGACTGAAAAGTATTGCAGACCATCATCATTTCCGATACCCAGGTGGCAAAATCGAAGCATCTAGGTATGAATTAAATTGGCAGGCAGATAGAGAAGTAGATAAATAGAGAGGGGGTTGATAGGGATGTAGGTAGATAGGTGGGTTGATAGAAAGATGGATTAGTGGGTAGGAAGGAAGATGGGCAGATAGGTAAGTAGTTGGATAGAAGGAATGGTACGTAGGTAGATTGATAGATAGGTAGGTTTTTAGATTGCTGGATAGCTATTGTGTAAAATTATGGATAGGTAGGTAGATGACTAATTAGTTAGTAAGGTAGGTGGATAGGGAGTTATCTTGATGGTTAGGAAACCATGTAGTTAGGTAGATCGATATGTATTTAGAATGAGGAGTAGTTAGGTAGTTGGATAGAATGAATGTTAGATAGGTAGATAAATTGATAGGTAGTTGTGTTGATTGTGGATATATATGTAGAATGAGAAATAGTTAGGTAAGTAGATGGCTAGGTAGTTAGGTTGGCCGATGGATAGGTAGTGAGGTAGGTTAATAATTGGTAGGTATGTTGAGGGCTAGGCAACTATGGAAGTAGGTAGATGGTTATGCATGTAGATAGATCTATAGGTAGGTAGCTTGAGAGAGAGATTATTAATTATGTAGATAAAGAGATAGAAAGGCATTGAATAATGAATTATTTCTAAATTTTGCTAATATGCACAAAAACTACAGCCAAATTTGGGTCTTCCGAAACTTTAGAAGATGAAGCTTTGAGATTCGGGGTTTTTTTTTATTTACAAAAAATCCTGAAAATCGCCGTCATCTTGGATCACTTCCATTCGATAAATTGAAGTCTCTTTATTTATCATTTAGATAGGTTTCTAACACCGTTTCCCACTCATTTAATGCTGATGGAATTCTGGGTGACCGACTTGTGAAAAAATTAGTTCTGGGTGGGTAAGGTCTGTATGACCGAATTCTGATTGAGAATGAGTTCTGGGTGAGTAAGGTCTGTATGACCGAATTCTGGTTGTGAATGATTTCTGGGTGAGTGAGGTCTGTATGACCGAATCCTGGTTGTGAATTATTTCTGGGTGAGTGAGGTCTGTATGACCGAATTCTGATTGAGAATGAGTTCTGGGTGAGCAAGGTCTGTATTACCGAATTCTGGTTGTGAATGATTTTTGGGTGAGTGAGGTCTGTATGACCGAATTCTGGATGAATGAGTTAAGAACATAAAAAATAATGAGTCTGAAAATGGCTAATCAATAGCCTATACGAGGCATCTTCTGTTAAGTTCTGGATGAGTTCTATATGAGTGAGTTCTAGGTGACTCACTTCTTGGTGAGTATGTTAAGAGTTGTGAGTTCTGGGTGCGAGAACTAAGTGAGTGAGTTTGGGGTGATTGAGTTTTGTGTGAGTGAGTCCTGTGTAAGTTAGTTCTGTATGTGATTGAGTTCCGTGTGAGTGAGTTCTGGATGTGTTTAGTTTTTATCATTTTACTTCACAGTAAGAAGTTGGGTCGCTCTACCCAGGGGCGGTGAGAAAAATGAACTCTCTTCCATCGCTACACTCTTCATGCTTCGCCCCGAGAAGGGGCGTAAGTACAGCATGTGCAACTATGCTTTAGCTGGCATGTGGAGAATTATGTGCACTCCAAGCTCCAATGTTTGCAGGAAAATCTGCAGCAAAATATCTCGCACACATTTCCACTCCGTCCATCTTCACTACTTTCTTTACAGGTTTCTCCTAATATACTTTCTGCGGTAGATGCCCTCGATGGTTATTCGCTGTTCAGTTTTAAGTCGCAATAATAACCAACATAGGTTGGTTTAATTTTTCATGCGAGCAATACCAGAAATTAAGTTGAATTGGGATGTATGAAAAAGTGTAAAGCTGTTAATTAATGCTAACCTGGTCTACAAATAAGACTCGATTACTTTTATGACGTTATGTGGATGTACTGGGAGTCGATTGGCATTTCTGCCCCTGCAAAGAGGCCTGTTTCTCCCTTTCTACCACAACAGGAGATTCCTTTCGCTCCTAACATGTTTCTACCAGTGCTCGAAGAGTTTTGCAGGATTCTGGATTTAAAACAAAGGAGCCAGAAATACTGGGACTTATTTATAATAATAGCTATTAATAAAGGAAACTATAAATGATAGGGGTCATTAAAATAGGAGCTATTAATAATAGGGCTATTATTGACACGAACTATTAATAATATGAACTATTAATAGGAGCTATTAATGATAGCAGCTATTCAAATCCGACTCCATTTTCCTGAAAATATCCTCGTATTATCTTAAAGCGTGACGCTCTTCTCCCGCTCTCGAGGTGTCTTCAAATATACCTTGACGACTCCTTCTTCTCTCGAGCTTTATCTTCGTTGATAGAAGGAGCGCTGTATGTAGGACAATGTCTTTGAACGCCATAAAAATACTTATTATTATCTTTAATACTATCATATTTGTATTTATTTTGAATGGATTTAATACCCTCTTCGCTTATAGCGGGTTCTAATCTAGTGTAATAAATGGAGGGAAAAGAGAAACAAATTAACTGTAAGTAAAGATAAACTAAATGATATCAAGGATTAATGAAGATGATATAGCAGAACTCGCTGATCTTAAGAGTTGAGGCAGGTAGGGCAGATTTTATACTTGTAGGAACAAACTACAAATTAGAGTGTATTAAAAAGTTCAAATTTTAAGCTAATCGCTAGATTGCGTGTGTAGGGAAAATTTTGGCATTACTGTAAAACAAACAGAATGGTGTAGAGAAGAAAATAAACCCGGAGGGAAAAGAAAGAAGTTCTAATTACCCTTGGATTTCTTAACTTCAGTATGGGAAAGTTATGTACAGGGTGTTCCTCGTTCACCAGACCTTCCTCCTCTTGACTTCTTTTTCTGGAGGGTATGATAAAGGAGAAGGTGTAGACATTAAATATGGATACAATACACTTGGAGGAACAGCGCATCATAAATGAATGTGCTCCAATTGACAGAAATTTAGAGTTCAAGCATTTGGTTCATCGAATGAATCTCGCAAAGAGCATTGAACTTTGCATCGCAAATGGTGGAAATCACATTGAATATGTTATTTATTAATATTTTATTTAAATAAAATGTAGTTCATTTTTTTAATTGAAATTATGCAATTTAACTGTGTCCAGACTTTAGGGACACCCTGTATTTTAATGAAACCCACCCACTTTTGTTGTAAAAGAAAAAGATGATGTTAAAAATCTTAAAAGTGTAAAGTTGATTATCTTGAAATGCTGAAAAACGAAAAGATGAACATTTAAAAAAACAAGAAAAATTAGATATGACGATTAACTCTTGGGGCAAGTAGGGATATACTCGTATCTTTACTAAGCGCAGCTTGAAAGTCCTGATAATAACACCCGGAAGGAATTTCCTAGAACAAAATTTGGTGAGATTAGGAGGTAGAAGGGTTTGACTATAGAAATCCGACATTTCATTTTCTACTGCCAAACGCTATAAAAAGTGGAGAGAATTAGTTAGTTTACGTTTTAACCATACACACATGTTGTTTGTGAATGTGAAACTGCTTTCCTTCTGCCCTCAAACATTTTTGTCTTATTTCCCTTTTGATTTCCCCATCACTTTTTTCATTTAACAATGCATTTTCACCCCGACTGTGAAAATGGCGCGTGATAATTTTGTTATCATTGCCTATAAATCTTATGAACTTGTGTCAAATAATACGATATCATCAAGGAAGTGACAGTGGCTTAAAACTGTTTGCATAAATTCGATTCCTCTTTATTTCCAGTCCAGAGTTCCGAATCTCTTTGAGCACTGACCAAGGAGCTTTAGGTAGACGGAATTCTCTTTGCCTCAGCCTTTTATGTTAGAATTCTTCTGACTGAGTGAAGCGTGAATGACGATATATTTAAATAAGGAAGGAAGTCAATTCATACCTTACCTTCTTCTTGCTTCCGTAGCGCTCTTAAATTTGACTAAATTCGTCACGTTGTTTAGGCGTGATTATATTCCTTTTCTCTTTTAATTAATACCAGTGATCTTCAAGATTTGTCGGTTTCCAATCCATAACCTTCTTACCGAATGTCTTCTATAGGTTTTATCGGCTTTAAATCAAGTTCTGCGCAGGCGAGTTCAGTTTAGCACGACGATATTTTCAGCATCCAAGAACTGTTTTAATGTGTGGTACGGAACACTTTTCTCAATGAAAACAGGCTCACGTACGCTCGATATTCGGAGAGAAGGATCACATGTTACAGAAGTACATTCTTGTGTACCGTAGTGTATAGTTTTCCGTGTAAACGAACCAGCACGGACTCCAACGCTTGAAAATATTCTGCTCACTATAACGCTGTCACCTCTATATGCTACTTTCGATCCTATCCAAACAAATTAAATTGTCTTTGGTCCCTGAAAAACATTACCTCAAACTTTTCAGCAATTCAAAGGACATGCTCATTATTGAAGGTCAACTTAGGTGCCCTATTTTTTTTACTCATGAGCGGTTTCTTAGAGGAAAGCGTGCATTAAGTTAAACCTCACTCAATTGACATGAAACAATCTGGTGAGTTGTTTTAAGATTCATGTTCTCGACAACTGGACGTAAAATACTGGCTCTTTATTGGCATCCGTTGCATCGTGTTTTTTTGGGAGTGTCTTTTTGAGAAGGACCCGTTTTTTCGTCAACCCGCAGGACCAACATATCCTCATAAAGCTTTTCTATGCGTGGAATTACATTTTATGACCGATTACGATGCCTCAAAATGTCAAACAGTGACATTCCTTCACTTTTACACTTGATAATTTGTTTTCTGAAAGAATTTCTCCCCCCTCTCTTGTTTCGTGCCTTCTTGATAATACCATACGTAGCAGTCTACAATAAACGTGGGGCGTAGTCTTATAAATAGAGTGGGGATTTTCTGTGTTGACTGGAGGTTATACATTACCGTTCACTAGTTTTAGGCGCAACCTTTCTTCATTACTTTTCTTATCACCCTTTGTATCAGTTATTCTATGAAATGAAATTTGAAAACTATCAGAAATAAAGTTAGAAAAATATTTCGTGCAATTTTCACTGAAATTAAACGATTTTCAATTAAATAAGGATTTGGTTATTTTGTTCTCTATTTTTGGACGGTAATACATTAGAAGACAAAGATCAAAAGAGAAAATGACAGCACATTGAAGGAAAGCCATTTTGAGAAGACAGAAATAAAGCAATATATATATATATATATATATATATATATATATATATATATATATATATATATATACATATATATATATGCACTATTCTGACTGGGAAACAAACTCGAGACTGGATTGCCGGTCAGATGCTCTACCGCTGAGCTACCAAGCACAACGATTCAAATCTACCCATAGAGTCACCCTATCAAACCTAACATCCCTCCAGGCTAGGAACATCCAAGGGATTTCCATATCATATGTCCAGTCCGCTCACATTTTAAAGGCCCACTTTATATATTTACTTACAAAGAATGAGCTAATTCAAGGTATGCAGCAGGTAACCACTACAAGGCTTTCGCTATAGTTAATTTCTGCCTTTAAAAAAGCTTTTGAAGGTAGAACGAAAGTTGCAGTGGAATATTTCGAAGAACTCTCCCATCGTTAGATTTTGGATGATGTATTCATGGAAGAAAATGACTAGCATCTCTCCGTTTTCAAATGAAACCCCAACTCATAATCGCATTTCTATAAGAATTATCATTATTAATCAAAAAACAACTATTATATTCTTTGGATTTATTTTAGTTTTGTAATTTCCGCTAATTTAATTGAATAATTATAATCTAAACTTGCTTAATTTAAAAGTAATAATTTCTCCTAAAAAAGGAATGAGATTTTTTAAATCAGAATAAAACTTGCATTTATGGTGAAATGTAAAAAAGAAGTCGCAATTCTCTCTTGGGTGTTTTTAATAATTGTGAGTGTACTGTGTGTGGCAAAAAAATAAAAATAAAGAGAAGGTTGTATGTCACCTTTGGGTCACTTACGTTTCGTCATATCCCACGCAAGCACACCCCTTTGTGTGACCTTGTTTCTCTAGTCACACTGCCACCTCACATACTTAATTCTAAAGATCCAGTTTTACACCATTATATAAAATAACACATACGTGCTATACCTGTATACATACATATATGATAGTGATTTCACTATCACATACCATAACTGGCCATTGAGTTCTTTTACTTACATACATATATATTCAGCAAGCAACCATATAAACTAAAATCTTAGATAGTTGCGCGAGTATGAATAAATTTGCGTGGGTATGTGCAAGTAAAAATGTGTAATAACAGGTCACGTTTTGTTTCCTTATCAGATTTAATTTAAATACCTGGCCCGATTCACGTCAAAAAAATACCAGCCAATTCGCGGGAAAATACAATCGGCAGAAAATAATTGGCGCGACAGAGAGATGAGGGATGTGAGGGAAATGCTGCACCCCTAAGGGGGAGGGGGGTGCGGCTATTTGAGGGGGATATATGGAAAAATGAAATAGGGAAGGAAGCTATCAGATGTATAGGGGATAATTGGATGTCACCTACCAGATGGAACGAGTCCCACGTGGATGATATAAGAATGCAAGATACTCGTGTATCTGGAAACCTCATCGAAGGAAAGTACGAATATTGATATCATGGTGTAAGTGGTGCGTCTTAAAATCCAGTTAAATGAGACCGTATCTATTTATGGACGTAGAATCTGGGTTATCAACCCATTTTTTACGTATAATAATCCTATGAATTCGTTAAAAGACCTCAAGTGAGATTGGGAAACTCACCGGCTTCTGTCTAATTTAAGTTCGCATCTTCTATCTATTTTATAGCCCCCTCCTCCTCCTCATATTCCTTTTTGTCATCTCCTTTTTTGTTGTTGTTGTTGTTGTTTACATAGAAAAATGAAATGTGTGACGTCTGAAATCTCAAGATCCTTACAATAAATACATATAATTGTTATTAGTTATTTAGTTAATTCGTAATTTACTTAATTACATCTCCCTCCCATAATCAATCATGGACTAGCTAATCCGACCGGATTATGAAATTCGCATAAAGATCAGAATGAAAATCGCAGGCAAGCTCAGAGGCACCAGGTGCCGCTCTCCGTTGGGGAGAGGGAGAGTACAGGAAGGTACTGGAGATAAGTGGAATGTGTTTTGCCAGATACCAGCAATAGGAACCCTTTTGTGCCCAAGGGAAGGGCCAACCGTTCCGCGTCAGGGGAGTGTGGAAATAGAAACAGTTTGGCATTTCCCGGGGAGAAAGAATGATGCGTTATGTGTGTGAAGGGTGGATGGAGTTATGAATGACTGTGTGATGACGTATTTAGATGGAACTGTTTTGAGGTATGCGTCAGACGCAGCCCACCGTCAATAGGTGACTAGCTTCCTACGCTGGGATTGAACCTGACATATCGATACTAGACATCCACCGCGTTATCAGCGAGAGCGTCCTTAACTCTAGCTACTTAAACAGATATTTAATGCACTACACTTCGTGGTGATGGAACCTCCCACCACTCTCAGGCGATCCTGAGAGTGGCTTATTTCGGTAATTCGTTCTCGTTGTCACGATATGGCTGTTGCTTCTATCGCATCAACCCTTACCACTCGATCATACAGAGCATTCTGAAATCTAGCAGTGAAACTTACACCTCTCCTATCTTTTCCGCTAAGAAAAACAATTCACATACACTGCTCAAGCTTCTTACCCTTTTCTTTTCACTTGTGATGCCCCATTCTCTTCCCCTCATCAGCACTTCCCATTTCTCTGCATTTTTCACAAATAATATAGTTCATATTCTATCTGTTATACCTTTCATTCATAATCTCATCATATAGTATTTTCCTCTATCTCTCCCCCCAAACTCTCCTGAGGCAGTACCTCCCTTCTCACCTCAAAAAAATCCTGTTCTCCTCTGATTGGTTCTCTCCTAATCTCAATCGTCGGTGGAGCCCTGCTCTTTTCCTTCACCTTCTTGGTATCTTTGACACATCATCTGGTGGGGTACAATCCGATTTCAAACACGTTGTTCTTCTCCCAATTTGAAACAAATACAGCTTGGACATAAATGACTCGCCAAACCACCGTCCAATCTCTGAGCTCCCGTTCCAATCTAAATTACTAGGTGTCTGTTCAGGTTCTTGATCACATGTCCTCTTCCATTAATAGTGATTCAAGGATGGGTACAACAGTGAATTAGCTGTCGTAGCTGTAACCGTTTGCGTTCACTAAGAGGCAAATTAAGGCCAAACTTCCAGTTTAGTACTTCTTAATCTCTGCATCCCTCGATACTGTCGATCACGCTGTTGTTCTTTATCACCTTCATGAATTCCTGAGGGTTACAGGAGCCGTTCTTGACTGGTTACGCTCGTACCTATCATGTTGTATTCAGTCTGTTCATCAGGAGTTATATATGTATATAGGAGAGCCGAAGTCCATTTTGGTGTTCCACAAGGTTCGGTTCTTGATTTGCTTCACTGTTGTATCTATCATCTTGCCCTTTGAATTATTATTATGCGTCATGGTCTATCATTTAATTTATATACTGGATGACATGCGTGTCGAACTTTCTCCCCATCCTCATTTGATAAGACTTAGAAATATTTAATCTGCAGGTGACATTAAGAGAGAGAGGGCCTCAAAGAACTACTGAAACTTGATATAACTGGATGATGCGGGTGGGTACTCCTTTGGTTGTGGTTCACTGTGAAACTATTATTCTATTTCTTAACCTTGGTCGCTACCCAGTTTCCTTTTACGATGTTTAAAAATTTGAGCACCACCATGACTGTATAGGATATACAGATTATACAAAATATGCACATACTCTTTAGGTGTAGAAGGGCATGAATATTAATATACATATCCATATAAATACCTCAGGTCACACCGATACACTATTTTTACAAGGTCATGCCTAAATTTCAGGAGCCTATCATGTAGATGATAGACTTTAAATCTCTTCCCCTAAAATGATCTTATTTCAGTATTTCTATATTCTTTGTATATATTTTTTTATATTAAGTATATCATATATTGTAACAATATTTTCTTCTTAATAGGAATGGACTCAAATTATTTCTCAATTGAGGCATGATTTATTTTCATTGTATATTTATGTGAGAAATAAATAACCAAAATAGTTATGCTCTTTCTTTTTCCGTTGCACTCAAACCTTTGCTTAGCCCCGAAGTAACTCAGTGAGGTCAATTTTTTCTTCATTCGTGTGTACCTCCCATGCATACAAACGGGCATGGAAACTCAGTGTTTGTGCCATTCTCTCATCACTAATCTGTGACCATTTTGCAATATGTTTTAATATTTTTAATTGGTCAGGGAAGGATAATTTCTTCCAGAATGCTAAGATCCTATACCATCGATCGCCGGCTTGATACGAGATTTGTGATGCTCCGGTCTACTCAAGTGTAATAGCAACCCATTTCTATTTGGATCTTTGCTCAATACAATGGGGAACTAGAGTAGACTCAACTATCCACTGAAGATCAAATGGAAATACCTTAGTACGATTGTACTAACTGAGAAGAACCTACACGCCAACTCTAAAAGTAATCTTTCGACCACTTTCGTTCTCGCTACCTGGAATTGACGTCTTTATAATGGCCATACTGTATGATTACCGAGCCAGGAAGTCTCTTCCGCACAGGAGGTCTGAAATTCAAGTTGGTCGTTGGCTTCCTCTTAAAGGTGCGCCCTGTGTGCGCATCACTGCCTATTCGAAGAGCTAGCAGAGACTGTACCACTCATTTAGGGAATGGGCGTGACTGTATACACGTTAAGACTGATGTAAGGCCAAGAATTTTATAAAAAAATACCTTACGGCTTTAGAATGAAGCCGATTTTAGAAGTCGTTAAGTTAGGAGAGAAAGATGCTCTTTCCTCCCATAGTGCTACAGCTGTATACCTCATTGGATTCCACATAAAAATGATAATTACCTGTTTGGAAAAATATTACAATAGCGCTAAAATGCTAACTAATCTAAGCTCTTTTGAAATCGGAGATTTTCTTAAATTTTGCCTTCGACTATTCTGGGCATGTGCAAAAAAGTATTTATCAAAATATAAAAATACGTATTAGACATAAATAATGATTCCAAGTAAATGAGTCCATTTTATCAGGAAATTAATGGTATGTTTATTCAATATATATATATATATATATATATATATATATATATATATATATATATATATATATATATATATATATATATATATATATATATGGGACGTTTTTCTCGTGCAACTCCCCTGCATTGCGAACTACCCATTCGATACAGAATCGCTTTTAAGTTAATTCTTCTTACCTATTCACATCCCCTGAGAACCCTACACTCTGGCTCTATTCCTACTCATTGTTTCTCATACTTGTCTGTGCTGCATAGGGGATCGTGTTTTCTCTGCATTTACTCCGAGAATGCGGAATGAGCTTCCTTCGGTAAATACCCCCCCTCCCCCTCCCTAGGTGCATTCGAGCGTACCTTGAAAATACACTTTATCTCTCTCAGCGCTTTGTGAAGACTCATGACCTTGAAGAGCGTCATACACGAAACCCCTACAATTACAGGGTTGGTCAGATTTTGCTTACATAGCAGAAACTATATTTTGATACAACGCCTTCCGCAGCCAACCTTCACTTTTATTGAGGTGTTCGGGTAATTGCTGGCAGCACCCTTTCGGTTCTACTTTCATACCTGCCCCTTCTTCCTCAACCAGTTCTCTTTTGATATGCAGCACCTCCACTCCTTCAGAACTTCTCATTACGTTTGGTTGTGTCGCGTCCGGTGTTTTTTCATTTTTTTCTGCTGAATTTTACTGCAACGTTGCAGCAGCTTTCTGATGAGGTGGCGAATGTCAATCCACTTCTGTCTTTTCAATTTTGTTTTGAGATTTTCTTTTTTTATCTTAATTAACCTGAAGATACTCTCTCTAGCGGCCGCCACCCTATCTACATATATATCTATAACGACTAATTCACAGCTCTCTAGAGCTTTATACATCTGCTTGGAATTCGTTGTTTCCTTTTCCTGTGTGATAGATTTGTATTCGAGCATGAATTCTTTGTAGTGAATAACACAAAACAATTCCGTTTATTTAGTCTAAATTGAATATACCTCTCTAAAGTGCCACAAAACCCGATGGTTTTAGAACGTTGACCGAAACGTTCGACTCTTCATTCGTTATGTACAAAGTGAAATTTACATTAGCTTGAAGCAAGCAGAAAGTAAAAGGATTTACTACGTGGAGTATCCCAATGCCAAGTTTTGGTGCCCGAAGCGTTTATGCGAAAATTGAGTCCCTTTTACTCTCAATAGTGTATGTGCATATGTATATGTGTATTTGTGACGTGTGACTCATTTATTTGAGTCAAAGTTGAACAAAAGATGGCGCTTTTTCCTGGCTTACCTCAGAACTCGACACGGTACGGGTGAGCCAAGAGGTCTGTCGTTCCTTTCACTCTTGGATTTTACCCATGTCACCACTCGCAGTTTATTTGCGTTTTTGTTGTGCTGTGAGAAGCTCCAACAGCGAAGGAAAACAATGATTCTAAATTTAATTCCCCATCAACGATAGTCTGAAACAGTTATCTCTTCAATAACATCTATTTTGTGAAACTCATTGTGTTTTATTATAAATATTTGAAAAAAAATGAAGAAACAATTTATTTTGGAAAAGAAAGTTAAAATTTAAAAAGTGATAGTGATTTTCAGATTCTCCTGTTACTCCCAGTGTTCTCAAAGACGACCTACAGCGTAAGCTGCTCACTGATGGATAATAGGGTATTGTATGACGTCTTTCTTCACGATGAACTTTACAGAGGGCAAGTGTGTTCAATGTTACATAAATGGAAATATTTTTAGCTCTACTATCCTAAATACGTTGATGTTCGGTGGCTTTCTTTGTCTCCACTTGATTTTTTTTTTAAATTCATTGTGAGTAATTAAATTTTGGTTAAATATAGTAATAAATTTACTTGTCAGTTGGTCAGGGCCAAAATAATTTTCCCTCTTGCTTCGAGGTCTTTTTAAGAAATAGAAACTGGATACATTATCAAATATAAACAAATTTACATAATCTTCTGTTTCTCATTTCCAATCGATATTTTCACTATATTTCTTGCATAAATTATGGATTATTACCATTTTATTAAAAACATCGATGTAAAATCGGATAATACTGAGTTCAAAAGGCAAAATCACTAACTAATCGTAGACGTAAATAAAGCGGACGACCTTTCGAGTTTAGTGGAAAATCATGGAAGTAAACAAGTTAGCCTTCAATGTCACTGGCACTCTTGATTGATGTACTGTGCCAGAAATAGATTATTCCGTTCTTGAGGGCAAAACTGAAATGTTGCTGCCATACTTGGCACTCGAATGGTATAAAAAATAATGGTAGTAATGCTTAAGATGCCCAGGATAAGAATGGTTTTATTAAGCTTTACCTAATTTTAAAGATGGGGGATGGGGGACATTTCACAGCCCCAAATGTAGCTTAATAAAAAAATAAATTATAAAAGAACTGAAAACATTTAAATGGAAGAACTCCTTTAAAAAACATATCTTTGTTAAAAATCCATTTTAACCGTACATGACCTCATATTTTTGTAAATATCATCTTTATTCATTATTCATTACATATTTTATTAAATACAATCTTTATTCATTACAGTGTATACAAGTTCTATTCGTACTATTCCTCGTAAATACTCACATCTTTTCTGCAAAATACGTTAAAATGAAATAGGAAATACTCGTATATGTTACTTTAGATCATATATATGGTTGGTCAGAATATCCTGACTCACTTATAAAGCGGAAGCTTGTTTACAGCTTTATGATTTAAAGTCAACTGACTGGTATCTGGGACAATTCTGATGCTGGTTGATCACTGGAAGAAGATCGTAGAGAATAATGGACTTTATTTTGAAGAGTAAATGTCGGTGTTGCTCCATAAAATTGTGTTGTTTTCTTTACGCTTCCTAAGTGACTCAGGACTTTCTGGCCAACCGAAGATGATATAGCTCCATGGAGTGGACTTTCCTCGCACGCAGCTACGCCAAGGATTTCGTAGCCACTTCCCATAACAAAGAACGCACATTTTAGAAGGCACCGGTAAGGTACAAACTATCGACACACTGAAAGGCACAGAAGATCCTCTGCTAGTGAGGGCCTTCACTCCCTTCACAGATATGTTCTACTCTTAGAACATACAGAATTGAACCACTCACTTGAACAACTGCACATTAATTTTCTTACCCATAGTAAATCCTCAATCGGTGACTTGTATAGATTGTAAAGCTTACAAAAGACACCACATACGCGCTTACATAGTTATGTGCGAACTCGCTAATTGACAAAAGGCATTTATACATGACTCGTTGACCCCTTTTCCGTCCAATTTTGGGTCAACTTAGGTTCTCAGTTCCCTCAATGTTCGATGTCATTCATTAAGAGTGAAAACACAAGGCGTGTTTGTGTGTGAGTGGAAGGAGGGGGGAGGGGGCAGAGCAGGCAGTTGAAGTTCGATGCTTTGGGATGTATCTGTGCATGTGTATAAATACGTACGTTTATTTATTCGTGATACCATCGCAATGCTAGTACTACTATAATAATAATAATAAAGGGGCTATTAAAATGACACAGACATTTCCAAAGTTTTAAATTATTCTTGTCTCTACTGATACTATTAAGAAGTTCTACGAACGCTTAGGTTATTAAGTACCACTGTTTCTACCAAAGAATGTTGCTAAAGATTCCGTAGTTGTTCAGACCCAATGTACCATTTAAGGGAAAAACCAACGGGGCATAGAAAGTTTTTGATATTTCGGTCTTTCTACAACCCAATGCTTCATTCGGCTCAAACTGGCGCGCATCGACTCGGATTTGTGCTGCGAGACAGAGAAAGAAGGAGCGACGAACTGCCAGCGTTCTCAGTTAGATTATCAAAATGACACTCAAAATAGGGGATGGTCGAGTGAAAGGTGGGGCTCAATCATCGTGTATTTTTATACGTGATGTTATGATGAAGGAGGGAGAAAGCTCACCACTTTTCCCGGGGTGATTAAGTTCATGGAACCAATTCACCAGGCTCAAGACGCGCAACTTTCCAGTGCGCTAGAATCGATACGACATCGGAAACAAGTATAGCTCATTTAAAGAGGAATTATGCAAAAACCCTCCTCAATTTTAACCAACATGACCCGATGATCCACCTAAACCAAGGTGGAGTTCGATGTACAGTACCACAATTAGTTCAGGTTACAATTTAATATATTATTATTTGATGAAAAATGAGGTGTTTGGAGTATATTTAGTTATATATATATATATATATATATATATATATATATATACTAGATAAGACATTTACAAATAAATTAAATTTAGTGAATTTTGTGACGTTATTGTGGTATTTTAAGCAGTGTTATCGAAACATTTTGAAACGGTTTTGTTTAAAAAGAGTTTCCAAATTTCATCAAAATGTTTGATTTTTCAAGTTTAATTAAAGTTATATATTTATTTAAATCTTAATCATCAATATCCTAAAAATTATTCGTATTAACATCTAGCTTTTTTTTATTTTGATCACTAAATTTATTTTCCAATCTAACGTAGTCTAGAAAATATTATTACTTGGCAACAGAACAGCAAAGCTTAACGGCAGTTATTCGAGGGTTTCTATAACATATAAAGAAGTATATTATATTCAACTTACCTTTGTCCGAAACACTTGAAAAATGTGGCCTGACTAATTTGGGCAACTATACGTAGGACATCGTCCATTACAATAGGTATCAGACTAATCAATGGCAAAATAGTATCCAAACATCATAAATGTGTTAGATAAAAGGACCTTTCCCCCTTGGGTAAGGTACGCATCATGGAATACCCGGTTTAATCGTGGCGAATACCCATTAAGGTCAGTGAGCTTGGGTGACCATATAGGAGGAAAAACCAGGTATGATGACGGGGTTAATGAAATTGCAACAAGTACCAAACAGAATAAAAATGAAAGAAAAACAAATAAATGAGCGGTAAGAAAAGAGATAGACGTACAGAGACAGGACAACCGATAAACCAACAGATAGAAAAAGAAACCCGAATAACCAAAGAATAATAGACAGAAACAGCCCCCCCCCCCCCAAAAAAAAAAGTAAGCGCAAACACAACCTGAATAAATCAAAATCTACGAGAGGCAAACGGATTGATAAGAAGAGGTTTGGAAAGACAGAGACGCATAAAATTGCCAAACAAATGAAAATAGAGACAGAAAAATAAGACAAAGTATGAGAAGATACACTATAATAGACAGAAAAATAGACAAATCAAACAGAGCGCCATGTATTCAAACAGGTTAAGTAACTCTTTGGAGGTTTGTATAGGAATGTGTGTGTGTGGGAGGGGGGCAAGGGTAAAGCCCACTACTTGAACTATAGTCAGCTCCTATATATGGGCTAGCATGGGGCTAGTATTCTTGAATTCCACGAACAGGCAGATACAAGAACTTAAATTATTCTTGCTCTTAAAAAAGTCATTTGAGAGTTACTTAAAACAATGGGGTGAAAACCAATGAGAGTATCTCGCCCCGAGAGAGATGTAGATTAAGTGACTCGATATAAGCAAAATAATACTATTCTAACCCATCTAGGCCTACCCATTTCCTCACTTCCCCCGAACACGACGAGTATAGACTGGAGGAATGACACACCTTCCTCTCCGCTACCCATTCCAAGGTCACTGTGTTACGAATACTTCGATGAAGCGATTAGCAGAAAAGCGCGCGAAAAAACAGCCGTTTCCCGCGAAAGTGAAAGTTTACACTAAAGACGTTGGCACACATGCAATTCTCGCCTTGTGAGCAAGCGCTGAGGTGTGTGTGTATTTGTGTAAGAGAAACGGAAATAGGGCTAGCGTGTTTGTCTAAATGTAGGGCCACTCTTGAAAACGGGGGACTGTGTATGCATATGTGCACATAGAAAGCTGGAAGAGTGGTTAAATGTGAAGGAAATCGATTATGTGGACATGGATATAATCTAAGATTACTCAAGTGTTAGAAAATGGAGGAAGGGAGAGTAATATTTTGTGCTGTCCGGCAGTACACATGTAAAGCATGTAGAACATACATGTACGCTGCATTTCTGCAGGAAGTAAAATACCCCCTCCCCCGTTCATTGCGTAGCTTTCCCACGAGCGCGCGTGAGCAGGCACCTCACGTATCCAAACGTGTGATATTCATGTTTACACACATGATTTACACATTTGCTCCTCCGTGTGTGCGTATATGAGGAAATCTCAAAAATGTTAGTGAAAATTGAAAAAAAGAGAACAACCAAGTGACAAACAATGTTAAGTATATTTTTATATTCGTTGAATTAATCATCGTAAATCTTTTAATTAATTATCATAAATCAATTATCATTCTCTGGTAATCAACGGCCACATGAAGTTAGTCACGGTTAAAACATATGAGCTTATACTCGGAAGCAAAACAGCGCAAATAGTTAGCAGGATACATGCGCCATCTGGTGGAGATTTAGTTCTTAACCATAGTTCCCCCAAGGGAATAGACAGTTTTAAACTGGAAATTAACCTTGATAAAGTTTCCCCCCTTCCCCACACACACACCTTAGGAACACAGAAAAGGCGTTAATGTTGATTAAATTAAATCAAAGCCAAAAGTCAGAAAAAATTATATGCTGTATCGCATAAAAAAAGATCAACAAAAGATCCCGGCATTATAATTACCCCCCAAATAAGTGTTGCTCCCTAAAGACCCATAAAGATCCTGCCGTTATAATTCATCCAAATATTTCCCACAAAATGACCCTTATAAAGAACCCGGCGTCATAATTCATCCAAATAGGTCCTACAAAATGATCCTCCAAAGATCTGAGCCCTAGAACGCATCTAAATAGGTGCTACAAAATGATCCTCCAAAGATCTGAGCCCTAGAACGCATCTAAATAGGTCCTACAAAATGATCCTCCAAAGATCTGAGCCCTAGAACGCATCTAAATAGGTGCTACAAAAAGAGTCCTCAAAGAATCACGACCAATTCTGTCAGTCTTTATCATCCACATGATTTCATAGTCTTCGTCTTTCTCAATCTTTCGTAGCCTTTGTCATATAATATCTTTCCAGTTGTCGTGCGGACGCAGTCACGTGTTTCTTTCTGCCGGCCACAGCTTTGTAGACTACGTGGCAGCTGCTCAGTTCACGTCTTATAGCCTTTACAGTGTTCACAAAACATTGTACAGCAATCATAGATGATGTCAGCATTTTGATACCCGCCGGGAATCAGCATGATACAGTTAGCTCATTTTCAATATTCAGATTGCATACAGCCCTCCATGTAAGTTAACCTTTTCTCAACTAAAACTTTACCCTGTATCTTATCCAAAGCCGCTGATACTTCACCGATACATCAAACTGTTCCTAAAAAAAGGAGTCATTAAAAACTGCCAAATTTGGACTGGCTTATGCGATATTTTCCCGTGACTGTGAGAAAAGCTTCTTCTGAGGTCTCGATGCAGAGCTTAGTTAGCTACAACATTGCCTTTTTAACCGCATAATTATAAGTGCGTCATTGCAAAGAATTCTCGATATATATATATATATATATATATATATATATATATATATATATATATATATATATATATATATATATATATATAGAAGAAAGAGGGGTTGATTTATATGTCTTTGCTTTCTCCAAACACTCATTATCCCCCCAATCCGCAAAACAAAGAGTTCGTCCCTGAAGAGAGAGCAAACAACAGTCCGCCCCACCAAGACTCAACCTCCAGCCAACCCTGACTCCCCCCTCCCTCCCGATAACGCACATTGGGTGAACCTCCTAACTCCTCCCCTTATTATCTTCAATATGTTCATTGGTATCATCATCCCCCTCCCAATTCCGCTCTCATCATCCACACATCTTTTCCGTTCTTATCCTTCTCACTTCATTTGTCATTTTCACTGTCATCATCTCTGTTCTCATCATTTTCACTAGCCTCAACTTTCTCTTAATCTGCACTACCTCCATCATCTTTTCTATCTCCAACTATTTTCCATTCCTTTTCATTCTCACTATTATCTGCACCTTCATTACTTACACCATCTTTTCCAACCTATCCTCCAAACTCTCCTCCCCTCACCATTCTATTCATCCTCACCCTTCTCAACATCTTCATTATCTCTCAACACCTTTACCGACGTGTTAAATAACTGGACCCGCTTCATCCAATTCCTGGGAAAGCGGGTCACGTTCCCGGACAGTCCCCTGGTCTCCTACGCTAGTCGAGTCGAAGTCGAATAGGTGAAGACCCACAAGGTAGGAAACTCCTTTAGAACTGGCCAATTTTTTTACAAAATAATAACACCCTACGTACCCCAACTTTATACTATAATATCGGCCACTGATTTCATTGACATTAGAGCCGCTGCCCCTAAATGATTAATAGCTTCCATTGATGTCGAGTCTTTGGTTACAAACGCTCCGGTTGCCAAAACAATGGAAATAATATTAGAACGTGTGTTTGTCCAAAATGATCGGCCCCCTATTGGCATACCCAGAGCTGCCCTGCACCTCGGAAGCCCCGTTTTATGGTCCCAACGAACATATGTACCATCAGGTAGACGGAGTTGCTATTGGCTCTCCTCTCGGAGTCCTATTTGCAAATTTTTATATGGGCGCAGTAGAAGAAAGAGTTTTCGCAAAATTACCCAGACCCCATAACTACTGCCGATACATAGACGATATTTACATAAATGTACAGTCGGAAGAAGGAATACAAACACTCCTTCAAGCATTTGAAGAATGTTCGTGCCTCAATTATACACTTGAAAGAAGCCAAGAAAACCAACTTCCATTTCTTCACACTGAAACTACTATAAACAATGACAAGATTACCACGAAAGAATACATTCAAACCACCAATCTTGGCCTCTGCATGAATGCAGAAAGTGAATGTCTAGAACGATACAGGTAAAGCGTAATTAACGCTTATATTAATCGTACCTTCACCCACTGACATACTTGGAAAGATACACACAATGAGATTGAAAGAGTCACCCAAGTACTCGTCCACAATGGATTTAGCAACCGCGTGGTACAGGCAGCTATCAGGAAGAAAATGCACCAATTTTACTTCAAAGAACAACACAATAACGGAAACAACAATATAGAAAATAACATAAAACTTTTCTACAAGAATACGATGAACACGGAGTACCGAACCGATGAAAGGGTAATCAAAGAAATTATTAACTGATCCATAAAGCCTACAAATACAGAACAGAAAATGACATTAACTATATATTATCAAACTAGACGCACCGCCACCCTCAACATGGAAAATTATCAGAAGATCATACCTTAACCTAAACAAAGGACCCACCTAATATATGAGTACAAATGCAACCTAAGAGACTGTCAGCTCCTCCCCCACTCATATATCAGAATGACGGAAACAAAACTATCGAGAAGATTGACCTACCACCTAAGCAACGGCGCCCCACAAAACCATGGAACTATTATCATCAGAAAAATGTTAGAAGAAAAAAACAAAATTATTGACCATAAACCAAATCGCCGGCAACTACTTTTTCAAGAAGCCATTCGCATACAAGAAAAACAACCCAGGCTTAACATTCAATTCAATTTAAACAGAATACAACCAAGCGGCAAAATTAGGAGCCGAACCACGAGGCATACCTAATCCAGCCCCCCCACAACCTATCAAGACCCTTCATAGCCTTGAATGTGACCAGTAATTTGACCTGCTTTTCCAAGCCTAACTCTCCTGACCCTGTCTTAACATGATCATAATTTCGTCAGTATGTTTACACTAGCAGATTTTCCCGTTCGTTTGTACATTTGTTATAATTCATTGGTATATAAACTACTGTTTTCTCCTTTTACTCCTATCTATTTTTTAATCTCCTAGGAAGGCACAAGTGTATCGAGACGCATAAAATAAAGAGTGTTTTAATAAAGGAATCTTTTCTTATTACTTTCCTAAGTTTAAAAACCGACTTTTAATGAATTTTGGAGAACTTATCCACGAGCTCAACCCAGACATAAAAGCAAATATAAGGAAAATCGAAAGATGTGAAAAGAAAATCACCAATGCGAAAATTAACCATCGCTTTCAACAAAATTTGGTACGATAAAAATATTTTGTCCAACTTTACATATATATATATATATATATATATATATATATATATATATATATATATATACACGAGGGGCGGTCAATAAGTTTTGCAATTTGGATATAAGGAAAAGTGTTTTAGTATTTTTCAATATAACTACCATCGAATTCAATGCACTTGTGCCACTTGTTCCTGAGGCTTCGAATTCCCGACAACCAGAAATCTCCCAACTGCTGCTCAATCTCCTCCTGGACGGCAAGCTGGACATCTTCATCGTCCCCAAACCGGCGTCCACGCAGTGCAGCTTTGAGCTGTCGGAATAAAAAGTAGTCGCTAGGGGCCAGATCTGGACTGTAGAGGAGATGGTTGAGCTCCTCGAATCCGCCCTCGCGCAGGGCAGCTTGTTCAACTCTGGCCTTGAGGACTTTGACGACGTTGAAGTCGATCATAGGGCGTGAGGTTTCTAGGGACCCAACGGGCAGAGACCTTGGTCATGGCCAAATTGTCGTGGATGATGTTGATAACACTTCCATGTGATATTCCAAGGTCTCGCTCGATTTCTTCGACCTTCACCCGTCGATTTTCGAGGATCATCCTCTCCACACAGGCCACATTGTCCTCGTTGGTCACGTCTGACGGGCGTCCTGGAAGGGGGTCATCTTCAAGGGACTCACGACCATGGCCGAACTTCCTATTTCAGCGAGCAATGGTTGCATAGGAAGAGCGGGGTCGATGTACACTGCAACCATGCGTTCATGGATTTCTTTTGCATTCTTGCCTTCCTTGGTCAAAATTTGATCACTGCGCGGTGCTCAACCTTTTCCATTGTTGGAAAATTTGTGAGTGACGATCTGCGATCAGCTACTGCTTCTTAAATAGAAGAGGCAGGAGCGTGCGGCTGCAGGTCCTGAGTTGTCATAACTTGTCTTAACCCTCCCACAAACAGCCATATCCCTTCCTCTGTTTTGCCCTACCGATTCGCAAAACTTATTGCCCGCTTTTCGTATATATATATATATATATATATATATATATATATATATATATATATATATAAATTGAAAATCATATGACGCTTGATTTTTTAAAAATACATATAAATATATATATATATATATATATATATATATATATATATATATATATATATATATATATATATATATATATATATATATATATATATTGAATTCCCGATTAATTTTCTCTATATTTCATAGTACCGATCTACCTTGCGAATCGTAGCTTATATGCTTGTTTACTGGGAAGGTTTTTTGGTTTTCCTCGTTGCCAAGTGGCATAAGAGACGATTTAATTGAGATCAAAGCAGATGCTCACTCCCTCAATGTGCACGGTTCGAATCCTGCCCATCTACGGAATTTTTGCGAATTAGGAAATATTATTTCCGAAGAAACTTTTCCCGTTTTCTGTTTCTTGCGGTTTGTTGCATATATATATATATATATATATATATATATATATATATATATATATATATATATATATATATATATATATATATATATATATATATATATAAGTTGGACAAAATATTTTCATCGTAACAAATTTTGTTGAAAGCGAGGGTTAATTTTCGCATTGGTGATTTATATATATATATATATATATATATATATATATATATATATATATATATATATATATATATATATATATATATTATATATATATATATATATATATATATATATATATATATATATATATATATATATATATATATATATAATTAAAAACTCACAAAGTATCACGTGAGGGTGGTAAATGAATGCAATATCCCGCAGGAAAAAATGAAAAGGATATTGCATTCATATATATATATATATATGTGCCATTATACATACTCATATATGTATACTCATCGATTCATATGTATCAGTGTATATTGATGTATGCCAGTGTACACCCTTGCATATGTATGGGATCTTATGTATACGTTTGTGTCTAAAATCATGGCTAAAGTTTTCGGTAGATGCAAATATGATGGTTCTTAAGCTTTGATGCTTCAGATTATTATTTACCTACGGCATTCACGTTCCTGGGGCATCCTCCATGGAACGCAAAATGATGTACATAAGTTCCATAGATTTTATGACCCCTCCCGCATATATTATACAAGGAAATGACTTCTAGAATTTATGACTTTGTGCATATATGACTTGTGGATTTATGATTTCTGGGAGTTATTACTCCTGGGTTTATGACTCATCCTTTATAAAATATAGAGGGAAATGACCTTTAAAATTTATCACCTTTTGTCTTCATGACTTGTGGGATTTATGATTGCTGGGATTTATAACTTTAGGGTTTAAGAAGTCTAAAATTTATGATTCATGGGATTTATGGCTTTTGTAATTTGTAATTTTGGGATTTATAATTTCTATGATTTATGAATTCTGTTATTTATGACTTCTGGGATTTGTAACATCTATGACTTCTGGGATTGATGGCTTATGGGATTTATAATTTATTATAATTATGTATTCTTGCATTTATGACTTCTGGTACTCATGATTTATGGGATTTATGATTATTGTGATTAGGATTTTGGGGAATTATGTGTTCTTTAACTTATAACTTAAGGGATTTATGGCGTCTTGCTGCACATGAACTTCAGGAACATAAGAATATTTCACTCACAGCCATTAGTATCCTGCGTGGAGGGATACTACCAAAAACCCCGTCCTTTTGAGAATCGCTCACAGCTCCTCGATCGAATGAAGATTTTGGGAGTTTTCCCGGCCATTGGTCAACATAATATGTGGTAGTGGTGTCCAATCTACTTCATTATTCCTTCCTGATGACGCCTGGTCCACTACCATACTAATAGTCTATTCGTAGGGGTTGCTCGATGGGCACATTTTGCTACGATTGTTCATACCTATTTTCGTAGGGTGAAATCGGTTCTGCCAAAAAATTGATTACGACTGTAGGTGCAGTCATTCAAGACTATATGCGCCTTTATCAATGACTGTAGTTACAGTCATCCAAGACTGTAGGTGCCTTCATCCATAACTATATAAGCAGTTATCGAAGACTGTAGGTATTGTTATTTATGACTAGGTGCAGCCATACCCGACTGTAGGTGAATTTATCTATGAATGACTGCAGGTGCATTCACCCATGACTGTATGCACCTTCATCTATGACTATAGGTGCATTCACTCATGACTTTATCTGCATTTATCTATGGCTATAGTTGCATTCACCGATGACTGTATATGCATTCATCCATGGCTTAAGTGTATTCACTCATTACTGTATGTGCATTATCCATGAGTGTATGTGCATTCATCCATGATTGTAGGTGCCTTTATCCATGACTGTAGGTGCCTTCATCTATGACTGTAGGTGCCTTCATCCATGACTATATGAGGAGTTAACCAAGATTAGGTATAGCAGTCATCCATGACTCTAGGTGCAATACCCATGACTAGCTTTATTTATCTATGACTGATTATAGGTGCATTCAACCATATGAGCAGTTATATGAGCAGTTATCGAAGACTGTAGGTATTGTTATTTATGACTAGGTGCAGCCATACCCGACTGTAGGTGAATTTATCTATGAATGACTGCAGGTGCATTCACCCATGACTGTATGCACTTTCATCTATGACTATAGGTGCATTCACTTATGACTTTATCTGCATTTATCTATGGCTATAGTTGCATTCACCGATGACTGTATATGCATTTATCCATGGCTTAAGTGTATTCACTCATTACTGTATGTGCATTATCCATGAGTGTATGAGCATTCAACCATGACTGTATGTAAATTCATCCATGACATTAGGTGTATTCATCTATGACTGTATGTGAATTCCTCCATGACTGTAAGTGTATTTATCCACGACTCTAATTGTAGTCATCCACGACTGTATGTAACAGCGTGCCCTTTATGTGGATGTGTTCATCGTGAAGATTATGTAATTTTCGGAGAGTTGCGCACCTTTCCGGTTATGAGTGTCCCGAGTCTGCTTCTCTTCCTGCTACTCGCGATATGTTCCTGCCACACATCTTCACTCCTCCATATCTGCCACTTTCTTTATTCACTTCTCATAAATTCTCTATCAGAGATGTCCTCGTTAGTTTTAGTTATATATTTTTTAATGAATAACAAAATGTATATGTATCAATGTGTGCACTTAGGGTACTTATATATGTGCGTATGCCCATGGATGCGTTTACATTGGTACCAAAAAAGATTACCCGCAGAACAAAGAAAAAAAAACTATGATTCCGAACTTTTCCCTTGTATGAAGGATCTTATTGAGGACTTGTTAAATAGAAGTGAAATTTCTTGGAAGCATAACTTGTTTTGGGTGTGGGTGGGTGTGGGGGGTACCATAGGAAAAGTAAGCCCCCTCGACATTGGGAGCGCACCTATGGAGCGCTTATAATCAAACTACGCAAATGGACGGATCAAATAGACCCATTATATTCTAGAGCCCTTAAAAGAACGGTTTCAATTGAATATTTGAACAGTCACTTACTTGGCGTGGATGAGGAGGGTCCCCCAGTGTGCCCGATAAGTAAATTTAAGTCTGTTTCTTTTTTCCTGCGGGACATGTTTATCCCTAGTCGCACGCGAATTGTTTTGGCTTCTCCACATGCGTACATGTTCAGTTGCATTTGTATATGGTGGCAGTTTTATCTAAAGAAATTTCCCTAGTCAAATGGACATGGTTCACTTTTTCCATTGACAGAATTCCATAGGTTTTCCTCTATTTCTATTCACTCTTTCCATTGACGGAATTCCATAAGATTTCTACTTTTTTCCATTCGTTCTTACTAATGACATACTCCCTTAGGATTTCCCCGGTTTCCATTTATTTTCTATCGAGGGAATTCCATAGGTTTTCTACTCTTTCTTTTTACTTTCTATAGAAGAAATTCCATAGGTTTCCCCCTATTCTCACTTGCTCTCTATAGAATTTCATAACTGTCTCTAGTTTGGTAATGTCTAAATGGCTTCAACCGTTGAACAAACTGTCGCTTTTTCAGAAGCAACGTCTGTCATAATTCCAAAATCAAGAATGATTATATAATATTTGTAACTATTCAATTTCACAAGTAATACAGTTACGATATCACATAACTCATTTGTGACGCGCATTTGTGACACGAAACAATCAACCAAAGTATTTGCAAATATTCTTTAAAATTAAAAAAATACCGTGGTAATAAAAAATACAAAACGGGCTGAATTTTTTAAAGCTAAAAATTAAAGGAATAAAGAGCCAATTATTTGCTCTGTAAATTTGCTGAGAATGTGTATCTATTTACCTATCTACATATAGGAAAATAATTATAATAGATTTCATATATTCTTTAAGGACCACGTACATGTAAAGCGTTACATTACACAAGCCAATTCGTGGTTTCCGAGTTTCGTAAAGGAAGCTTGTAATAGACAATTGGCGCTTCGTAGCAGGTTGGAAGTGAAAACTTTGGCAGAGTGACGAGAGAGATGGAGTTCCTGATGATATTTCGCACAAACTTCCACGTTTCGCAGAATAGATTTGTTTACGTTCAAAATCGCTTTTCAAGTAGTATTGCTTCAAAGTTTCTTTGTTTGTTTGTCCGTTTCTCCATCCTCTAAGGTTTGTTTGAACTTGGCTGCTGGAGTATTTGCTCCTATACATAAATGAAATGCCCACATATGAGAGAGATATTTAGGTTATTGCAAAGTTGTCATTTATGACACTAATAATTTTTTTTACCCTCATTTAAGTGATCAGCGTTTATGTCACGTTAATTAGTATTTTTTTTAAACTTAAACGATTAACCATTATTTATCTTACGTTTTAACAGTTATTTTACGCTCTCAGTTACTCAAACACAGTAAAGGGTTGGATTAAATTTCGCAGATCGGATCGTGCTTTAGGCGCATCTTCAAGTTCTGAAAACGAGGAAATTGTAAATTTTGAACGTTTAATGGAACATAAAAAAGGAGAAATAGAATTTATAAAGAAAAGTATATATTATAAAAACAGAATTCTAATGAATATAGGAGGTTCATAAGTTGAGTGGAAACCATAAAAAAGATGTATACGATTATTTGCGAAATTTTACACCCACACGGTCGGCATTTCAAGACTGGCTCTTGAAAATATCTCTATGTGTACTTGTGCACTTGTGCCTATAATCCACGTGGTGTCTTCCTCACACACGCGCATACACACAACCTCATCGTAAAAAAAGAAAGCGGAAGAATTGCTAAGATGAGAAAAAAACCCCCAGCTCCAAACAGCAGTCAGTGAAAGGCTCAAATCCTTGTCATAGCGACATACGAGCCTTCCCCTCCTCTCCCCTTCCCCCGAAGTTTATCTATTGAGGCCTTTTGCGCGATCGTTGATGGTCCTGGTGGTCCATCAGCGCACGCGGATTCAAAGATGTCAGTGTCGTCATGAACTAATCCCCAGTGGGGGATACCTAGCCCTGCTGGGGCAACTACATTCGCATGCATCATCATACACATAACCAATCACCACACCGCTTGGATTTTCTCTCCTTTGGACCTGAGCCGTAGGACTCATATCCAGATAACTCCTAGGAGCAACTCCTAATCCCACGGGATTAGGAGTTGGTCACCATCGCTGGCTGGTGGATCTTTATGCGAATTTCATTTTTGGAGGGAGGGGGTCTCGTCCACGATGCGAGGGACGATTGTCTTTCGGATCTTTATGTACATTTCTTTATCTGGACTGGGGGACTTCTTCAAAGATGCAAGGGACGGATGGCTCTCCGTGCCATCGTTTTAATTGAGCCCAAGGCAGTGAGCACTCGGGGAGACGAAGCGACCAACGAAAGAGAATAAAAAAACGAAAAAAGACAATAAAGAAACGACAAAGGACATGGAAGAAAGAAACGCCAAATTACAGGTAATAAAGAAACGACAGTAAGACTGAATAAAAAATGAGAAAGGACAGGAAATAAAGAAATGAGAAAGGACAGGAAATAAATAAACGATAAATTACAGTTAATAAAAAAATAAATAAATGGAATAAAGAACGACAAAAAAAGAAGGAATAATGAAATAAAAAATACAGGGAATAAAGAAACGACAAAAGACAATGCACGAAGAAACAACATAAGACAGGGAATAACTAAACGATAAAAGAGGGTAAATAAAGAATCCACAAAATACATGGAATAAAGAAACGACAGAAGAAGGGATAAAAAAGAAGGAAAAAACGGTGAATAAAGAAACCCCAAAAGACGCAATAAAGAACGACAAATAACAGGGAATTAAGAATCAAGAAAGGACTCGGAATAGAGAAAACAACAAAAACGAGACTATATAAATTAATAAGAGGAAAAAAATATATAAAAAAGAGTCAATAAAAAAACTAGAAAAAAGAGGGAATAAAGGAATGACAAAAAAGGGTATAAAAATCGACAAAAAGAGGTGAAAGAAACAACAAAATTGAGGGAATAAAAATACGACAAAAGAAAGGGGATAAAGAAGCAGAAAATATTATCTAACAAAGACTTTAAAAATACAAAGAAGGAAGATGGCAATGAATCTCCCCCCTCCCCCCAAAGTAAAGATTGGCACTGCTTGAATAAATGCCGGGCTACTTGCAACTTTATGTATGCATTAAAGACGTACATGTCCACATTTCTTCATGGACGAGTAGTTGACATCCTTGGCATAGCATCACATCCTTACCAAGGATAAACACTAAGCCACTCAACTGAAGCCTCTCCCTCTCAATGGAGGGAAAGAAATAACTAAGGAACAGTACCCATTAACTGGGGATGGTGTGTTCAGGTCGAGGATGTTTATATTTTTTACAAATATACAGCGAAAACCAATGAGGGCATTTTTTTTACAATGAAATTGCAACCAGAACAAACGAGGAAATCGTCCACAGAAAGTTTGTAAAGAAGCAACTTTAGAAAAAATATTTAAGGTTCAGAAGAAAAAAATACTTCCTCTTCTGGCCTCCAGCAGCGAGGGCACAGCTGCCGAAATTAAGGTCCATCTTTATGCTATATTAATGTAAATATAAATTAAAAAAAAGTAAAAAGTTAACATAAAGAAAAAAAAGAACAAATTAATATCTACAATACACCCTCTGGTACTGGAGGGCAGCTCGTTACTCTCAGAGGCTTTGTGGAAGGCACCAGTCACTAAACAGAAACCAGCATGTGGAATATAATTCATTTTACTCAATACAAGTTCAGATGCGGACGAGTAAATCCCACACCGGTAATCGTGTAAGCGATCTAAAGAAAGTCAGAAGAGTATAAGTAAATCCATAGCAAAAACCTACGTGCTGAACGTCAGAGAGCAAAGAATGCCCATAGTGCGAGTACAAGTGACCCTAATGCTGAAGTATGCGCATCTCAGGGAAGGCCTTAGGCAAATACAAAAGTAAGGAATCGGTATTAGTCGATGACTATGAAATGCATGGAAACCCCATTTAGGGCTAGTTCCAGGTCGGGGAGATGCTCGTGAATGCGGCAAAAGAGCATTACTTTGTTTTTGGCCAAGTAAAGCCGAAACCTATGCGTTTCGGCCCAATGAGAGACTTGGTTCAGCGTCTGATGGAGCAGGCACTCCAGGGTAGGCATCTGAGCCGCGCCAAAAGAGATCGACAAGTGGAGTACGTAGAGTGTGGCGAGAAGATCCACCGGAAGAATTGAGGGGATGCAGCTGATGTTCAAGGAAATGAGAGTGATGCTGATGACACATCCCTATGGGACATCCTACTCTTGCCTTACGGGTTCAGATAAGACTCCCCACCCCCACGTGTAGGCGGAATCCATGATCTCGTAAGAACTAAAACAGGAAATTGAGATTTGTCCCTTCGCCCTCATAGAATGGCTGGTCTCCATGACACCGCATCACCACGCGGTATAATAGGCCTGAATATGGAGGAAGTCATAGTGTTTGGAAGTTGTATCCTCGTACCGACATTGAGATGGGAGGGAACGCAATCATCCATATTTCAGCCGCGGCATGCTGGCCCATATTGTACCTAACACTCTTTTCTAGCTTACCATTCGGTCCAGAAGGGCATGTCATTATTACAATTTTCAATGCAGCAAGGGATTTACAAGGTGAGCGCCATAAACAGCATGCTTTAAAGGAGATGTTTGGAAAGGAAGTCGAGATGTTAGGGAAGGAAGCAACTGTGTGTAAAGTATATATACCAAAAAAGGACACTATGTGATGTGTTGGGAATCGGGTATTCTTGCAACTTAACTTGTCTCGGATCGGCAAGGATTCTTTGCTAAGTGAATATGAGATAATGGCACTGATGGATGCAGGTATTGGCACTCGTTAGTGGTAATTAGTAAGGGAAATGAAAAAGTCAGAAAAACGGTAAAATGCAAAGGTAGGGTGGGTTTTGCGATCGATCTAATAAAGCCGGAGATGAATGTCTTGCAAACCTACTAGCTTGTATGCTTACAAAATGTTTAATAAAAGTAATAGGGCTTCTCTTGTAATGCATTTTAGAAGAAGAAACAAGGATGAGTTCGAGAACTACAGGCCAATCAGTCTCTTATCAGTAACCTATAAATTATTCACAACACTCTTAACCAACAGACTAGTACAAACACTGGACTGTAATCAGCCACTGGAACAACCAGGTTTCTGAAGTAACCATACGTAGTAATTATGATCACCAGCATGCAGTTCAGCAATTATTGTAGAAAAAATAAATATAAAATACTTCTCCACATGGGATCTATAGATTAAGATAACCCAATTGATTCAATATAAACATCGAATCAGTTTTAAGAGCACTCGAGAAACAAGAAGTTAACAAAATTTACATATATACCCATGCTAAATCGTCATTTAGAGGGCGTATTTGGTGGGATTAATGTTTTTTGTCTAAATCTGTTGCATTTTTCCAATGTAAATTTCAAATGAAATACATCACTCGGAGAAGGTCGTGCTACAATATAATAATGTCTTAGATGACCAAATACTATCTACTATTCAGTTAAGAACAGTAAAACTTTAGGTAATGCCCGCTCTGCAACGACAATAAAAGAATAATGCGTGCATTCTTGAATCGGGAAAAGATCTTCTCTTCCTAATTTGTCTCTGCTTATGGGTTTTCTCACATTCCATTCCATTAAGAAACACGGATAAAAATAATAACAACCCAATAATTCACGTAGCTGTGTTAAAAATTTTCTTGCTCAGTTCCGTCAGTTTTCTAGAAGAAGGAATGACAGTTCGGGACCAAACTATCAATGACCGATAAAACCAATTTTCATGTCATCGTAACCTTCAAAACTACTGTTATTTGCCAAGTGAAAAACCACAAAAAATTTAAGAACTTTCACTTTCATTCTCTTAAGGTAACTGTAGGCGATGTCACCCCTCGGCTTACACACACGACTTGCACAACTTATACAGGCCTTCCCGTGCGACCAAAGTGAATTTCCGCTCGGGCTTTCGGTTTCCGTCGAAGGGAGGGAAAGGGCGAAACGCTCTTTCTCTGCGCCTAGGGAGGAATAAAACCATCTTGTCGAGAAAGATTCTTTCGGTTCGGACGAGTCAAGTCAGAAACCCCTCCGCACGCAGAGAAGTCTCCTCTTTTCCCACCGGTATCCATGGTAAAGGTCATCTGTATTTCAAGGTGAAAGTGCATAGCTAACCAATCCACTCATTGAATCATTGTAGAGTCTTTCTTCCAAGTCTACTTCTCCAATCGAAGCTACATCATCATCGCCTGGAAAGTTTTTCACTTCGCGTAACTTCACCGAGATTAAAGGCCATTTAATTCACTTTTGCACCCTCACCAATTTTAACATACGCTAAAAACCATAATTCCCTATTCGCATATAATTAGATTGCTTTAACAGTGCTTAAAGGGGAGCTAATTAATTCAGTGCATTAAAAGCGATTTAATTCTTAGTAACAATTCTCAACGAAGTGAACTGTATCTTTTTTGCGACACTATATTTTCACATATTTAATTGATATCATTAAATTAATTTTTTCATGCAATAAAAAAAAAAATCCAATCTCATCTTGGGCATCCTTCTAGAGGTAAAAGTGCATGCATTAAACACCCTCAAATTCATTAGAAGCCAGAGGTAAATCAAAGCAAATATGTTCTGAAGTGTGTCCAGAGTTGGGAACATACGGTTTGGTAGGCAGTATCATCATTTAAGATACTCCTTCTGGTCCTCTTTAAAAACAAGGAAGGGATTACACTTACTCTAATTGCAGAGCTAGAGATTTAATTGTCAACCATGATCTAAACTTGAAGAGCTTGAAAACTAACATAAACTTTGGTACCAACCCGATGGTGCAACCTCTTACACCGCTCTAGAGAATATATAAGTTTTGAAAGACATATTCCATGGGCGTCTTATTTCTCGATTTAGAGAAATACTGACCTGCAAGGTCACCTGACCTTACAACTTCCGATTTCTATCTTTGAGGCTACCTCAAAAATCAGGTGTATAAGACACCTCCACGGACGAACAGAGGAGATTAAGGCAGAATCCGTGAAGTTGTGGCTTCGAGTCCGAGAGAAATGCTCCCAAAAGTCTTGGAAGAAGTTCAACGGACGCGTTCGCGAATGTATGGAAAGAAATGGAGGACACCTACTACACACTAATTATAGCCACATATTTTGTCATTTAGGAAGAATAACTCCGACGAATTGTGGTCATTCAGGCATCTCTTCACCCTCTCACCACTGCTTCATTCTCTTGAAAGTCACTTATCCGTTCTTGGATAACCTCTGCCTCTATTACTTAGCACCGGCTCACCCATTCCCTTCTCCCCCATCATGTATTTATATCACCCAGTGTCCCCTGAGTAATTAACATACCTCCTCTTGGCAAAAGACGTCTTCTCCTCTCGACTCTTTCCCTACAATTGTTTCCCCTCAGTTCTCCTCTGTTCTTCTCCCTTGCATTATTGGTATTTTTAATACTTCTCTCTCGTCTGGAGTGTCCCCATTGGGGTTATCCTTAAGAAGCCTAACCTAACATCAAATTGATCAACCAATCTATCGATCAATCGATTTAACTATTATTATTATTATTATTATTCTAAGTTACGTAAATTAAGATATTTAATTCATTTTCGCCCCAAATTAATAACTAAAAAGGAGACAAATGAAACGGATTCAACCCTTTTATATTCGCAGAATATCACATTTCTTTGAGCATTAGCGTGTGCGTTTTGCGTGTGTGTACATGAGAAAACTCACGTGGCAATCTTGCTCTCAAAGATCCCCCGGTGGTGGGTGGGGATAAGGCCAGGGTGGGTTGAGACGGAAGTTAATTCGAGGTCAACGAGCGTCCTGAAGCCAGGGAGCAGGATTGGTAGGCCAAACAATCGAAGGCTACGGAGGTCGTCGTATGAGGCCTGCTTGACCAATGTCGAAAGAGGCCAGCTTTGAAGGTTCTACAAGGAGTGGCTTGGTATGTGTGAGAGAGGATATAACTAAAGAGCTGACCTCACCCGATTCAGACCTTTTTTTCTCATAATGTAAATAATTGCTGAATAACGAGGGAAATAAAAGTTAATGAGGCTGAATTGCGAGTCACTATTTACTAGGATGAAACTAATACCGGGTAAAACATGTATCTATCAAAACCTAAAAATATTATCAATTAAATACAACTGTTTTGCTGCACCCTGTAGTCTATTAATCGTAAAAGATTAATAGATACTCGAATCCATGATAAAATAAATTAAAAATCGATTGTTAATCGTTCGTTGATCAATTGCTAATCAATCGTTAATTGATTAGTAATCGACCGTTAATCCATTACTATTATATCACTACTCGTTCTTTAATCAATAACTAATCTAGCATTAATTTATTGTTAATCACATACTAATGGGATGTTAATCAATTGCTAAATAAACGTTAATCAGGAGAGGTGAATTTTAGATCGGGATACCTCCTTGGGTCTATCCTCGCCCTATATTCTGTTAATGATGATCCATTTTCTCACAAAAGAGCCAAATTTGGATCCCATTAAACCTCAAAAGGTCTTAGGCAAGACCCTCTCCCCCCCAAACCCCCTCAAAACAAGCCTCAAAGTCTTAATCGGAAGATCCAAACATAAGACTAAGGGGGTCCGAACAAACGGTTTTAATTAAATAAGCCATTCGCACAAACGTTCAAAGAAGAAGAAGAATCTCGCTGCGCTATAAACAAAGAGTCCAAACAAAAGGTTCAGAATATCCGAAAAAAAGGTCCCGAAAATCCGATCAAAATAGTCCAGAAAATTTGAAAGCGAACTGTCTCAGAATTAAAAAAAAAGACTTCTCGCAACAAAAATCCAAATCGAAATAAGTAAAAAGGAACAAACTTTTCACAAACTTCTCGAAGCAAGACCTAAAATGGTATAATTTTGTAAGTGATCTGAAATAAAAACGTCACTACATTTCACGGCAAACCTAATAATCGCAACGGTGTCACTTCCACGAATTTGGAGCAGTGGACGATATCCATTTGTTTTTACAGACTGTCCATCCAGCATCTCCTTTTTTTAGCCTGGTGGAAGAAACTTCAAAAAAGAGAAAGAAGTACAACACTCTATGCAAAGCAAGCGGAGAATTTAAAGAACAATAAAAAGTTCATACAAATAGGGGTATGTGGGCTAATGAATGTGCGCCGAGTGTCTAGCCTGAATAAACAATGTAGGTCACAACAATCATATATATATAGCTCGAAACTCCTCCCATTTCTTACTCAGTCACATTTACCGAAAGTAATCCTTTTCCCATGACTCCACACTCTCGTCGCCTGCGGTGTACTTCGAGGCATGCAAGCAAGCTGTTTTGATTCTGACCTCACTGCTTTTATCTGGGTATGATCTTGAAAGGGATGCTTTTAATGTGACATAAATTAAACTGGCGTGCCCTTGGCTCTGTTTAGCAGCAATGGATAATCTTTATTAATTAATACTATTAGTGGGTAGCCTTGTGAAACTAGGTAATCTTTAATACGAATTGTTTATCCATATGATGTTACTCGGGAATGCTCGATAATCACTGGTGGCATATGGTAATTCACAGCAACTCTTGTTAACCAATGTTAATTTATATAACGATCGCCAGACCCTATTAACATGTATAATCTTTGGGAGCATTTGTTAATCGTAATAAAAAGTGACATTTTAAAACCAGAAGGCCTCCCGTGTATTCAAATGAATTAGCAAGCACGTATTTAACCATGGTCACAACTTATTCACGCGTATTCGACTGTGATTCTCTTGCGTTTGTGGCTATCTGTCGTGTTGTACAGCCTGAGTATTTAATCAAGATAGAACCTATTGGAATAAGAAACCACTCTGCTACTCAGATATAACTGATTCCAGAGTAGCAGGGGTATCCATTAGTGGAACCCATTGCATTGGACGAAGAAACCACAATGCTACTCTGACAGATCTGAAGTCAGATTAGCAAGAGTACCCATTCGTGGAACCCATTCGTTATTGAAAGGAGAACTTACTCTGATACTCTGTCTTTATTAAACCTAGACTAGTGGTGGCAGCCATTTGTAATGGAAGGAGAAACCACTCTGCTACTCTGGCATAACTGAACCCAGACTAGCGATAGTACTCATCCGTGGAACCCATTCGTAATGGAAGAAGAAACCACTCTTTTACTTCGATATAACTGAACCACGACTAGCGGTGGTACCCATTGATACGGAATGAGAAATCACGCTGCCACTATAATATAACTGAAACACGACTAACGGTGAAACCCATTCGTATTGGAAGGAGAAACCATTCTGCTCTTCTGATATTACTAAGCCCAGAGTAGCGGTGGAACCCATCCTTATTGGAAGAAAAAGGCATTCTGCTATCCCGATATAACTGAACACAACAACTAGCGGTGAAACCCATTCTTGGAACCCATTCGTATTAGAAGAAGAAACCACTCTGGTACTCTGACATTACTGAACCTAGACTAGTTGTTGTACCCATTCGTGGAAAGATCTTTTACAATTAAAAAGAGAAGTCACAAAAACCCTTCGTGCTAGCGGCGAAGCCATCTTTCAAGCTCCTGGATTTCTTTCGTCTCGAGAGGAACAATTTTTAAGTCTCTCAGAAAATTTTCTACCGTTGTGAATAAGACAAAAAAAGCTGTTCCTAACCAAAACAACAACGAAAGCATAGGTTTTATTGTGGGCACAGATAGACATGAGAACTGACTATAGCAAAGTTATATTCACTGCCGAATCGAGTGTCATTCGGAATGAGTCAGATGGTGGGTGAGAGGTTGAGTTGTCAATGGAGGTCAGCGGGATTGGAGAGGGATTGATGATTCCGGCTGCAAATGTTGAAGATAAGCTAGGAGGACTTGTCAAAGTGGACGATCAATTCAAAATGGATTCGAAGGCGTACTGCGAGTTACTAAATAAAAGAAACTCGTCCTACCTTAGTTGAACTGCTAGCCAATGAGGATGAGGAATATATGTACGTATCTTAATGCAGTATAATGTTCCTAGTTTTGCTTTCAAGTTCTCTAAGAATTGCTTTGGGTACAGAAGATTTGTAGGAGATTCAATCATGGACTGACCTTCTAACAGTTGCTACTAAATCCAATACATACAATACCTGTGCAGGATCCTGAAGAAAGACGTTTACGCAGACGGCAACAAGTTTAACAACAAAAAAAATACCTTAGGGAAGCCATCTAAGATGGTGCAAATAAGTTTTTTTTTTATTGTATCAAAACTTTGACTTCATCAGTAGCCAACAAACTGTGATAAGTCATTTACATAGAAGGGTTCCTTTGCCCAGTAGATCTCAATTACTTCTTATTTAAAATTCTGTTTCATCTACATAAATTCCCTTGATTGCATTTTTAAAATAAATTTATATGTCTGTTAAACTTGCGATACTTTGTTATTTTATGATTTGATTATATATTTAGGTTAAAACTACGTATTTCTACTAATTAAAAATCGGAAAATGATCTTTTGAGAGTAAAATAGTAAATCCAACTTATTTTATTTTCCTCTCATATAGCATTTATATTCCATATAGTCACATTACATTTACTGCTAATGATTGTCTTAACTTCATGAAGAACGTTACACAAAAACTCTGCGTTTTCAGAAAATCTAACTAGCTTTAATATTGCCTATGATCTTTAGATACACTTTAATCTGATATAATTAATTTAAAAGGTTTTATAGATTTTGTCACACATCCGAATGTCTCATAGTTTTTCGTTGGCTGTAAGGAAGCGTTTTGCTTGAATTTGCTTAAGGCGTTTGTTAGAATAGTATGCACGATATATCAATGAAATATGGATAGAGATAGAACATAGGCTTTTGCACCATACTGCATAAAAGTACTATTACAGATTCTTCTCGTAGATCTTAAGATTTCAATTACAGATTAATAAATTTCAAATTATGAATTTGGGATGGGCGTGAAGGCAAAGGAAAAGTATTTTTTTCTTCAATTTTAACGAACTTGTTGAAGAAAAATGGAACAAAAAGTGAAAGGATGGTTTTTAGAAACAAGGAAAATATAACTTAGGTGCTAAGTAGATTCGAGTACTTCAGCTTTTGTGTATAGATTGCTGAAATAAAAATACAGCTTACAGAAAATTGTAGGAAGAAAGTAAAGAAGGAAAAGTCAGTGTAAAAATTAAATGGATGGAAGAAAATTAGTAACCGAATATAATGAAACAATAAAAATTTATGCTTTGTCAAAGAAATCAGCAAACATATTTTATATCATCTAAATATACCGAAGACTAAATATAAATTATATGTCAGCTTGGCAATAATTATTGGATATAAAATAGTAGTAAGTGTTCAAGAAGTAATTTCCTAACTAATATTAATTTCAAGTGAATGGACGAAGAGAGATGGCCTCATTTGTTTGACAAATTATCTTACATTTCTACCATTAGGTAATTCAGTAGGCACAGTGTATATTTGTTTAGCCGATCAGACTGATCAGTTCATCAGTCTTGAATTACTAAGTAGTTTACAAAATGGTATATAATTTAAATAAAAGGTATCTAATATCAGAATTTAACCAATATTTTTTATGTTTTAGCCTAAATTTATTTGTATTGTATATTCAATCACTCTAAATAAGCAATATGACTAAAACTAAAGAACCTGCAGAAGCACAGAGCACAAAGCCTTCTTCTCAATAACCAAGATTTATCACAAGTAAAATTTGTAATAACCACTATCAAATGATATCAAGACACCAATAGCTTTGTATGAAGGAAGAGAATTGGCAGAAAACGTCTTACAACACCTCGAAAAGACACATTTATCATTCGAATTTACTACAAAATCGCAGAAAAACATCTTCTGAACTTGCCGTGGAATTGAATGAAGCTTCATGCTAAGAAATATCGCCTATAACAGTTAGAAGGAAACTTAATGATCAAGGGCTAAAGGGATGCAAGACAAGGAATAAGCCATAGATATCCAGGGTTAAAAGAAACGAGGTCTGCTGACTTCACGTGCTCTCACTTATTCTGATTTATGACCTTACTACCTTCAAAACTTTCAATAATTCCAGGAATAACCTTGGGAGGACCTTGTCAATTATATCATTGAGGGAATTATATAATTATTGGCACAATAGTTATGATGTTATTGCCAAATAATTCCACGGCTAACCTTGGGAGGACTTTGGCAAATATACCATCGAAAAAAAATGTGAAACAACATAAGGGTCCCAAAGTTCGTTAGAATCTGCCGAATAGTTACAATGTTTTTACCCCCTAAAAGCAAAACAGGGACAAACCGACATAGTGAGATTTAGAGTCGCGCGCGACTAAGGGCACGCGACTAAAAACCGTCTTCAGTGAGCCGTAGATCGCAAAAATTGGGCACACGAACATTATTGTAGTCTAAGGATATCTGGTATGAAAGAAAGATATCAGGTATGAAAGAAAGAGTACTTTAGTGTTGTTTAACAGTGTGAGGGGATGCCTTCGAAGGACCATTGTGAAAGGAAGCCCCCCTCGGAATACCCCTTTGAGCCCCTTCGCTCTAAATCACATGCTCTTTGGCGTGGAAGCTTACAATCTTCGAGAAGGAAGCAGTCTCGTGCTGAGTCACCCGACCCAGCTGTATTTGCTTTCCGACGCTCCTCGCCCCCCACCTCCCCACGAACGCAGCCGTACTAACCCTACTCCTATATCATGAAGTAAACTTCGCTGTCCGATCCAACTCGTTATCTTGAAGTAAGTTCACATAGACTGACGTCGAGAATCATCTAGGGATGGCCATGCCCTGGGGCTATCTATCGGAACAGCCACTTGGCTATTTAACCCTGAGTCCGCTATTCATCAACGAGATTGAGAGTCTGCCAGTCACTCCGTTCAGACCGTTTTTTCTGTTCCCCCGCAACCCCTGTTCGAGTCGTACCTCGTCGTTAAGATCTCACCAGCATATCTCCCTTCGTGAAGTTTTGGTTCCTGTTCAGAGGAAAGCTATCGAGCCACCTTCTTCCCGAAGAACTGTGCGCCCCCCATCCGTCATCTCAGACTCTTTCAAGACTTCCGTTCCTTCGTGTCTGGACTACCTGGCGAACGGCAGAACAGTCTCGTGTTTGAGATTCCATATTTCTAGAGCAGAGAAAGTAAACAAAACCCCCATCTACGAGTCCTCCTCGTTAGGAGTCCCCGAAGTATCTTCTCGAAGAACTGTACCATTGGTCTCCCCCCCACCTCTCAGATCACCACCACGTTTCCAGGTAAAGCAATCTTGTCTTGTAATCCCCTGATTACACCCCGTCAATCGTCATACGTATCCACATTTGAATTGACTTCCTGCTCAATCGTAATTAATATCTCTTGTTTGAGTTAACGTTAATTTTGCTCCTCCCGCTTAACTCTGTCATATCATAAATTGTCACAATCTAATTAACTATCTTTATCGAGTAATTTGTTTCGCCTTTTTTGTATATATAAATATATTACCACATTTATTATATATATTAAAATTATATTTTGGGGTCTTGTTCTTTATATATCCTTTAAACTGCAACTTGGTAAGCCATGAGATAAATCCAAGTCAACCGTAAATTACACTCTGTGTAAAAATCAAGGAGGCGGTCCCCGACTCCTTTAATCGCCCTAAAGCATATCGCATGCGGCCTAGGGTCGGCGATCTGCCCGTGCTTGTGGATGCGCCCTTTCGACGAGCGAGTCTTCACAGGCATACCTCGACAAACAGGTAATTTATGGGTCAATTCCATTTGAAGTCTTTTTTTAGGGTTTACCTATAAGAAAAGCTCTGGCGGTTTGTTTTGAGTCGTTATAAATAACTCCTTTGACCTGCTGGAAAGGAATTTTATCCTGCTCGTGTGATACCAACTGTGAAACATTGGGCTGGTACTATCATAGTATGGGGTTGCTTGTCTTTATCAGGGCCAGGGAATGTTTTTATGACAGAGAAGATTGGACTCTACAACTTATATATATAACCATGTTGCCATTCGTTTTATATCCTTCTATTCAGAAATTTCACTTCACAACACAATGAAATGAAGTTATATTTCAGCAGAGCTTTGGCTCATGCAATACATCCAACCACACCGCCAAGAATTGGTTTGGAGAAATGGGAATCATCCCTATGGAGTGGCAACCATAGAGCTGAGACCTAAACCAAATGTACACTTGTAGGGAGTGATTGGAAAAGCACGAAAAATTAACACAAGTGCAAATAAAACAGAATTGTATGAAAAATTACAAGCTGAATGGGGTGAGATTGAGTGAAACATTTGCAAATTATGGCTGTAATTAGAGCAAAAAATGGGGTCCAAATAAGTATTAAATTATATATATATATATATATATATATATATATATATATATATATATATATATATATATATATATATATATATATATTTACTAAAAGAGACCGCTAGTTTCGAATTAATAATTCTTTTTTCAATCTTCTCGATTTGTCTTATATTCGCCCTTTCTTCATTGTTTAACCTTTGGATAAACGTACTGAAGTTCATCGGGGACTGATGTTTGTTATTTTGCCGAAGGTAGAAGTAAATTAATGTAATTTAGTACTTTCTTTAATTTAGCTGACGCGTTTCGATACCTCGAGTATCATCTTCAGAGTTACAAGTGGAAATTATTACAAAGTATTCAGTTTATATATGTTACAAAATGTATTAACAAAATTACGAACGAAGCTATACACGTATAGGCAGGTTAACACATTTTGTAACATATATAAACTGAATACTTGGTAATAATTCCCCATTGTAACTCTGAAGATGAAAATCGATGTATCGAAACGCATCAGTTAAATTAAAGAAAGTTCTAAATTACATTAATTTACTTCTACCTTCAGCAAAATAACAAACATTAGTCCCCAATGAACTTCGGTACGCTTATCAACAGGTTAAACAATGAAAAAAGGCAAAAGGCGAATATAAGACAAATCGAGCACAGTAAAAAAGAATTATTAATTCGAAACTAGCAGTCTCTTTTAATAAAACATGCTATAATGAAAATATGCTGTCCAAATTCACACCTATATATATATATATATATATATATATAGAAAAATAAAGTTAAAGAGCGACCACGTGCCCTTCTGTACCCACGTGGTCTCGAGATCACCACATGGAGCTTTGAAAGCGCGGCTGATCTACGGCGAGGAGACGGTCCACGCCGTTTTCTTGCACCTCAGCTGTATTTGCTTAGGGACACATTTTCGTCGTCTAACATGGCCTTCCAGCAAGCCTACCTGCTTTCCGGCATAGATCGAAGTTCTTCGAACATTATACGCCAACTTTATCTCGGTTCCCCCGAAGGAGTCGCTGCCTTTTTCCTAAGATCACACGAGTTTTGGAAGCTGCCACCAAACTATTAAAGCCACCCCGCAGACCGTCTACATAACCATCCAGCTTTCCGCCTAATACCGCGTACGAGCTAAGGAAACGCTCGCCCGTTGCGATCGGAGACACAAGACGATTTCTATTTGAGGACGAAGGCTAAATCGATATCTATGAACTCTCCCATAGTCATTCTGCGAGTATCTGGCGAAGATTTTCATCTCCAAAGGCCAAACTACGTGTGATACCTCATCATCCCCGTTAGGTAACCCAACTTCCCCTATTGCAGTCAACGTATCCCGACCGACCCTTCCTTTCAACGAACACGTAAGCAGTTGCAACCGTTGACGCCTACAGATTCTTCTATAACCTGACCTACCTGAATCGTCACATACTTTGTGTGTGAGCCCCAGTTTAAAATCCTCTTTTAGTCACCAACCTGAACCCGACCACTAATCCTATAATTATCCCTCCTGTGTCTCGTGCAACATTTAATTTCACCTGTGCGATCATTTCCTTTAGACCCTATATCTGTGTATATTCAAATTTCATTTTGTTGTTAGTAAATGTATATTTTCGTTATTGTCTTTCCTTTGCAACCTTAAACGTGTACCAGCTACTTGTTAATCTTTGGACAACTTGCACCCTGAATTATTTGTTTTAAAAGGACTACGCAGATTTAAAAGTAAATCATACCCACTAAATTCATAACTATTTACCAGCACGAATAGGCCAAGTCGAGCCTTAAGCCAACTTCGACCCCCAAAACTCGAAATGGGCATACATATATGTATATATTTATATAGTCTGGCCATTCCGAGACAATATATATCTACCAAATTAATTTACCACAAAGGTTTAATTACGTTATATGAATGATTCCATTGGGTGCTTCATACTTTTAGTCAAGGGTGTACCTTTCATGCATTTCTACATTTCCCAACTGTACTACTTTTTGGTGGCCTTCCCTTTCAATAACGTTCTGGTGGTTTGGTAATTTTTCGCTTTTTAAAAAAATAATAAATAAGTTTTCTCTCCCTTCTGCTCACACAGCAATGCGCTTCTATTTTTCCATCCTGTTGCAGGTAAAAATGAAATGATCTGTTAATTGTTCATAATTTATCTCGCAAAATGCTTCCATTTCGTATAATTTCCGAAGCAGTTTAGGAGAAATAAATTAACTTCAACCAGGTTAGCTGCTCGCTTCATGACTTCTTTGCACCTTAGACTGCAACTTTTAAGAGATAATGTGATCTGCTTAAATTTCCTAACTTCAAGATTTAAATTTGTTGAGTTACATATAAGATTGCTCACACTTTTCTCATTTCTCAAATAAAATTACTTTGAATCATGGGGCCATTATTTTTAAAGTTTTTAATTACAAGAGTGTATCCCAAACTTTCCAATAAGCAACATTTATTCAAGAAAACCAAACCTAATTCACCTTCAGGAGTATGAAGTCTATATATACAGTGCTTCGTATATCTTTAAATAAACCAACCGAATTTCCGTTACCATAGAAACTTCATAATTAAAAGTATATCTTTTTTTATTTACCGGAAGAAACTTTTTATATGATCCTATATTTTCAAACTTTCTCGCAAAAATAACAACTGGTTTAACGTGGGGATATTCCAGGAAACCAAGTAAGAAGGGGGGGCTCCATTAAAATTTGTTTGGTCGCGAATAGACACGGAAATTGGCGACTAAGAGGCGAGGTAAGCGTAAGAAGTAAAGTTGGTAGAGCAGTTATGTAAAAGATAGTGGCAAAAATCATTGAAAAATGTATTAGATTTGCATAGGATTGCATAGGTGCCAGAAGATCTAGCTATTCCCTTTATTTTTTCATTTATTTTTGTCTTTGGGTTAATTAATAACTTTTGTTTTTGGGTGTTGTTTTCCTTTTTAGTTTGCTTTCTTCTTTTTTATAGTTTTTCACATTCCAGAGTCTGTTAAATTTGTTCTTTTTAATAACTCCGTTACTGCTTTTTGACATTTTTATTTGTCCATCGAATAATAGATTCTCGATCTCGTCCTCGTTGCAGTATGACGACTATCACCACTTGTAAATTAAGTTCTCGATACCTTCTAGTATTATTTCTTGGTTATTATTTTCTTGTAAGTATTTCCAGGTCTATTGCCGCTTCTTATGCGATTTTCTCTTCGTCGCTTGAGCTTTCTTTTTTTTCTGAGTCTGTACTGCCTTCTGCATTAGGTGGGGAGTTGGGTGTTGGATTCCAGATTGCTCGCAAGATCTCGTTAAGTTCCTGGTCATCTGTGGAATCCCTCTTTTTCATTCTTGGCTTGACGACTGGCTATATATTTTTGGTTTATATTCTGGTAGTCATCTCTTTTCTCTTCTCTGTTTTTTCTACATTTGCGGTTTCTTCGGTTATTTCTTGTTTTCAGATTTCTTGGAGAGTTTCTTTTGTTCTCACTTTTCTCTTTCAGTTTGTTTGTCCTCTTTCTTCTCCTGGGTATTTAATACTCTGAATATTTCACATAAGAGGGGGAGGGAACAAAGGTACCTACTGGTACCATTTCTTCTAAGTACCTTAATATATCGCACTGCCTTTGTTCCTGGTTGTGTTACGCTGGCGGCGTGTGCGTGTGTGGCTGTTTACTTTGGAGTGTTGCAGTAATGGTTGAATGCGTATCATTGTTTCTTTTGCTTTTAATGCTGTTTTTTTCATTGTTTTTTTTGCTTTATCCTTTATTTTTATTAGGTATTGCATTACAAGTGCTGAGTGGGGCCCACTTCAGTTTGCGCACTTCTTTTGTTCCTTTGGGCAGAAGATCTCGAGGTGATCGGGTTCGCCGCACTCATAGCAGTCTTTTTCCTTTGGGGAAGTCCATCGTTTCGTGGTCTTCCAGTTGGTAGCACTTCGTGCATGTTTTCACATGCACGAAGTCCTTCGTTTCCATTTGACCAAGTAACACCCTCAGGTTGAAGGCTAGGTGGCCCGTTTCAAGCGGGTTTTTATTTTTTTGTCATTGCCGTCACTGCAAATATGACCTTGATGGTCCTTGCTGGTTGTCCAAATTTGTAGACACTTTCCACCTCGGCCAATTCTTGATGGCATTCAATTTGTTCTTTAAATTTCTTAAAGGTACGCTATTCGATCATTGGGTCGATTTGCCTGCAGACAGTTGTCCTCTGAGCCATGATCTCTGGAGGCACAATGGACTTCAGACTCAACATTTGAAGTTGGTCCGTGGACGATTTGATGAGTACCTTCTACAATATTGCTCTGAGTGGCACATTGCTACAAATCCTTTGAAAGAGTCGAAAACTGTGACTAGTGCCACAATAGGTTTTTGAGAAGATTTATCCCGTAACCTTCTCCTTAGGAGATCTATTTTGCAGTATCCCGAGGGGAAACCTGAAACACTTCTCTCTCTCCATATCTACTCCAAGTCTCTTTTGTTTTAATCCCCCTCCTCTTTCCCTACGGGGTATGGACTTTTAGGCAGGCATAAAAATTATACCCAGCCTAAATTTACTCTATACGTGTTTGAAGTATATATGAAGTGGGATTTTAAGTTGTGCGGGAATCTCATTTTTTTCAAGAGATGCCTTCGATGTTTTTTTCTTATTTGAATCACCTTCTTATTTCCCTACCTCTTCATTAATATCTCTGTAATAGCGGGAATCAGTAATATAACCACCGAAAATAAGCACCGTAATTGGCTAATGGAGAAAAATGGAAAAATTCTAATTAATTGGACACTGATTACAAAATTCATTAATAAAAATTAAAATTTTACAAATTCATAGACATTAAACGTGTAGAGGACGAAAAGAGAAGGGAAATCATATGTTAGCTGACGGTGAGAGAGATTTGCGAGGAGAGAAAGATCAGAATTGAACTGTATGCTAAGTTCAGGTTTGTTGTGGAAGATAAGAAAATATCGGCCATTTGGATTCTTGTTTGTGCCCTAAAATTGTTTAGGACATCGGCACTATTCGGTCATGTTTCTTGTAAGCGGCTTTGCATGTAAATAATTTATTAAACACATGAACATTTCTATCACCTTAGTGAGAAGTCGAGTTCCCTCCAAAAAATTCCGGGACATACTTAAAAGACATTTTTGAAGCCAAACTATTATGGCTGAGACAAGTTTCGTTCATATATGTTATAGGGGAAATAAAAAGATGCCGAGAACAAGAGCCTGGCAGATTTTTACAGCTAATCTGATAAAAAACTTTTAAAGCAGTTTGGGCTGGGGTAGTGTCATAAACCTGTGAATCCTTGTATTCCATGGAATCTACTTGTTTTTGAGACATTGTTTTCAGCATCTTATTTTTATTTTCTTTCATTCTTAACCCCACAGCAGCCCTCACTGAAAAACTAATCTTATCTCGTACTCGGGACAATAACAAAGTGCTCTGTCAAGGCTATATAGATCCGCTTGCCACTAGAGCACGGGGTAGGAGTGTACGAAGAAACGCCAGAGATGGCTGGAGTTGGCTGCCGACGTGTTCAAAACGAAGGATGAGATTGTCCATTGTACAAATGTCCCTCTACCTATGTTAATTGATTGTGGTGGTGGTGGTGGTAGTGGGGTGATAAAGAAGGGGTAGTAGCATAAATGGTTACGGGAAACTTTACAACCTTGAGCGAGAGTGCGATCTTGAGGAGACCACCCAGCTGCAACATGGACAACCATGTTCCAGCTGAAATCTGGAGGATTGATTGGCATCCTACCTTCTTCGCACATAGTTGAGTTCCCTCCCATCTCTAACTCACGCAATTGCATGCCATCCGGACACCATAGCTTACAATTGCGTGCACTCCAGTATTTGCGGGCCCTTCTTGCCCCAATGCCACTGTAGAAAAATATATGTCAAATACTCAAAAGCACGAATCAAGCCCGTTTGCCGGGTGGAGGCAGTTTAAGTTTCTATTTTGTTCCTCACATTTGTGCTCGGATTAGTAATATTTTCCCTCGCATATGTTAGCTAGGACGAGTCGAAGAGGTGAAAAATATGGGCGGGGATAGGAATTAAGTCAAGTCCTTTGTTTCGTTTGCGTAACGCGTAAGTGTCGAAACATGTATACGATAGATATATATATAATCTCCAGAATAAGAATGAATAAGAATTGAGGCCATATTTTTATTGAACACGAAAAGAGAACAACAAAAATGCGTCATGATTCATTGCCATCCTTCACGTCATTGATTTCAAAGCAATTATATATATATATATATATATATATATATATATATATATATATATATATATATATATATATATATATATGAAAAGGCTCACAAAGTGCACGTGAGTGATTATGGTAAACCACAATATTTGAATAAAGATTTTATTTATTACTATCGGACTAGTTTCGCAACGTGCTATTTTTAACTAATAATGAAGAAGCTAGGCAAGGAGCACAGTAAATATGAGGTAAGTCACACCCTAAACCAGGGATGGGGATCCTTGGGCCTTCTGGACCATCAAGTGCGGCCTTCTATGGCCTTTTGATATATATTTCTTTTATGACATTGATCATTTTGTCTAAAATCATTATGCACACGCACAGACAAAAGGAAAGTTATGTGCTTAGTGATGTCTCCCCCAGAGATTGGAAGACTTTTTCTTAAATTCAGTGAATCTAAACTTAAAGTAACTGATATATAAAGGCAATGTTTTCGTATGTAAGCTACACTAGCCTAGTAGGAGTGAGTGATTGCATGTATGGTATGGTACAAGAAAAGTTCCTGTCTCGTCCGCCTCCTCACTGTGGTCTGTGCTACTCCGAATAACTACGTACTCTACTCAGTAATTGTGTTGTCGTGGCTTATTTCATACCGACTTGTTTTGTGAGACTGAGTTAGTTTATGCAACAATTAGACAATGATAAATAATAATACCAATCGCAGAAAAAATATAACAAATCTATATTGTTGTTGCTATAATACTAATAATTATAATTATTATTGTCTGGGTCAGTGTGCGGCTGGCCTTATTAATTCATTATTTTATGGCTTTTCAGAATAAATACATTTCTTTTTGGCCATTAATTATGTCAAAAAAGTTAAAACGGACTTTGAAAGTAGAAAACAGGATCTTTAATGATGAATGGGAACTGCAATATTTTTTAGTGAATTCTGGAGGCAAAATGTCTTGCTTGCTTTGTGATACTGCAATTTCTAACAGTTAAGAAATTCAATGAACAGCAACACTATGCTTTTCATAAAGACAATAAATATGCAAAATTAGAGGGTGAGCCTTGAATAATAGCACTGAAGAAACTGAAAGATGGAAAACAGAAGCTTTGACAGTTTTCCAGTCTGTGTTACATCAAGGGAATGTTACGACAGAATCAAGCTTTAAAGTTGCATATTTGCTTGGAAAAAAAGGTATGCCATTCAGCGATTCAAAACTCATAAAATAATGTATTTTAAAAGTGGTAGGATGTATAGATCCCGATAAAGTTAATAAGTATAATGAGGTGCCTCTTTCAAGAAGGACTAACACAGATAGACATGAATTGGCTTGCAATGTAACAGAACAATTGAAAAATATAATAAAAAAAGGGAATATATATCACTCAGTAGCTTTGGATGAATCAACAGATTCCACTGATTCAGCACAATTATTGTATTTTATTCGTGCCATAACAGATGATTTTCAATTATATGAAGAATTGCTTGCTTTAGGCACCCTTAAAGGGAAGACACGGGGGCAAAATATTTTTAATAACTTCTAAGAGCAATGTCATAAAAAGGACTAAATTTTACTAATTTTGTTACTGTATGCACTGATACTGCCCCAGGTATGATGGCTAAAAATGAAGGATTTATTGGATATCTTAAGAGATAAACCCAAGAACCAAATGTACTGATTTCTTTTCATTGTATTTTACATCAGCAAAATCTGTAACTTTAAATGACACTTCGCAAAAGGTTATAAGCATTGTTAACTGTATTCGAGTGAATGCCTCAAAGCATCGTCAATTTCGAAACATGCTGATGATGGATGACGAAGTAATTAGTGTAGATTTGCCAATCACTCAAAAGTACGCTGGTTGTCGCAAGGGAAAGTATTGGTCAAAATTTTGTCTTTACGAAGGCAAATTATTGACTTTTTCAAAGAAGACAACAAGTATTGTGATTTATCAGATCCAAATTTTACAGAGATGTTGCCTTTTTATGTGATGTGATGTCAAAACAAAATGAGTTAAATATTTCATTGCAAGGCAGAAATATATGTATTTATGATATATGGTAAAAAATTCAGGCATTTAGAAAGAAACTGTTGTATTTCAAGTCCCTTTTGGCTCAATCAAAACTTTCAGAAGAACACTTTTCCCAGCTTACGAAGGTAATGAGTGAAAATGAAGATATCTATGGATATTTTGAAGAATATGAGTCGGTTTTGGACACATTGATAAGAGAATACAATATAAGATTCAAAAGCATAACATCACTCTGAAACTTGCTTTTCAACTCCACTTAGTTGATGTATCAGAGGCTGCTGAAGAGTTACAAATGGAGCTTATTGAAATTTCTGAGGATAATATCCTGAAGTCTCTGTTTGACAAGAGAAAATCGCGTCGAAATTTGGGAAAACGCGATAGAATATCCTCGTCTTCGTGAACATCCACGACGACTGATTTCCTGATTTTCTTCAACATACTGCTGTGAATCCACATTTTCGTACTTGGCGCAAATCAAGAATTCACTGAGAACACAGAAGTCATTAATTTGTTTAAAAAATGTACATGCTTGCCTACTGTATATTGAACATTTGAAAATGCTATATTCTCGATGTTTATATGGTATCTTTTTATAAGATTACTGATCCTTTACTTGTTCCTTGAAAACAAAGAACCTTTTTCTCAATTAAAATAATTTGAAAATGTCATGCTTTCAATATTATTCATTTACTTATTCCTTAGAAAACTTCTTACATATAAAATATTTTAAAATTCTACGTTTTTAAAAAATTTTCATTTACATATTACTTGTATAAAAAGTACTTACTTAAATAGAAATATTTGAAATTATTATGCTTTCGATTTCTATAAAACTATCTTTTTTATTAGATTACTAATAAATTTCTTAAGGGATAAAATAACTTTAAAAAAATTTTCTATGCGGCCTTTATGAGTAAAAATGAATTGTAAGATGGCCTTTATGCACAAAAAGGTTCACCACCCCTGCCCTAAACGAAAGGAAACAGCAGGAAACAATCTGGAATTCTCTTCTCAATACAATTGTTTGATTTATAAATGATTTTTGCATGGTTAAAATCAATTCTATGGTCGCGCGTTTTCATGTGCGTAAAGAGAATTGAAGAATTCGTAGACCTTGAGATATCAGCTAAATGTTCTTTCATCCTCTTATTAAAGTGGCCTGACTCTCCGATGTACGTTAATTTGCAATTATAGCATGGTATACTGTAAACTTCATTATCGAGATTGATTGGGCGCAGTCTATTCAAAGATTTTCTAATGGTATTGGAATATTTAAATGTAATATTTATATATTATTTCCGTTCGCATATGATTTTAGAGGAGCCAAGACTGGAGCATATGGGATAATTTTAAATAATGTATTAGTTTATCTTATGCTCCAGCCTTGGCTCCTCTAAAATCATATGCGAACGGAAAAACAAATATTACATTTTCAATATTCCAATACCATTCGAAAATCCTTGACTAGACTGCGCCCAATCAATCTCGATGCTGGAGTTTGCAGTATACCATTCTATAATTGCAAATTAACATACATCAGAGAGGCAGGCCACTTTAATAAGAGGATGCAAGAATATTTAGCTGATATCCGAAGGTGTACGAATTCGTCAAGTCTTTTTACGCACATGAAAAGGCGCGACCATAGAATTGATTATAACCATGTAAAAATCATTTATGAATCAAACAATTGTATTGAGAGGAGAATTGCGGAATCCATCCATCATCATCAACAAAGTTGATAATTTCAATTTATCTGAAGGGCAATACTAATTTAACAAATATATAACGAATAGAGTCTCCAATCGTATCTTTAAGCCCCCGGACGCAATGCGTTTTGGAGATTAGCCACTCTCCAGATTGTCTCCGGTTCCATTTCATTTTGTTTAGCTTGTCATTCACGCCAGATTTACTCGAGTGTTTTTTCCAGATTGTTTCCTGCTGTTTCCTTTCGTTTAGGGTGTGACTTACCTCATATATACTGTGCTTCTTGCCTAGCTTCTTCATTATTAGTTAAAAATGGCACGTTGCCGAAACTAGTCCGATAGTTATAAATAAACCCTGATTCAAATATTGTGTTTACCATTATCTTCCACTGATATACATTACACCAAATTGATATCCTCCATTATATATATATATATATATATATATATATATATATATATATATATATATATATATATATATATATAATCAATTAATCAGATTTGGGTGCGTACAACCACTAATGATTATTTATCCCCGTGTTTGGTTTATGGTTGAGGTATCTACACTTCCCAGCCAACCTTTTGCTCCAAGTATGTGTGTATTTCTGGCTTTTTGTGTATATCTGTATATCTATATACCCACATTTCAGGTGAGGGAAATTAAATCTTTCATCCTTTTGCGAAATACGGGGTTCCTCGCACAGGGAATCAGCCCTTGCTTTGAAGGTTAATGTGATTTGTTATACCAATACTTGGCATCTTAGATCCTCTTTATCATTACTATCTCTTAATTTCATTCATTTTCTTCTCCCTTTCTTCCACGCTTTTAATAACTTCCCTCTAATTAGTGGCTGCAATATGGAATACAAATGCGCACATGCAACCAGGTCATGTGTATATATCGTATTTGTGAGTTGTTGTGTAGATGTATGGGTGCAATAAAAAAAATTGAGAAGAGAAAAGTAATGTGATGACCATCGAGAGATTTCTGTTGATCAATTAAGGAGGGAACGGACAAATACATGGAAGCAGAAAATTTGAAAGGCAAATCTGTAAAAGTGTTAGGATAGAGGAAGTAAAAATGTGTGGAAGATATATAATAGAAGATCTTCCTAGAGGTGTTAGGGACGAAAGGCACTCAACTTGGGAATTTGGGGCAGGGAAGGCACGCAATCCTTTCAACTTTATATTAGTTAAATAGAACAGGAATAGCAGAAAAGGGTTAAAGATAATTATTCCCACAAGAGAAAGCACAAATAAGCAGTATTAAACACCATCGATGCAGTTCAACTCACCGCTTCAATAAGTTTTGTTCATTAAGGGAGAAAAAGTTAAGTTAGGTTAGAATTACGAATAGTGCGCCCGGATTCGACTGTATTCAACGCAGCCCTAAGAGTGACGAGAGGGACTTAAACTAGTAGACCTGCATGAAAATGGCCAATTTAACACCTCTAGCCACTAGGCGGCGCCACCTGGTGGTCATCTTATATCATATATGAACTCAGTGACCTCAATTACCTTTGGTTGCATTGGTTTTAGCTGGCTACATTGAGCCAGCGACTCGTTTCGGACAGAAGATGAACACAACACAAGATTTGCATGACCCAGAGAGATCTGCTTTGCCGCAGGTAATAAGAGTCCCTTCCTGATTCAACTGTATTCAATTACATGTAATGCTTCTTTTTTATCCTCAAGATTGATAAGACAAAATATCGAACTTTAGAAAAGTTACTTTTATATAAGAATAAAATTAAAATTACAACAATCATTTTTAAATATATATTTGGAAGTTGAAATAAACTTTAAACCATATGACGTGATGTCAAATTAAAAATATAATGGTCCTTACTTAGATATTATCTGACAACAATCTTTTGCCCTAAGCCACACAGCGCATGGATTATAATTTAAATGGTTGATAAACAATGGAGAGATGGGGTCAAAATCCTAAATAATTACTGGGTTATTGATTATTACTAATTTTTCTAAATACGACAGCTATAGCTAGTATTCTGAGGTATCTTGTCTAAAAAAAAAAGCTATAATAATTATTAACAATGCATTGGCTAAATACAACTAAAATTAGTAGGCTTAGAGTGATATTGGCTAAATACGACTACTATAACTCGTAGGCTTAGAGTGATATTGGCTAAAGACAACCATAATTAGTATTTAGAACGATCTTGGTTAAAGATGACAGCTACAACTAGTATGTATTTGGAATGATCTCATTTAGCGAAGAAAACTAGACGATATATTTAGAATGACTTGAAAAGCTACGAGAAAGATTAAAATTACGGAGATTGATAATTTATTTTAAAAAAGAGAAATATAACAGATTCAGAATGCAGAGGCCAAATAGAATTATTTATAATTAGCATAGGTACCAGGCGTTGCCCGGGATAAAAAGTCCCTGTCACAAATAAATGAAGATGCCTATTGTTTTAAATTCTTATATTGAGGCACAAAAATATCTTCACTTGCTTATTATTATTATTTTTTGTGGGATGAAGGCAGATTCAGGATAGTTAATGACTCTCCTTATCATATAATTTCATATAATAACATATAATCTCATATAATATATCATATTATATCATATAATATACTTACAATGATTAAACGTTTCACTGCGCGCGCCCGGCAGTTTACGCGCATGCATGAATGATCGTTAACTATGAGCGAAACAACGTTGTTGTCGCAGGAACAGATCAAGCGTCTTATAGATAGAGATAGTAATTATAATTGGGCTTATGAATGGCGCTATTCAAAGCCCCGGGGATTTACGACAGTTCTTCCCCTAACTATGGAAAGTCTCGAGAGAGAAGAGGTGCGTCTTCAAGGCATCCAGGGAGTGGGAGTAGCGTATACCAAGCAAGCTGAACATTCCATGGTACTGAGGAGTAAATATAGAGAAACCACGATTGCCCAGGCAGCACAGACGACGAAGTCGGAGAAGAACTAAAGGGGTAGAGCCAGAACGGAGTGTTCTCAGGGGACGGAATAGTTTCAAGGCAGACGACAGGTCGGAGTGTGCGGCGGAGCTTAGGATATTACACATAACAGGGAGGAAATTGAAAGCGATTTGTGATCGGATGGATAGCCAGTACAATTCATAGAGCAGGAGGGTTGCACGAGAGAAACGGCCCCGGGAGAGAAGAACATGGAAAGCAAAATTTTTGAACATGTTGACAGGTTCGAAAAGTGTTAGCATGTGATCCAGTGGGGAGTGGGAGCAACCGAAGTTGGAGGCAAAACAAGAATGAATGTCGAAAAGCGGATGCAGCTAAGGTTACGAACTATGGATGAGACTGAAGTTACGGGTACCGGATGCGTTAAGGTAAAGAAGAGCAGAATCGGCTAAGGTTACTGAGAGCAGATGCGGCTAATTACGGAGAAAGCAAAGAGGAAATATTAATACACTATAAAGTTTATAGTGTATTAAAATTTCCTCGAGTTTAACTTGGGCTTCAAGTGATAATTGATTACAGTAAGCAACAAATTTCAACTTTATTTCTTTGTTACAAACACGTGAGCTAATGATTCCGACGAAAGCGCTGATGCTGATTTCAGATCTGATTTTCTGTAATCAAAAAACCCTAAATTTTCTTTTTTTCTCACTTTCTTTTGTTATGAAAGACGTCCAAGATACTTTTCTGTGCTATCTTTTATGTTAAGCTTAATTAAATAATTAGTGAACAGGAATTTCTTTCCTCCTTTATCCACCCAATGTGTGATAGTATTTTTGTGTTACTACTGAAAGGCAAATTCCTATTCTTAAGTTAAAATTGGGGTGTACACTCTCTTTGTCACTTGTAGGATGAAGAACTCTCCTTCTGCAGGAACCAACAATGATCTCCCATCATATTTGGATTGAAATTACTTTGGTCTCTCTTTTCCATAACTGAAATATGTTGGTAGAAGCGCTCCTCACCTACAGCCCAAGGTTGGCTGTGAAGAATTCAAGATGAGACCTTAAAAAATGAATTTTCAAAGACATTCTGCATCCCATTATTTCATAAGATCTGTGTATGTTTTCTACGAGTTTACACGGTTTTAGAGCGTTTTGGTTTCCAAGAAAGGTTTTGACAACCTCAACTAAAGATGTTCATGCTTCTAGTTCATTCTCATGTAGTTTTCATTGGCCCAGTGAAAACTTCAGCTTCTTGCTTAACATCTGTCAATATTCCATTGAATTTATCCGTCAAATATTGAAAACCACTGATTTAATAATCCATACTCTTCACGAAGTTTTTCATAGGGCCAAGTTTTATGTGAGGTGGTTGGAGATTTTTTTTGTGGGTTAATAAGTGCTGGATGTTTCCTATTGTATTTACCCACAATATGTTCAGCTCTACATAGCTAATCATGTTTCATGTAGTGACTTTTGGCATCTCTGCTCTTCCAACGACACAAAAAACATTCGCTTTATGTAGCTAAACTGTAACCCCAAAAGTAATGCTACACACACATTAAGGTTGCCACAAATATTCCATATGTAGTCTTTATATTTGATGAGTATTAGCAGCTGTTTCATTGATTCCAAGTTACATTAAGGACAGTGGCATGTGCTACAGGTATCGAAAGTTTTTCGTTGGCGTTGTGCAGTAACATACTCGTAGCTAGCTTTAAGGCTAGCTTTACTAGAATGAATAAACTGTATCCATTCTTTTGGATTATAGCGACCGCCAGTTCTTTGCAACAGACTGCTGATATCGTGGCAGAAACAACGTTTTCTTCCTGAAGTAAATTGATGAAAACTAAAAGTGGTGATAGCTGAAATTAGCGGAAGTGAGAAACTTTTGTGTGTGGTTGGACAAGATTACATTCTTGAAGTCTGGACCCAAGCACTCTGCCATTTATTTTGCTAATTTCAAATCACGAAGAAATCATTTAACTCCGCTTGACTTAAATGTGAAAAAATATTTGTATCTGGAACATAAATGTCAGTTCATCTTAAGATGAACTGCTGTCTGTTATCGTTGTTGGTGGAACTGGTGGTGGATTTGTTTCATCATGTGGTACTGGTTTCATTGCCCCTTCACAGTTTTGGTACGTGATCTTTCATTTGTTTTTATATGTGAAACTAGCAATTTTTGTAAAACAAAAATAACAATCATTGAGATGATTTTTGGGGTTCACGCCAAAACATGGGGACTGGGAACGGCATAGCTTTTCTTTGACCATTAATTCAAGTCAAAATAACACCTGTAGACAAGTTTAATCTTTGTTTTTATGTTTCTACTTTGTGACTTAGGTGTATATTGTCTATAGATAAAGCAGATGTCGAAGTACTTTACACAAGCAAGTCTATTTTATGCCATTTTGAATTACCATACAATATCTGAAAATACTCCCGTAGAAAGTAATTATTACGATGTGAAAAATAAAAAAATACACACCGTAGTACAAAACAAATGGTATAAAAAACATAAGTCATCACGACCTGTCACTTGCTCATCAGCAGAGAGCTTCAACAACCGTTCGACTTGACTGGTCATGGAGCAACTGACCGTTACTATGCTCTTGACTCAGTCTTTCCAACTCGAGCTAAATTTTATTAATAAAAATTGTTCGAATTTGTATATAGTTGGCAAAAAAATTGTTTAAACCTTAAAAAGCATGTTTCATATTACTGGCATTATGCCGATTAAAACCAAAATCTAGACGTGGTGGAAAGGTTTACTAAAATTGATTTGCATTTTACACAAAATATAGACGTGGTAGAAAAAAATATAATTATGGATTTGATATCAGCATACGAAAATTAGATAAGAGCACCTATTTGGTCTTCTCTAACAGAATTTTTGTTGCCTAGTGTATTCGAAGGTGACACCTAGGTCTCTAAGTGTCGGAAAAGGCAACTGGAGAGCCAACAAGGATAAGAAAAGGCATATTTGTTTTACAGTCAGTCATTTTTGTCATGATTGAGTTTCAGAAAGTTTTCTTAGAGCTATTAAGTTATGATATATGCTGATAGAAGATTGCTAATTCTCAGCAAAGGAGTTTGGATAGGAGGAGATATAGAGATTCGCCTATCATCACCATAGAAGCGGAATTATAGCATAAAGTGATGCAAAAGTATACCAAGATGGTTTACTTTCTATCTCCCGTAGCTCTCTTATGCGTTAAATAGGAACCAGGAAGGCGACTGCATCCCTAAGACGAGTTTAGATGTGCTAAAGATCGGAGATGTTGTGCATCTTGTGTGCGTTGTCTGAAGTTTGGGCAATCAAGGTGTTTGGTGCTGTCAAGGTGTTGGTTGCGTCAGGTGCATGTTGCTGATGGGATGAGGTTTATTCTGGCTTTGTACTGTTTGAGAAAAAAGATAGATACGGAAGAATAGTGGAGTTAAAACCACACCGTACGGAACACCAGAGCACACCTCTGCATACGAAATATATCGCTCCAAATATTAATAAACTAATTAGGTGGAGCTAGATACGAGCTAAACCAGCTAGGTGGATTTCCAGAGACACTCAAGTATTCACGAAGACGATAAAGGAGAGCAGTGTGATGAATAGAGCTCAAATGGTACTGGGAGATGAAGTGCCGGGAAAGAAAACTGTCGAGTACCAGACGCAGTATTAAAGCAGCCAGAAACATATAGGAGACCATACTGGAAGGTGAATCACCAGAATAGAAAGCTAACAAGTATCAGGCAGGTAATGGAGGCGGTCAGATACATTTAGGAAGCCTGATTTGGTGCTCTGACCTACCTTCTAACAGGACTAGAAGATCTAATCTATGTTATAACTGGACACGTGATTTAGAATCCTGGCTAAAACCAAACTTTTTCGACTTATAGTAAAGAACATAATTTGTTAGATTGGATGTTAAGTTGCCTGGCCATTCAAGTTCAAGTAAGGTTTATTTAGGATTTTGTGAACAAGAGCGTGTTTAAAATTAGATGTTAACACACTTAATGAGAAATGTTAAAGATATCAATCAGGAAGGAGCTAACTATAAATACCAAGAGGGAAAGAGTGGAGAAGAGAATAGGTCTTTTATTTAATGAAAGATGGGGCAGATTAGTTCATCAGGAAAATTGAAGCAAGAGAAATGAATTCGGAGAGATGTGGTAAATGTAGAGTTACCAGGTGTTGAGAAGGTCTTTGAATGAATATGAACAATATTATCAGAGAATAAAGTAGAAAAAAACGACAAAGGTGAGGAAGGGCCTGCAGTGACAGGAGGGAAGAGAGACGAGCAATAAGAGTGTGTGGATTGAATTTTTTGTAAGCCAGGATATGGCGGGTGTGGCTTTCAAGGGCGATTTTAGAAGGTCAGTGTGAGCTATCTATTAGGGATGTTTACATCAAGAAAAAAAGACAGCTCTCCAGAAGTAGTTTTGTCGAAAAAAATTGCTTTGTTTAAATCCAGCGAGCGAAAGTTTAGTAATCTCGGGGAGAGAGGAATTGGGCAAAGGGGAAAGGGGATGGGTTAGTTGGAATGAGTGGGAGAGCTTTGCTTGTAAGTTTGGTGAGATTTCTTAAAACGGAGGGAAGATAGAAACCACTATGTGAATCTAGCACAAGTTAGAATAGCGATCATTTAGAATAACAAAGATAAATATAATAAATATTTAGATGAGCGATGAGTGCCATAACAATGAATGGACGTACAAAAACAGTTAAGCCAAGATTTATAATGGAGACAATGCTTTATTTATGATTTTGAATTTAAAAAAATAATAACAAGGGTTTGAGATGTTTGCAAAAAAAATATAGAATGGAGATGGCCACTATAACATGGACTAAGAAGGGTGAGGACAGGTACAAAAAGGGCTTCTAATGAAAAGGCTATACTGATAATTTAGATACTTATAGAAAGGACTTAGAATAATTTAAAGATCAACCCAAAGAATCAAGAATGACATATACCTTTATTAAGGATTTAGAATAATAAACAGCTATAGCAACGTTCAACTTCTGTATTTATGGAAGCAAGAGACCATTTTTCGAGGCCTCATTGCGAGAATATTTGAATTCGCCTATGGAGTCTAAACTGTAATCGACTGTATTAGAGAAGCCAATTCTTTCGTGATGATGCTATTTAAAAGCAATACTACAGACAGGATAAAAATAACAGGGAAAAAGGGCGAGGGGAGTTAAAAGATCCAAGAAAGATAAAGGATGGTATAAATGCTACATAAGATTCTCTCACATATGTAAAAATAAGTGCGTGTCTAGACGGCGCTACATGAATAAATGCCATTCCAAAATTCAATGCCAATCTCACTTAATTCCGCCCTTCACCCAAGGCAGTAATGGGGGTACTGTGGAGTATTCAGGTATGTGGTGTATAGGCATGTACACATGTGTGAATGTGTTTTGGTAGATCATGGAAGATCACCCAGGGAATTAGTTTAGGTACTTTCCATACTAGCACATGCTACTCTCGCCACACGTGTAGTGACGCTTCGTGTGAAGGTAGCACCCAACTAAGTCTGAGTCAGAGTCTGTATTTAGGTAAAGTACATCTGTATTTTTGCATTTGACTATGTTAGTTAGGTAAATTACAATTCACGCAGTGATGGTGTGCGTTTAATCCCCTGGGGGCGCTTCTTATCCAATTGTAAAAAGAAGTATCAATTTTGAAGGTTAAAATAGCCAATTGATATAGTTATTTTACAGGGTGTTAGATTGGTTGATTGATACAGTCATGTGCTTTGCGTAGATAAGGAAGATCCTTCCTCACGCATACCTAATGCAGTGTGCAAGTGGCTACGTGTTCCTGTACTAACAGTCTTAGCCTGCTTGATGTGTAGGTACTATTCATCAGGCAACTCTAAAAGAAGAATTGAGAATTTCTGTTCTCACGCCTCTGTCCTGTAATAGAAGAAATTCCCGGAGGACAGAACGAGGCTGATACCTGGCGAAGAAAAGCAATTTGTTAGAAATTTTGAAAAAAAGAGAGAATTTATTATAAAAACGTTAGAAAAGTACGGACTATGAAACAAGGGTGGTTTAAATGTAGGAAAGAGCAAACGCTTAAAGAGTTTTAAAGCAAATATTCCTTTAAAGGTCAGAGGAATAAGACGGCGCAAGCATTTTGATTAAAAAAAAAACACGTAGATACGCTGTACTCCAATAGGGGGAGTAAATGGCATTCAGAAGGGAAGTTGGGGTTGGGGGTTAATATTTGCAGCGGGTGGCCCTGTTGACACTCAAAGGCCACAGGGAAAAATGAAGTTTGTGGCCTAAAAAATGAGATGAAAGTGGATAGTAAACCACTCCCATATAAGACGAAGTCACTCATTATTCCGAGGAAGGAGAGAAGTTGATAATACCAGAGAGGGGGGAGGGGGCTACTACCCTCAATTTATTGTTACCTCAACCCCTCTTTCTATTTTCCCGCCTTTATAATGGAAACATCCCACTACACACACACTTTTAGTCGTATCCCGCATCTTTTGGCAACCTTGACTGCAATGTATTGCCTTCAAAACACCTTTTCCAATTAATTATAGCTTCTAATCCATTGGATTTTAAGAGTGGGTTCAATTCAGTAGTTGTGAGACCTCGTTCTCATTATAACAAGCATGATGCTGAAGGTTGTTGGGCATAGAGGAAGTGACAGTCCTAGGGTCTACAATTGCCTCCAGGTCAAAGTATTTAAGTTCGGTATTACAATCTGGCATCGTCAAACATTTCCATTATTTCGTTTCTATTTATTCCTCTCCTTTTATTTATATGTCTGCATTTCCTTTATTCTTACTTTATGGAATGATTGTATTGCTCGGTTACAGAATTTTATGTTTTTATAAATTGAAAAAATACCATATAATACTGTTGCTAACCCTTATGAAAAAATAGTACCCTATGGCCACTCCATGCTACAAAGTGAGGGACGGAGCCTTTTCAAACGTTAATCACCGGATTCTTTTGTTCCTGTCATTCTTGGGGCTTTTATGTCAGAAGGGTCCCCCCCCCCACCTAGTCTCCTTCAGCGGCTTGTGACATGTATGTAAGGTGTAACAGACAACTTGGCGCTTTCACTACTACTATAATAATAGAAATAATACAGTGAGTTTTACTTAATAAAACCAAATCGAAACCACGAATTTTGGTTCTTTTTCGCGGCTGGTTTTACCAAGTGAACATGGTAGAAGATTTTTTTCTAAATGTACAGTATGTATGAAGAAAATTTGTTAAACAAATTTAACTGTAACAACTCTTCAGCATGCATGAGTAAATATGAAAAATTAAATGATTAAATATGAAAAGGAAAATTACTTATGGGCAAACTTGGAATTAACAAAATCATAACATAAATAGTCTGTTAGAAAAGAAAGCAACGCAACAAGATCCTCAATTCCTTTTTTACATTTGCTAATCAGCTTAGTTTTGAAGATATCATTAAGTTCACATTTAGCCAGAAATCTTTAAAAGGTTGTTTTAATAACAAGTATAAACAAATTATGGAATATATTAAACAGAACCCCCAAATTTTAAGGTTCTAATAAACGAAACACATGTGATAATTACATACGTTTGAATCGCTTCTTGCATAATCGTTCCTATTATTCAGCTAATATTATTATTATTGTTATTATTATTCTTATTAAACGAAATCTATTGTATTCTGAATATATTTGACATTGTGTATGTTCAGGGTGTTCAGGTATAACGAGTGCATAAGAATCGCTGCACTTTGGGTATTTAAATTATTATAAATGCGTATTTACCGTTATTTACTCACATTCACACATGTAATAAGGCAATGGTATGTTCACATGACCGGCATGAGTGTGAAAATTTAAATACTCAGACATTAGAGCGCATCAACTACGTCCCACCCATTCTCCGTAGAGTGGGGATGTTGGGGAGTCGGGATAGGGCAAGTAACAGTCCTGAATTACCTCTCCTTCCTTCCCTAATTCCGATGATAAAACTTTCTTGATAAACATCACAACGAGTCAAGGCTTTTTCCTCCTCACATTCAGTTATTATCTCGTTTACGTAAGAGTAATAATAGTAAAATATAATAAGGTCAACAACAAACGCATGTTTGTGTATCTTTTCACCGTGTTTGAATGTGTACGTGAGTCCTTGAATGAACGTATATTTGTGTAAGTGGACACCTGTGCTATTTGCTGAATCCTCTAGATGCTGAGTTACTTTTAAAACGTGGTTTCTCGGTGTAAAGAAGCATTTTCTTCACTTATCAAAGTTAGTCCATTGTTAAATAAGGGGAACAAGTGTGTGTGGAGGGGGTCTTTAGCTGGGACTCCTTCTGAACAAGCGTATACATAAATAAAAGGGACGCTTGAAGGTAACAAGGAAGAGGGGTGGAAGTGAGCGTATCGGAGCAGGCAGGTCACCCCCGATTCTAGGAGCAAATATTAAGAAGTCACGATCAACCATGCAACACTGATTAACAGGAGCAAGCTGTATGGAGTCAGTGCCAGATTGTAGGATAAGTTTAATGAGAGAGATAAGTTGGAGGGTGGTGCTGGTTTTAAGATCTTATCTGTAAGGATCTTGGGTGTGATTTTGAATCATATGTGCAGACAGTGGATATAAAGGATCAAGGAAGTTGCACAACAGAAAACTTACCAGCGGAGAAGAGCAAAAGTTACATCGTTTTCAACAAGTTGGGTGGGTCGAAGTTTGCAAACTTGCGATCCAACGAGAAAGGGGCAAGTAATCATGGCGGCAATTATGGCTAGCAAGAATGGAACTTTTAAAATTATTACAGTTGAAACTGAGAGTGGATACAACTAAGATTACGGTGAAAGCAGATTGGGAATTTTTAGACGTTTGTAACGTCGGCTTTGTTTGATACTTGACTATCAAGGGTGACGCCCAGATTTGTAAGTGCCGTAATACGGGATGTGGGTGTCACAAAGGCTAAAAAAAAGGGAGCAATAGTTTTGTAGGAAGCCACATTGATGGAGTGACACCCAGTAAGTTTAAGAAGCTGTCTGATAGCCATTCGGTACTGGTACCGTAACACGGATACAAGATTTCTAAGCGTTTCAGTCAGCGAGGCTGGGAAGAAGGCGAGATAGTTACCCCCTGTCACCATCAAAATGAAAGGACAGACCGAAGCGATACATAAGGATATCAAGGGGAAAATGATATATAAAAAAAGTGTACCAAGAACTGATCTAAGCAGAACTCTCAAATACTTCTCCTGCCGAGATATGTCACTCCCGATATGAACAGGCTGAGTACGAAGGAATCCGGTGAATTTACCGACCAAAATTCACCGACAACAATTCATCGACACGCTTAATTGATCGATTTACACAATCCATCGAAAAAATATCATGGTAAATCCTTATAATAGTGCCGAAACAATAAACTACCGAATTAGATTGGATTGCAAAATAGGTGGATGAAGTAAATACAGTAGTTTAGACTATGGTAGTAAAATTGTTTATAATGAGCTAATAATTAATATGAAACGTTCCAAACTGCTCCACTGTTATTCTATCACCTATATACATTTCATGAATTGAAGATAAATATTGCAATTCCGCTCGTCTATGACTTACTACCCGATAAGTCAGAAACAATTTATAGTACACTACTAGAGAAGATTAAGATCAATACACATTTTTCACCTCCTTCCTCGATAACTCTTGATTTTGAACTCGCAATGATAAAGGCATGCAAAAAATGACTTCCCAAGCGTATTATTAAAAGGATATTTCTTCCATTTTTTTCAGTGTAACTTTCGCGTTATACAAGATATGAAGCGGATTCAGATTTCGCTCTGAATCTCCGTTATTTGTCGGCATTTGCATATGTGACTGCTGACACGGTTGCCACTGCATTTGAGTTACTATGTGATACTGATATCGTTCCGTATGAAGCTCAAGTTGCAGGGAACTATTTTGAAGATACATAGATATGTCGTCCTAACAGAAGAAACCGTCGCAGAACTCCCAAGTTTGAGGTCAAAATGTGGAAGTTTACGAAACTGTTTTATATTCTTTACCCAAAACAAATAATTCACTTGGAAGATGTCATAGGACACTTTAGACACAGGTTGCCCGGACATCAAACCCTAATATTTTGAAGTTTCTCGACTGCCTAAAGAATAAACAAAACTATAATGATGTCAAAGTCGATCAATACCTGGCTAGTACTTCATCTTAAACAACATTAAGAAATATTGTGACTCTTCTGAAGGGATAAAAAACATTGTAGAAAGATTTCTGTCATATAGAAATGTCGTTTATTATTTGCTTTCTGATTTTAAATAAACTAATTTAGAGTTATAAGTTTATTTTAAACTAATTTGTAATTTTTAATAGTTCTGTCATTAAAGAATTTGAATTATTCTTAATAAATACTAGGAAAAGAAATTCTACTTTGTCTTTGTAATATCTTAAATAAAGGCTATGAAATAATTATTTCCTATATCAAAGATACATACAAGTAAGCTAAATCAAGGATCAAAACATGACCTAGTTATATATTTATTTCAAATTAGATTTTTTTTTATTTTCCTTTGAATTGTTGTTAGTGAATTGTGTATATCGATATATTATTGAGCTTGATGAATTATTGTCGGTAAATTTGCCTAGACTCGAGTATGAGATGGTAGATACGAGCAGAATCGATTATGGAAGACGACTTCTGATCTAGATTCGGTGGTGGTGGTGGGGGAGAGGGTGTCAATAGGAGAACAAGTCATTTTCAAAGATAGGAGTTGGAGTGGGAGAAGGGAGAATTATCCGTTGAGGAAGAATGTAGGGAGAGGATGTTTTAGAACACACATGAAATATCTTGTGAGAGAAGAAGGCAGAAGATCCAGCAGGAGTGATGGGGAGAAGAGAATTCGGCGTTAGATGGGCAGAGATATTAGCAATAAGCTTAATTGGAATTTGTAACTAGTGACTGTTTATGATTCGCACATGCCTTTTCGAGCACAAGAACACGGGCACAACAAGTTACGGAAACTAACGAACAATTTCGAAGGCATTAGTATTAAATTTCTCTCTCCTTCAATTTCACTTTTAGTCATCTGCCATATTCCACTTTTTTTTACCTCTATCTGTCTCTAGTCTCATTATTTGATAACAAAAATTCCTTACTTAATTTCAAGAATTTCATAATATGTCCCAACGCCTGGCACTACTCGGACCACTACGGCCATCTTTGAATGATTTATCCTTTTTTTTAAAACTGGGTTCTCTCTGTCCATTAATTTTTACTATCTGCTTGTTCTCCACTGTTGTCCTGCTCCCACTATACACTTGTTCTACACTTAGTCACCGACAAAGTGCTACAACTTAACATTCGCGGTTCATTCAAGTTACCACACAATAAAGTCTCTGGATTCCTATGACTAAATATCGCAATCTGACTGGTATGAATAAATCATCACTAGAATAAGTGAGCTATCAGTCCGTCTGTCCATCTGTCTGTTTGTCAGTCTCTGTCTGTCACGCTTTTAAAAGAATTAAATGAGGTTAAATTTTAAGTCTCCTCCTTCCTCTGATATCTTACCCCTCTTACTTCCTTTACACTATCACTTTTTAAAATTTCATTCTTTTTAGCTCTAGTGTACATCAAAATTTCACTAGTTTTAACGTGTATACTTGTAAATATTCTCAATATTTATTGTTACAAATATAGATCTCATTCGAGGAACAAAAGGTTCCTCGAATGGGATCCGTGATATCTTGAGGGGTGACACATGGAGCCTCCCCCCACCCTGAGATGGCCATGGTCCCTGAGGTGACCCAGCTCCAGTCGCTAGGATCTTCCATGGGGTCGAACCCGCAAACGGTAACAAATACAGAACAGAATTCCGACCCTGTGCAAGCTTTTACTCACACAACACGACCTCTCGATGCTTTACAAGGAGAGGGGAAATCTCCTCCCTCGGCTGGTGCCCTTATGACAGCCAAGACCTTTTCCATTTTAGTGAAGGATCTTACCAAGGCCGGTCCATCTGGCCTATGGGCTTCTTCCGGCGGGGAAAAGAAGCGGGTTCATTCCACACCCACCTCTCCTAAAAAGAAAGGGAACAGGAAAAAGAACAAAAAATCTCAGGGCTGCTCTTCCTCCGCGGGAACTGCGAGGATGGACGGGTCCGTTGCCGTTTAGTAAGCGACATAGCCAAGATCGGCACGTCCGCCCCTGGTTCTTCCGCGGTGGGGAGTCCCTGACAAAGACTAAAATTGCAAGTGCGCAGAGCAGTGCCTCGATTCCGTCGGGGCACCTCATTCAGATTTTATATGGAGTTTTTGAGCTCGCTGGCTTCAAACGCTTTCTCGTTATTCGCTTTACTGTTGGTAGCATGTTAGCCAAGTGCAACATGATCCATCAAAGGAGAGCACTAGCTAGCGTGATTGGTAGAAAGCCAAAGGTGACCCGTTTCTCGGAGGAGAGCCTTCTGACGAATGCCACGAATCCCTTCGACGCGGCCATGATTAGTGCCCTTCGGTACTTGATAGCACCCCTCTGAGTGTGATGCCGTACTCTTCCATGAACTTCGTGAAAGGAGTGGTTTATGCGAGAAAACTCGTGGACTATTCCATAAATGGCATCACCTTAGAGCTGGCCGACCATGGAGCAGTCAAGGTCGAACTTGTGATGAAAAAACAGGGAGGAACCTCGAGACCCACCTCTGTACTCTTCGTCGCGTTCGACTGTGACAAACTCCCTGACTCGGTGTGTGCTAGTTGGTATCGCTACAGCGTGAAGACATTCGTGCCACTGTCGCGAAGGTGCTACTATTGCACCGTTTCGGCCATAAGAATCTCTCCCGTAGACGTGCAAAGCTTTGGTTACCCGAAGCCTTTGTAAGTTGCTACAAGTCCGTACACAATAAGTCCAAATCATGTGTGGAAAATGTGTCAATTGCGGAAGCTGCACACAGCTTCTTCGAAGCAATGAGGTGCATACCTCTTTGAGAAGGAAATCCTAGCCGTTCAGGCCCGGGATTGTGTCTCATTTCGTGAGGCTAAGGACTTAGTTCTGTCGCGCACGTCACTGCCTGGGGCGTTTTATGCCTCAATAATAAAAAAAGGATAACTCACTGCTTCTGGCCCCTACAGGCATACGAACAAGGTCGTTTCTGCGCCCATTTGGACCCTTCTGCGAGTTCTAGCCACTCCGGGGGCTCCTCTGGTACAGCTGGTGGCACAAAGGATTCACACTTAGCCTTCTCTGAGCTAGGTCCGAAGTGCAAATTCCTTTAATGTAATTGGCGCGGACTCTGGGCCAACTGAGAGGAGCTGCGAGGGTCGTCTCCTCCCGTTTTCCCTTAGTTATCTTTTTTAGGAGACCATGCTGGGCGCGTGCCCCCTGCCAACTTTAACGAGGTATAAGGGTTTTTAGACCTCACCACTACGGGATGGGAGCCGAGCAGGAGGATGCGCCATTTACACCCTGCATGATGTGTAAAAGGTATCTTCTTTCAGGCCGCAGCTGTGCAGCTGCACCTGTATAGGAGGTATACTTTTATTTATATGTACATTCCACCGTCGGCCGCCTTCGACGCGGGGAAGTTCAGCCACACCCTGTCATGGTTAACGAGGCTCTTTCACTTGCTCGGGGATTTGAAAGTAGACAACCCCTCTGGAAAGACTACTCGATCAATCCCAGAGGTCAGGTCTTTGCCGACCTGATCAAGGAGCTCGTGATAGATATCCTAAATGTGGATTAGTTTACGTATCACTGCCCGAGAACCGCTTATTAACTTATCTCTGTGCTCTCCGGATACATATCTTGGTTTTGGATGGGAGGTATCGATGACTTCCATGGCAGTGATCACTTTCCCATTCAAATATCATTTTTCGGGTCGCTACCACCTGCCGCCTAATAAAACGCCTCAGTGGTGTTTGGCACGGGCCCGGTGGTCCGTATTTGGGAAATGACTGATTTCTTTGCCATAGTCGTGGAGTTTAGGTTGGTAGATGAGGCCGTTGAGTTTTTCTCCGGCAAACCTCATCGCTGTAAGCCTAATTACTATTCCTGGAACGTCCTGACCTTTTGCACTCCGACTGCTTTTGTGGCGGTCAGCCGAGTCTGAGATTGCCCTTAAATAGATGCGCTAATGCTTACATGCGCTATAAACGCCGCCCTAACGATTTCACGGTCGGTGAATTTCATCTAGCTAGGATAGATCCCGGTCTATTTCTAATCACGCCCGCCCCTCTTCCTTGTAGGCATACGTGTATTCGCTTAGCGGGAAGACCCCTCTATCAGGGGTATGAAAGCGAGTCAAAATAATTTGGGACAAGTTCTCGCAGCAAACTCTTCCGTTCTATAGGAGAATGGGGCCGCAATCTCGTACCTTGCGTCAGTGGTAGAATCTTTCGCGACAGCTTTCTCCGCAATCTATAGACGCGATATTGATCCACCAACATTCAATGCCCATTCCAGCCCAATGAAGCAGAAAGAGGGTGTCCCGCAGGGAAGTGTACTCAATGTCACACTCTTTGCCCTGAGCATCAACGGCATCACCTCGGTGCTGCCAGAAGATTTTCTCGCTACGTTCTACGTGGATGAACTTTCGATCTCATTTGGCGCGACTAAAATGTCAACTCTGGAGCGTAGACTACAACACGCATTGAACCGCGTCTCTCGCTATGCCAAAGCGCACAAGTTTCGGTTTTCCTTGGCCAAGACTAAGATGGTGCATTTCTGCTGCCATCTGTGGCTCCACCCGGATCTAGACTTGTTTTTAAATGGAGTGCACCTGGAAGTGATGAACTCGCACAGTTTCCTTGTTCTTGTATTTGACGGACACCTCACCTAGCAGACTCATTTGCAGCCTTAGGGTCTCTTGTACCCGCACCATGGACATTATTTATTCCATGCCGTTCAGCGCCTGGGCGCTTATAGGGCTACTGCTCTCCTTTTTTATCGATCTTTTCGTTCGAATTTCGACTACGGATGCGCGTTTTATGCATCCGCATCTGAGCGTGTATTGAGGAAGTTTGACTTAATCCACCATACCGGCCTTACTTAGCGACCGGTGCCTTCCGCACATCCCCCGTTGAGAGCCTACTTGTCTATGCTGGAGATATACCACTCGCTCTGCGCGGTGTACACTGCATTATTCCCTCAGTCGCCAACAGCTCTTACTGCATCCGCAACTGATCTCAATGATGCCTATACCACAGAGAGACACCAGTCATACCCTAAGTCTTTTGGGTTGAGGGCTAAGAAACTCCTTCGAGACCTCAGTATAGCCTTTGGCCTGCTGGCGCCCCTTGTTCTGCCCAGGACGCCACCTTGGAAGGTACCACCTTTGACTATTTGTCGCCACGCCTCTGTTTCCAAAGCTTCCTCAGCGCCGGGACTATTGCGTTCAGCCTTTTTGCAGCACACTTCGTGTCACGCTGGAACCCTGCCAGTGTATACGGATAGCTCCAAGTCCCTAGACGGGGTCGGTTTCCACGCCGTATCCCCTCTGTTTGAAGTCGTCGGAGCTTTGCCAGGCACTGCGACTGTCTTCACGGCCGACCTGGATGCAATACACCGCTCGGTACGGGAAATAACGCGACGTGAACTGTTCGTAGACCGCATTGTTGCGATATCCGCGAAACCATGGTTTTGGCGAGCCGGGTAAATGTCGAGAATATATTCCGAAGGGTTCCTCGACAAGTAGGAATTTCGGGTAAGGAGCGCGCCGATGAGGGCGCCTAAAGTCCGAGAGGGCTGGGCGACCAGATTAGCGTTTAGCTCTTTCTCACATCGATTACATGGCAGAAATACGGGTAGCTCTCCGGGCTGCTTCGCAAAAAAGATAGGAGACGTTCAAGGGCAACTTAAAGTTGTGTGCTATTGCACCACGACTGTTCCCATGGACCTATACCCCAATGACGTCTTCACGTTGTTTTCTGTCGTCTTCTAATTGGACACACTCGTGAGACGCACTGCCCTCTGATGGAGGGCTTACCCGCACCTTATTGCGACGACTGCGTTTTCTCTCAGACTGTTCGGCACATTTTTGTCGAATGTCCCAGTCTGGGTGATCTTAGCGCACATTACCTGTACCGGTTCAATGACCAGCGGTGTCACTACCGCTTGTCACTCGTACTCGGGACTGGTTCGTGCACACATAATTGTGAACTATACGACTTTTTGGAGGAGGCTGGCCTCCTCCACTTTATTTAACTGTTTGTTGTAGGACGCATGTTCTTGTGCCGGGGAGAAGCGGGCCTTCCTTCGACGCCGGAGTGGGCTTCCTTCTTGTTGCCTTTTTGCTTTCTTTTATTTATATTTGTTGCTGATTTTTTTAGCCTGTGTCTTAGCCTTTGTGCCTTTTTATCTTTGTTATTTATATATTATTTGTTTTTTAATCTAGCCTAACAATTGGCTCGGGTATGAGTACGGCGCTTTTGCCCTAGTAGGCAGTCACCAGATGAGTTCTCAAAATGAAAAAAATAAATAAATGTTTTTCTTAGTGTTTTAAAGAAAACTGAAAATTATAATTTTTCAATGAATAGGTGTATTAGTAATAATAAATTTGACTAAAAAACAATCATCATAGTCATATATACAATACTTTCAACTTAAAAGCAACCAATATGTCAGCGCAATAATACCAAGAGGTCAATTATTTACCTACGCCCATTTTTTATTATTATAAGTCTAGATTTGAATCCGACACAGCTCATGTTGATAGAGGGTGTTCTTGACACGGTCGCCAAGGCAAAAGGGCGACTCTGAATCGCGGTATTTGATCCAATCCGGACAACTACCGTGATTTTAAAGCCCAATTAGGCAGTCTTCATCCTATTGTATGCCGCATCTTTCAACGTATTCCCGCAATAATTGGAGGACGTTAACTACGCACACTGATAAACGTACTGTTTTGCACACACTGATTCTTAATGCTTTCAAGTGTGTCCTTGGGATGAGTTGAATCTCTTCGCACTGTAGGTGGTACTGAGTTAATCGAAACGCTACGGGACTTCTTAATATCGCCTTATTTTACTCTCCTTATCAACCTTACTACTTATTTTATCCTTCAGCTTTCATTTATTCCTTTATATCTCTTTCCATTTATCTCTTTTATCATAATTAACTGTCATTACATTTTATTTTAACTTGATATTTTTCTGTTAAGCCTTTTCTATTTGATGCACTTTCCCTTTCGTGCTTAGACCACTTAGATATAATCAATCTATCGTTTATTGCTATTTATTTATATCAGAACGTTTAGCGCCATCTTTCACCTTTTGTTGGGTCTAAACAGGCACGAAAAATAGAATGGAAAATTTAGAAGAGGGGCAAAAGAAGACCTGAGGAAAACACAAGATTTTTCTCTGACCATTGAGGTCAGGATAGCGGCCGCTTCTCCAGGGGTCAGTTGTAGCTGGGAAATTACCCCTCCTGTAATATCCACCTCTTTGCAGGGTGGTGGTGGAGCTTGTTGGTATGAAATAAATCACGCACACACACACACACAATAATAAAATCACTACGTAGTTCTTCACAGAAACACACACACACACACAGTAAGAAAATCACCACGTAGTTCTTCACAGAAGGTTAAGTTCCTTGAGCCTCGCGTTTAAACATAAAGAAAACCATAGAGTTGCTATTGTTGCTTTGGTACGTTGCTATGGTATGTTATTTTGGTATGATTTTTTTTACAAGAGAATCAAACCCATTAACAAGTGAATAGGTACTTGATAGTGAAGGACAGGAATAATATAGGAAGAATTATTACAAGATAAAATGGATTTCACAGAGCATAACAGATGCTTCAGAAGATAAACATGTGCGTATCTATGCGTACAACGAGTGTTCATCGATGTTACATGCGTGATTATAATCTTGCGTGAGTGTGCATGTGTGTGCGCAGCCTCCTTCCCCTAAATAAAACTACCAAAGAAGTGAAAACGAAGCCCCCTCTCAATACGATTTACTTCCTTTATTCCAATGAATGAAATATACACTATGCGTGGCTCAATTATAGAAAAAGCAGATCTTACCCCTTCTTCAAAAACGTCACTCTTACCCTATTTTCACAAACGAGACCATTTATTAACAAACGCCACCCTCACCTTTTCACAAAAGCCACGGTCACCTCCTCATCTCAAACACCTCCCTTACTCTATGTTCACAAAAGCCGCCCATATCCTCTCTTCACAAACGACGCCCTTACTCTATCTTCTCAAACGTTGTCCTTACCTTCTCTTTACAAACGCCACCATTATCCTCATTCAAAAACCTCCTTACCATCTTTTGAAAAACGCCGCCCCTACCTTCTCTCCTCAAACGCCGGCCTTACCCTCTCTTCACAAACGCCGCTCATATCCCCTCTTCAAAAACGTCGCAGTTACCTCCTCTTCTCAAACGCCGCCATTACCAGTTCTGCACAAACATTTTATGACCTAATTTGGGTTAACTTCGAGACGGCGGACGAAAGGAAAAAAATCCTGCTTTAATCTTACTCGTATTTCTTTAAATTATATATTACAGGTTATTTGAAGAAACTTCATTATTATCTGTACTTACCTTATAATAGGATTGCGAGGTTTAGTCATAGGAATTCAGACAGTGGATTAAAAATTGAATGCAATAAGGCTACGTGTTTTGCTTGACCCAACGAAGCTTGTCTTATCTCTTGACATCTAAACTTTCCCTCTAATTTCTTCTAACGCACTTACTGGGCATCAAGCCAAATCGAGTCTCTAATTTCTTTTATGTCTCTCTTTCTCTCCCTATCCCTCTTCTAGGGACAATCAACATCTGTTTCCCTCACATTCAATCCAATGGAAATCCCAGCTAAAAAAAATCTTCCCAGCCTTAAGCAAAAGCCGCAAGTCTCATGAAACCCCTTTCCCTCCTTCGATCCCTTGCCGTCTTTTAAACATACCCTTGATTATCTTCTAAAACTATTCCTTGGGGCGCGTATCCTTCATCTCGTCGGTTCTTCTAAGAATTTGGCACCTTAATCCCCAGTAAGTATAATTTGTGGGTTAAGAGTTCCATAAAAGTGTTTTCTTTCTTGTACCAGTTGATTTACTTTAATATTTTTAACGAATGATAATTGATTTACGAACTTAACAAGCGGGTATCTGTCTAATCCGACCTTCCGATTCTTGCCTTTGTATTAATTCCGATCGGGGATATTGTTTACATCGTGAGGCACCTTCAATTTTAAAGGTCTTACATTTGTTTCCCCCTAAATTCGCTTTTTAGATTTCTGGGCATACAATAATTACTAGATCGAAATTAATATAATATAATCTCCGAATGTATTTGGATTTTTGAAACAGTTTTATCATTCACATATTTGGAGTTGGCAAGGTGCTGTTATGTGTACCATGGAAAACCATAATACAGCTGACATGTGGAGTATTGCGCGCTCTCCAGGTCACAACGCCATTCGGAGGTTATGAGGCTAAATATCTTAGGTACCATTTAACTTTCCTTCTCTTCCCATATTTCTTGCAGAAATAGGGGATCTTTATTAGACCATCCTTGGTGCTATCAGTTGGGCCTTCAGTGATTCAATTTTCAGATTTCGCTTTCTCGTTTCGATCACAAATGTTGATTCTTGGGTACATATAGAATCTCTCGACTTTGAAGCTGTTCCTTAAGTAGATATGGAAGTTTGTCATTTAGTAATTGGGGGATAAATGGTAGCAACTGGCCCGAAGGAGTACACTGCATTTAATAGAAGGGCGTATTAAGTCCCTTTCCCTATTATGATGGAGAGAGAATGGCAGCTCTGTGATGTTGTTCTATACGCGTTGTACAGAGAAACTAAAGTGCAGAGGTTGGCGGAGTTAATTTTTAATTCGTTAAACATGTAACGGAAGTTAACGCTAAAGCGTTAACATTTAATCATTATTTTATTGTTACAAAATCATACAAAAATGTTTTCTTTTTGCTCTAAAACAACCTCAAAAACTGTAATGAAACACAATATTAGTATTACTTTAATACTAATATTGTGTTTCGTTAAATTTTTATCTTTTTTTTGTCATTTATAATTTTGTTATTTTTATATTATATAGTTTTGCAAGTTTTGAGTCAGTTTCTGAGCAAAAAAAAATTATGTATTGTTTTAAAATAATAAAAAATAATAATTAACGTTAACTCGTTAACTTCAGTTACATTTTTAACGAATTAACTGATTCACGATTAACTGTGATATAATCATACATTAAATCGATTTTAACGGTGTGTTTGAAACCGTATTTTATAATATAATGTATAGTCAAAAACTACAAAAAAAGGTACATATATATAGAAAAATATTTATCAGAGTTTTGATTCTTCGGATTGGTAGTGGCAAAAAATGGTTGTTAAAATGTCTCAGCGAAATTATAAAAGTTACCGTAAAATTACGAGGGGCGGTCAATAGTTTTGCGAATCAGTAGGGTAAAACAAAGGAAGGGGGATGGCTGTTTGTGGGGGTGTTAGGACAAGTTATGACAAATCAGGACCTGCAGCCGCACGCTCCTGCCTCGTCTATTTGGGAAGCAGTAGCTGATAGCAGATCGTCGCTCACAAACTTTTCAACAATGGAGAAAGTTGAGCACCGCGCAGTGATCAAATCTTTGACCAAGGAAGCAAGAATGCAAAAGAGATCCATGAACGCATGGTTGCACCGCCCCTTCTTATGCAACCATTGTTCGCTGGAATAGGGAGTTCCGCCATGGTCGTGAGTCCCTTAAAGATGATCTCCGTCCAGGACGCCCGTCAGACGTGACCATCGAGGACAATGTGGCCCGTGTGGAGAGGAGGATCCTCGAAAATGGACGGGTGAAGGTCGAAGAAATCAAGCGAGAACTTGGAATATCACATGGAAGTGTTATCAACATCATCCACGACAATTTGGCCATGACCAAGGTCTCTGCCCGTTGGGTCCCTAGAAACCTCACGCTCCATGATCGAATTCAACGTCGTCAAAGTCCACAAGGCCAGATTTGCACAAGCTGCCCTGCGCGATTGCGGATTCGAGGAGCTCAACCATCCCCCCTACAGTCCAGATCTGGCCCCTAGCGACTATTTTTTATTCCGCCAACTCAAGACTGCACTGCGTGAACGCCGGTTTGGGGATGATGAAGATGTCTAGCTCGCCTTCCAGGAGTGGATTGAAGAGCAGTCGGGAGATTTCTGGTTATCTGGAATTCGAAGCCTCAGGGACAAGTGACGCAAGTGCATTGAAGTCGAGGGTAGTTATATTGAAAAATAATAAAACACTTTTCCTCATATCGCGTTTCCTTATATCCGAATTTCAAAACTTATTGACCACGTCTCGTAGCTACGTATCTCAACTAGTGATTAAATCCTCATTTATTCTGGCTCCCTATTTCGAAGTCCAAATTGTAGACGTGAAAATGAAAACTGTGGTAAAGAAAGAAATGTATTTATTAGAGAACAAACATCTTATTATTAGCAAAGGTAGACAAAAATGAGTAAAATCAACTGATATATTTAGAAGGCGTAAGAGACATAAATTCGTCTTCCTGTTATTAAGATATTCAAGGAGCAGTTGAAGCTGTGTTTGGGACTAAACTCAACCAGGTTCGGATTTAGATTTGATGAGGCTCGAAGCTATTTGAGATAATAGGACCTTTTAGATGTCTAGATATCCAATGTCGGCGACAAATTGTCGCTGTTCTTTGTGTTTAATTTGCTATATGGTAATTCTTTGGACCTAAGAGATATCTAAAGCCATTTGCACTTGGCAAATTATGTATTTTATTAAAGTAATGGTTGAGCTGAAATACAATTAAGAAGAAGTATATTAATAGTGAAATAATGATTAACCTTTTACTTAAAATTATTTTTTATTCCTAAAAAACTTAATAGTACGAACACTTTGGTAAAAAAACAAAATTTCTTTTAGAAACAATTTACGGAGGCTTATAATCTAGTCTCTAGAAACTTGCTATAAGGACTAATTATATTAATGCATCTACCCATTAAATTGTATAATTTTATCAAGATTTATGGTATACTGTGTATAAAAACAGAACACAAACATGATCTAAACTAAAATGCTTTCTTGCCTTTGCCAGAGCAAAGTCACTGATGATACCATCAAATGATAAACTGCGTCGTTTGTCACTTTCTATGCACATGAGACTGAGAGAACGTAATTTATCTTAAGTCATTTTTGTTGTTGTTCTAAATTCATTTTTTTATCCTCTTCAGCTAAGAAAAGGATCTTTCTCCAGAGCAATTTGCAATCATCTTAATAAGGAACATTCTTAAAATTGCTTCTACATTAGGGAATGCTGATTGGACATAGGCGTTAAATATTACTTGGTACAGATCCTGATGTATCAACCTATCATGTTCATGTGAACCATGGCTTTGACTGTCTAACATATTGATAAAAATGCTTGACTTCTCCAACAAGGTTCATCTCCAAATCTTCATTTTATATTTGGCATAAAGCAATAACTCTTTCACGAATCTTTTCTTCTGTAGTATCTAATTTTGTTAAGAATGAAAAATATTTTTGCAGCATCATTGTATACTGATGCCATTTGTGTCGGATTTGACTCTAATGAATCCCTCACAGGTATAAATGTTTTGATTCTGAACTTGTCTCTTGGCTCAAGATTCTCTAAAGCATCATCTTCATCTTCACCTATATCATCTATATACCTTCTTCTAGATCTTCTTTTCTTCTAATCAACATCAGGAAATTCTTTTCTTTGCCTTTTCTTCAAAATGCTAAAAAAATCTCTGGAACCTTTAAAAAAATCTAAAAGTGAAGCATACAATTTCATACATACATCTAGGCTAATTTTGGGGTCTTCCACTGATTGACTAGTCTTGTGAACTTCATCCAGCAAATAACTTCACAAATATAACATTACCATAAATTCAAACTCCTCTATTTTATTCAAAGTTTTATGGCTTGATTTCTTGTTTCGCCATTCTCGGGGGCAGCAGTATGCAGCTGATGCAAAGCAGAAATATTCCATCATAACTATCAAGTATTGCACTTGTGACCATTGAATGAGCTTCCCATCTAGTCTTGGACAAAAACTGGAATTTTTTAATCATCTTGGAAGAATGACAACAGTACTGCCCATCTATGTGTAGATGACGAAAAGAAATTATATATTTCATGAACAATTCCAAAAAGGTTTACTGCATCTAAGAAACATTCAACTGCTGCTCTACCAACAAGATTCAAGGAATGACCGGCACATGGCATATACATAGCATACTTATTAATCTTCAATATTTATCTCTTGCATACCCTTCTATTTGCCAGACATATTGGCAGCATTATCATATGACTTGCCTTGACACTTACGAAAATCTATTTTGCATTCATTTGTATGGTAGTCAGGCACCATCTTAGCCATACCTTCCCCTGTGTGGCTAGCTAGCTATCTTTAGGAAGGTTAGAAAACGTTCAATAGGGAGCCCATCATCTAATGAAACATACCTTATAATAACAGTGAGCTGATCAAAATGGGACCGGTTTGGAGTGGAATCTGCAGATAAACTGAGTACCCTGCAGTTTTTAAATAATCCAAGATTGATTACCTTACTTTATATGCTATCATTTGGATAAATTCATCACATATTGTTTTAGAAAGATAAGGTGTGACACCTGATCCTTTATTCCCAAATTCTTTTATATGGTTTGCTAGAAAAGGATCAAATTTCGCAAAGAGAACCAAATATTTCCTCATCTCCTCTAAAAGGTTAACCACGCTCTGACAGAGTAATTATGACTGCCACACCTCGTTCAAGAACATGTTTCCAGTAATGCCGTTTATTATTTATCTGTTCTGCTAGTTGGCAGTCAATTGTTGAGCCACGTTTTCTTGTAAGATATGTTACTGAAGCTGTTATATGGTCTACAGAGTTTTCATGACTTTGAACTAAATAGGTGTTGCGCCAATCACAAAATCCATCTAATGATAATGGTGTAGAAAATTTGAAAAGAGTTTGCACACAAAACAGTATACACGACCAGATTCTGGTGAATATACTAACTATTCTCTGCAGTATTTTTCACCATTAGCCCGTTTGGGATAGAAAAAGCTCTTTAAACAATATCTGTCTTGGTTTGAAAAAAACTTCTTTGACTTTTCAAATGAACCATTTGAGTGCTGGTACTCTGACGGACCTTTTCTACCCAGTATACAATGTCATTTTGCTTAAATCACCCCATAGCCCAACATCATTCTGTTTGGCTTGTAAATTTGAATATTTCTTGCCTTATTCGTTGAAGCAGATTTTATAGAACTAGATGTACCAGGTTCTGTATCAGGAATAGGGTGAATATCCCATGACTGACTCACGGTGGTATAGAGGCTTTGGATTCATCAGGCCCTTATCTGTCTTTGTTAAGAAGCTTTCTAATTTTGGTAACTTGCTAAGGTCTTCCTCTTTTGAGCTCCACTTTTATAACTTCTGGTTGACATTTTAGTTCAAACTGTGTTAAAATATTTAATATAACTATAAACATACATTTAATATGCTGGACATTTTTTTAAGAACTCCTAATTTTTTGTAAAATTTCTTTACATGAATTTCCTGATTGTGAAATAAAGTAATTGTTATGTATATATATATATAAGTTTTCCGTTACCTGCTTAGAGCATTTGTCATATTCCATGACCAACTAGTGAGCATTATTAATAGTATAATGTGTGAGAAATATGGAATGATGATCATTGATCAACTACAATAAATATAATGCAGAAAAAAATGTTTTGCCCACTCTTTACTCCTACCGGGAACTGTACTAGTTAATAATAATACTGAATACAGGCCTAATAAGTAATACAGATGAATATTTTTCTAAAGTAATATTTAATGGGGTCAAAATAAATAAATTATGTATCATATGAAATTAATCAGTAGGCTTAAAATTAAAATTACAAAAGAACTAAAATTACATACCACCAGTCACCAATTATCTCCAGTGGTAAACAGCGAATGAATGCCGAAGAAAGCTTGTTCAAGCGTTCATTTATAATAACTATTATTATCTGAAAGATTGAAGATCCTACATTACACAGTGAACAATAAAGTATTGTAACAATAATTGAATATGTAAACAATGTCTCATCTCTAACAGATGATGATAATGTTGAAACTACCGACATGGTGTAGTTCATAAAATCGTCAACAGATGGCAGGAAGTAAAAGCGAAATACATCGTCTGCAAAACTGTTGCAGTATGTAGGTTTTATTTTAGTTTTTTTTTACATTATATTTTGGAAATGTACACCTCGGTTTTTTTGAGGAGGAGGGGGATGCAAAAAATTAGAAGTAAAATACGTTATCGGCATAACTGTTGCAGTATGGAGGTTTTATTTTGTTTTTGTGTTTTTTTATCTTATATTTTGTAAATGTAAACCCCCTCTTTTTCTTTAAATTTTTTGGGGGGACCTCCAAGAAAGTGGGGGCTCTAAGCTATAGCTTGTTTAGCTTATACGTAAATTCGTCACTGAACTAAACTATATTTTTGCATATAAAGGCAGCGTTTATAGTTCAACTAACTTGCCACCAATAGTCTATAATTTTTAATGCACGAAAGATTTGGTTGCAATTTATACTAACTTGATTGCCTGCGAGAAAAGAAATATCAGAAGAATGTTACGAAATTCAAGGTCAAATTGTGAAAGGAAAACAAAGATTTTGTATACCATTTAAAATGCAGAAAATGTGAGATAATAAAGAAAGAGAAATTTATTGGGATAACTAATTCAATAAAACGAAAAATGGCCTTTGAACTTTGAAATTAGGAATGCAAATTAAGGATTTCTGTGTTGGGTTGAGGAATTATGGAAATTTTTTACAGCGCAGAATTTTTTTATTCTTTCCAAAATTCATTTAGAGTTTCATTCACATTATTGACCTTGGTGATAGTGATTTGTTCTTTGTGATGAACAACCATGACTAAAATTGACATTCTTAAAAATATTTCGGGAAAACGTACATACAGCAAATGAAGGAATGAATTCCTTTAACTTTCTTTTGGTTTAAGAATTGTTTTAATGAAAGTATAATGCTGCAAAATTTATCAGCTAAAATTATTATAATTATTATTCGGAGGGATAATTACTTTTTTTCTGTTTCCTTAACTAAAATAAGTGCCTTCGTTGTTTAATATTAACAGGTAGAATTAGGAATGTTGTACGCTCTCTTGGTCACTAGCGCCCCAAGAAGTCCCCTCGTTTGTCTATTTCAGGTATGGACCTTCAACACGTTTTAAACTATTTAAAATTGACCATAATTTGACTAACCTTTTTTTTTCAAATGCTCTCTTATCGAAATGCATTCGTTGGTTTGTGGATTTTTCTAAAAATAAAAATCCGCAATCCCTAAATTTTTATGAATAATCATAAATCATGGAAAAATAATATAAAAAACTGCCAAATATAGCAGAGTGGAAATGCAAATTTCTATGTATCATACAATCGATCCTACAGTCAATTCAGAGTCAATAAGACTCAACGACTAAGAGGATCAATAGTTGGTGAATTACAGCATTTAGGAACCAGGGTTCCTCTTGATGTATGGTGCTCTGCCATTCCCATGTGGTAATGTCCCTTTAATATGCCAGTATGTAATTTATGTATGGTATGGTGCCATTTATGTATGATAATGTGCCATTTATGGGGGGTACGGTGTTATTTATGTGTGGTGCTATGCCATTTATGTGTGGTGCTAAGCCATTTACGTGTGGCACTGTGCCTGCTATGTATGCCACCGTGCCATTGATGTGCGATGCCGTAACATTTATATGTAATTATGGAGCATTCATGTGTTAAGAGTGCCATTTATGTATGATAATGTACCATTTATGTGTGATCTGTGTCATTTATGTGTGATAATGTACCATATATTTAGGTAATGTGCCATTTATGTGTGAGACTGGAATTTTTTCCTTAGGTCGAAAAATCTGTACTCGAAATCACTTACTAGGGTTTTAAAATGATTAGCAATAATACGAACAGTAGCATCAGTTACCTTGCAATTATTAAGCCAAGAAAATCGGTTAAATCTTTGGACTAACATTTTTCTGCGATAATTCCAAAAATGTGATGACAACAAATATCTTGCGCTTTGAATCTACCAGTGTCATAGTTTCCTTGTAGCTGTTTATATAATAAATTCATTTTTTCAAAAATATATGCTGAATAGCTGATATATGCTTTACCATCAATACTAACAAGGATATTCATTTCAGATTGTAATGTAAATAATCGCATAGAATATTGAACAGTTCCATGAATCTTTTCAAGCAATTGCCCTCAGTGTGAAGCAACAATCTTACATGGTATACATTCATATACTCACAAAACTAATGGAAGAGACCTTTACATTTAGCAATGGTTTAATGTAGTTGACACACTTTACAACTGTTTTTAAGATGTGATGTATAAGTGACATTGTTTTGGCCACTACATGTTGTCGGTGAATAACACAATGGACAAGCAGCATTTCTGTATTGTCTTCTTTCATTAATTTTAAGCAACCAATTTTCTTGCCCGTCTTAACTGGAGAACCATCAGCTGCACAACATGTAATGTTGTTCATTGATATCTGGTGCTTATCTAAATAGATTTTAAGCGTACTATATACATCAATAGCGTTAGTGTTACTTTCCATTGATTCACAAGACAGAAACTCGTCAACAAATTCTTCATTAATGATATATATTACAAAGGCTAATAACAGAACTTCACCTTTTCTAACAGTTGATTCACTCATCTGCATTGGGAATTTCCCAGATATCAGTTTTTCAACAAGTTGCACTTCAACATCTGCAGTCATTTAATCTATTCTGCTGAAAACTGTATGATTGCTGAGAGGCATGTTTGTAACATCTTTATGCTCTTGTTTCAGAACTGTTTTGATAAAAATTGAGTTTGTTGTTTAATTAAATCGTCGCCAATAAGAGAATTCTTTGCTGATTTTGCTCTATGGAGAGAAATTCCATAGCTCGCCTGAAGATACGATGATTGGCTGTGGTTCGTTAAATAAAATATATATATATATTTTAGATCTTTTTTCGAACTTTACTTTTAGTGTTTTGAAATATTTTAATGATTAATTAATGTCAACTTTATGTTTAGCTTCAAAATGCCTTCCAAACAACCTCTTTTCATTGATTTGTTGGTTAAAGATTGTTGGCATTATCGGCAAAAAGGATATCATTCTTAATGAGCGGCAGGTATAAATAAAAACGGCAGAGACTCGTATTCTTCCAAATAATGGAGAATTTTTTTGGCTTGTACTACTCATTTCATACATAGGGGTGATATCTGAAGAGAAAAAAAAGAATGAATTTTATTAACAATTCCTAACTTATGATACCAATAATTGTCTTTGCTTTGGCTGTTGTGTATACCGGGTGTCCCAGAAAAAAGTTAACCGTACTTTGAATTCACATAACTCAAAAACCATTGGAGATTTTTGGATCCTGCAAAGGTGTTTTATTTAACAACTATTTTTCTGTCGATTCTGGAAATTTTATTAAATTTCCTTCTATGATTTTGATACACTAATGGGTTTAGTGGAGGCTATCAAAAATATGTTTGTGCAAGGAAGTAAAATAATGAAACGAAGCCTAGGAAGGCTAGGCCACCGTGCACTTTCAAGAGAAGCGTAGGGAGCCCTGTTAGCCTAGGTCACTGTGCGATTCTTCAAGCAAAGCCTAGGCCATTTTAGAGTGTTTTTTTCAGCCACACTGTGGTATGGTCTCGTCATTATTGCTTACTAAGCAAATCAAAGCGTTTCTGTGTAAAGGTTTACTTCCATAGAACCTGTTTAATCATGCAGTTAACAAAAGATTAACGCGTATTTGTAGTCACAAACTTTATTAAGACTGACAGTATTAAACAAGTACAAGATTCATTTGAACAACGTTTTCCAGGTAGGCACCCACCAAGCAAGCCCACAATTTGGAATAATGTTCGCAAATACCAACATGAAGGAACATACTTAAATCTAAATAAAGGTCGTTGGGTCGTATGAGAATCATAAGAACAACAGAAAATATCGAAAATGTTCCGATGACACTTCTTCAAAATCCACATGTATCAGTCAGAAAGAATAGGTTACAATTGTCAAAGTCATTAATTAACTGCATTAATAAACATGACTTAAAATGGCATCCCTATAACCAGCTTCTTGAAACTGATTTTCCTCGTCGTAGACAATTTGTCGAATGGCCTCCCCATAAACTTGCTCGTTTCTTGGAAAACATTGTGATTGGTTATGAGGCAGCCTTTTTCATGAATGGAAAGGTAAATAGCCATAACATTCGGCAATATGCGCAACTGTGCTTGGAAAGAAATGGAGGACATGTGAAGGAAAACGGTGCTTAGAAAATGAAAAAATGAATTTGTATTACCCATATAAAGAGGTGTTTTTGTTAAAAATGGATTTAAATATATTTGTTGATTTTAAACTTCGAAGTTTCATTATTTTACTTCCTTGCGCAAACATAATTTTGATAGCCTCCACTAAACCCATTAGTGTATCAACATCGTAAAAGGGAATTTAATGAAATTTCCAGAATCGACTGATATATAGGTGTTAAATTTGATTTGTTTTGCCGAACTCAAAAATCTCTAATAGGTTTTGAGTTATACTAATTCAAAGTACGGGTTAACTTTTTTTTGGACACCTTGTATATATAGTTGACAGATATGAAAAATAGAAATATGGGACGCTCTTAACCCTCACGTTGCTGAATTATCTATTAACTTACTGCCCAGGCAAAAAAACTCCGGAAAAGTTTCATTATTTTGAAAGATCATAAAAAAATATTTAAATAAGTATTATTAAAACTTGCACTATTTTCCCCTAAAAACTTTTATGTTAAACTTTAAAAATACACGTAATGTTGAAATCGTCATATGAATGCAACATAAAGGTTAAAATATTTCCATACTGCATATTTATAAATTTATACATGCCTACTCACACCGAGAAATATATCATATAAAAGTAGAGACATGATAAAGATATAGAACAAAGATTTTAATGGATTATGATTACGAGGAACGCAGAAGTAAATCCATTTGAAAATTATTTCTTACAATTATGCCCTTAAATATTTTAAGGTAAAATCCTTTGAAAATATTTATTTAATCCAGATAGCAAACAGAATTTTATTATTTAAAACAGGCAAAACTTATAACTAAAGAAAATTCTAAAAATACTGAAATTTGTTGTAAAAATGTAAAGGAAATATTTTAAATTCGTATTTAATAATACAAACAATACAGAAAATATACTGAACTTTTTTTTTAATATATGTATATATATTTTACCCCGCGCATATCTCCCGCGGACGGGGTAACACATGGCAAGAGATAACTCCACTCCACCATTCGCACACATTATCCGCTGCTTAACCAAGGTGACCCAGATACTGCATTTTTTTCCATCCATCATCAGAGTCCTGCTTTCCGGTTTCCCCCGAAAACCTCATTACCTGCGTTTGTGTGTCACTCTACATAGCTCGTCTTCCCCTAACCATTCGTCTCCATTCCTATTCCTATCCCTAGCACTACTTTCTGCCTCCTGGATGCTCAGGCCCTAGCTACAAGGAAATCTCTCGTGCACTCCATCCACCCCTAACTCGGACCCCCACGCTGTCTCCTTCCTATCACCTGAGATCTATACACTCTCTTTACCACTCTTTCATCCTCCATTTTCTCTAGGTGACCATACAATCTCAGCTCTTCAAAATAAACTCACTTTACTTTCACATCTCTCTCGCACTCTTTCGTTTCTCCCCTGTCAATCAACCATATACCAAAAATACCTCTCATTTCATTTCCATTACTTCAACCATCTTCTTTTCGTTCGCACTCAACGCTCATGTTTCAGATCCAAAAAGAGTAATGAAAACCATCACCTCCTCATGCATTTTCAGTTGCGTCTTCCTGCTTATTTGCTTCCATTTCGGGAGACTCCTAGACGCACCATATTCTCGCACTCTCTTTTCCATTCGCTGCAATATTTAATTTTCACCCCTTCCATCAGCTCCCAGATCCACACCCTCATCCTATTTAGACTCACTTGTAGCCCACTCATTCCATCCCCATTGAACCACATTACCTTGCTTTTGCCTTCATTCATACTGAGCTTCCTTCTTTCACACACAATCCTAAATGTAGCGAACAGTGCCTGTACTTTCTCTTTTGAGTCAGCCAACAGCACTGAATCATCTGCAAACAACAATTGATCAAGCTCGTACATCTCTTCATTTTCATTCACTAATGCTGCACCACTACCGCCCGCTCTTGCCTTCACCTCTCTCACCACGCCATCTATATGCAGATTAAGCAGCCAGGGTCACATCACGCATCCATGTTTGAGTCCAGTTTATACACTGAACCAGTCACCTTCCTTTCTCCCAACCTGCACGCATGCTTTACAGTCATCATAGAAGCTTTTCATAGCCCTTATTAGTATTCATTCAATCCCAAGCATTCTCAACACATTCCACAACCCCTTTCGGTCCACTCTGCCATACGTTTTCTCTGGATCCATCAATGCCATGTAAATACTTTTATTCTTTTCTAGGTACTGTCAAATATATTCTTCAGGGTAAAAATCTAATTCACACACCCTCTCCTATTCCTAAATCTCCCTTGTTCCTCTCCAATCAGCCTTTCCGTGAACTTCTTAACTCTTTCACTCAAGACTCGTCCATTTACCTTCCCAGGCACATTTAACAGAGTTACCCCTATAACTAACACACTCAGATCATTCACCATCTCCCTTGTAAATAGGAACAATACATGCATTCCTCCAATCCCCCCCGTTCCCTGGTCCATACATACAGCAAGCAACCTCACCAACGATTCTACTACACACACTTTCCCCGCTTTCAGCATCTCACTTGTTATCCCGTCTATACCCGCTGACTTTCCACTTTTTGTCCTTTCCACTGCCTCTTCTATTTCCTTTTTGTTAATTATTTCACTCTCTTTAATTCTCTCTGATGCCATCCCCCTCTTCCAAGACATAACAGCTGTACTTCTCTACTATCGTACACATTTAGCAAATTCTCAAAATATTCTCTCCATCTCTTCCTTACTTCTTCATCTGTACTTATTATTTCCCCCCCTCCACCCTTCACTCTCATATATATTGCCCCTTTCTTCTTTCTCACGCAATTTACTCCCTTCCAAAGTTGCTCTTTATTCTATCTAAAGCTCTCAGACACTCTTTCACTCCACCTATCATTCGCTTCTCTCTTCAGTTCAACTACTCGTTTTTTCGCCTCTTGTCGCTTCCTTGTATACTTTGTTCTTGTTTTGTGCACTTCTGTTCTGTCTTTATCTGTTGAACAGTTCCCACTTCTCTTTCACTAGCTCTCTCACTTCAGCATTCCGCCATTCGATACCCTTCCTAACTCTCCTTTCTCCAAGCACCTTAATTCCACATGGTTTCCTGGTAGCTCCTTCTATGCTCTCATGAATAAACTTACAATGATCTTCGTCACCAAAACCCTCAGACTCTCTTATCACTTCCCACTCTCTTGCAACGAACTCTTTGTATTTTTCCTTGCACCATACTTCTTTCAGCTTCTCCACCCTTACCATCTCCTTCTTTGGCAAGCTCCTTCGTTTGCCAATCTATTCACGCTTTAGTCTTACTTTTTTATCACCTGGTGATGTTCTGATTAGTCTCCCATCATCCCCCTCTTTACATATACATCCCAAAGTCTCTTTACATTCTCTCTTCCCTTTTAGAACATACTCCAACATGCTTCTTTGATCCTTAATCACCCTTTCTACCACCTGCCTACCCAGTCTTTCCCAAGTATACTTCTTGTGCTCTTTCTTTTTAAACCATGTGTTGCCGGCTACCGTCTATCTCTCTTTCAACAACATTTCCACGAGCCTTACACCATTATCATTCACTCCCTGCACTTCATATTTCCCAACTACCCCATCCACTACTCAATCACCTACCTTTGTGTTCAAATCATCCATTACAACTACTTTCGAATTTAAATTAAAACCTTGCAGACATCCATTCAGCTCTTCCTAAAACACTTTTTTCACACTTTCAGCTTCACCTACATGTGAACCATACACGCTCACTATCACCCACTTTTCGCATCCGAACTTTATTCTTCCCCCCACCACTCTTGAATTTACCTCCTTGTACCCTCTTACATACTCCCACACATCCTTACCCATCAGTATAACAACCCAATGCTTCGCTCTCACTTTCTCATTTACTCCTGATTTCGTGTGAACGGAAAGCTGAGAACATTATTGCGAATCCTCTTAACTGACTGCACGAGAATTGAACATGTACTTGTAGTAATTCATAAAGTTACTTAAGTAAGTAGAAATATATTAGGAACTTTTAAACTGAACTAAATAAGGGGTGTCTCGCAATTCAATGTAGAAGGCCTAGGTGAATTTAAACATAATTGTTGTGTTCATGAGAGAATTTCAGCTTAAAAAACGCATTTTAATTTTCCTGAAAAATCTACTCAATTTTCAAGAAATAAATAATAAAAATGTCTATTAATTTTTGTAAGATTCACCTCACAATGGTTAATACGGAAAAGATATTGCCCGCCAAAATAATAATGAAAAACCAGGAGTTTGAGAGGGGGTGGGGTACTCTGGCCAGGTGAAGTAACATGATGTGTGAAAAGTGGGGGGGGGGCTGTTTTTTAAAAAAGACAGGTAAGTTGTATAATCCAACAAGGATAAGTGCAGTGTGGAGAAAATGTGAAATTTCCGAACCTGAAAGTGGCTGACCCTTGTCAGGTGGGGGTCTCGTCATGGTGGGGTAATTTACTCAGGCTTGCTTAAGACGTGTTTGGGTTTTGTCAGACACTTTCGTAATGATTTGATAGTAGCCATAGTACCACCCAATTAGGCTCGGCTCCCGTATGCTGCATCGTGCAAAGGATGGGCTTAGTTGCCTTGTCGAAAAAGAAATATAAATTGAGCAGTATGATACGCAAAGTTGTCTATTGGAAAAAAAATAATAATAAACTTGAAATTTGTTTTTATATAATAAAATTTCAAATTGCCCCCTTTGAATTGTCAAATTGGGTCCTGTTGGGCGTGCGCCCTACGTTCGGAATCACTGTATTAGAGTAACTGCAGAGCTAAACCAACTTTTTGTCAACCCAGTATCAACCAAAACAGTGAACCAAGAGATCATTGCAGCTGGATACGATGCAAGGACTGCCATCACCAAACCTTTTATTTCCCACATTAATATTAATAATGCCTAAAATAGTGCAAATAACACTATAACTGGGCATTGAATCAGTGGAAAAATATGGTCTTCACTGAATAATCAAATATCACGCTTCTTCCTTGTTCGAGACGAATTTATGAATAAAGGACATTCAAGGAAGCCTTTGATCCCGTTTGTCTGACCCCAACAGGTAGTGCTGTGATAATTTGGGCAGCTATATCGTGGTATTCTTTTGATCCTGTGATAGCACAGAATGGTAAGAGTTCTGCTAAAAAGTATTTGTGAATTTTGAATGCCCAAATTAACCCAATGGCACATTGTTTCTCAATAGTGGCGACATTTTCTAGGACGATGATGAGATGACTAACAGAATTAAATTTATTAAAAACTGACAAGAAGGGCACAGCAGTAATTTGGAAAAATTTGCTTGACCCTCGCTAGACTTTAACATAATCAAACATTAATAAGGTAAACTGCAATGTACGCAGTAGTGGTGTACGGTTAATATAACATTCGGATGCCACATTAACACTGCATCGGGCACACCAGGGAAACGCCACTCATCCACGCTAAACAAGTAAATGTATTCAATAGACCGATCTGGCAGTATTAATAAAGTACTGTATCAATTGTTTATTTTAACCTTCACTTTTCCCGTCGCAGTACACAAAATCCTTTTCACCGAATATCAGTGCGTACATTGTAATTTACTTACTCTTGTTAGATATAGCGTGCCCCTACGGGTGGGTAATATCTTGGCTGCACAGTTGCTGATCTTCCAGTTAAAGTAAATTTGCATACCGCAACCTTTCTTCGTACGATTTATTTCTAAGATGCCGGAATTAATTTCGTCGCTTGATACTGGGCGCGTTCTAATATTCCAATGTACATTAGCATCTATGGAGACAGGAATTTCACCGCATACTCCGTACGAAGTTTTACAAGCGCTTTATATAAATGAAGACCAATTTTTTTTTATTTAAACCCAAAATGTTTAGATATTTATCCTTGAACCCTATTTGCTTTTTGGAGAGCTACAGTCCATTGTTTCAACAAATTTAGATCAATCTTTATTAAGACGAGATCCTTTTCAATGTTGACTGTTTTTAAAACTTGACCACCTATATTGTAACCTCTTCGAGGGTTATCATGACATATACCTATTCTCACGCTTTTCCGCGCTGCATCAGTCATATTTCCATCTATTTGACGAGTCTATCTATCTAAATCGTTTTTCACGTTTTCACAGTCATTACAATATTTTACCCTACCACCAAGGTTCTCGACAGCAGCAAATTTTCAAATTGGACATAGCACTTCATCTAATGATCGCTTATATATATATATATAATATATATATATATATATATATATATATATATATATATATATATATATATATATATATATATATATATATATATATATAAAGAAATAGCGAGGGGCAGCGAACAGATCCCTGAGGAACGCTGCTAGTGACCGATACCCATGACATTTTCTTTTGACAAATCTTTGCCTACGGTTTTCCTGTCATCAGTATTAACTAAATTTGACTTACTAGGGATAGGAACTCCCTAAATTGAGTAACTAAAGAGAAATACGCATTAAAATTAACCATATAATGATTAGCACTCCATAACTTGTTCAACATATGGATTGCTGAAATTGTCCAAGATATGCACTCCCTAATTTGACCATTTAAATATAATCCCTTACCAACATGTCCAAGTAAGGATAAGCATATACTAAATTTAACATATAAAAATAATTACTCCCTAAATTTGACCAAGTAGTGATAAACATTCCTAAAATTTATTAAGTGAAGTTATTCATAATAGGCACTTAATATTGACTAAGTGAAGCTATATACTCCTAAAATTGAACGAGCAAATATATACACTGCCTAAATTTGAGTATATAAACATGAGTACTCCATAAATTAAAGGAGTAGAGATAAAAATACTTATATTTAGCCATATAAAGATAATTACTCTAAAGATTGAACAGGTAAAGATTAACATTCCTTAAATTTGACTAAGTTAAGATATGCGCAACTTAGGTTTTTCCATGTAACAAAAACAATCCAAAAATTGATCTATTAAAGATAAACTTTCTAAATTTGACCAAGTAAAGATAAGCATTCTAAATATTTATCAAGTAAAGTTTTGTAATATGAAAATTAACAAAGTAAATATAAGCACTCTCTAAATTGTACTAAGTCAAGATAAGCACTCTCTAAATTTAACTTACTAAAGATAACTACTCATAAAATTACAATGTAAAGATAAGCATTTTTTAAAATTTTACTAACTGAAGATAAACACACCCTATATATACTCCGTACGAGTATATATAATCCACCAGGATTATATTTGTTTAATCCTGTCAGATTAAACGAATTATCTAAATAAATAGAACTAATCTCTTTTTAATTTACCCCTAACCTTCAAAACTCCATCACCCGTGGAACATCAAACATGCCGGAACATCGCCTATTAGAGCAGCACCAATATGAGTTGGGATGAGTGAATCTCGCCATTTAGGGGTCATTTGCTTGTTTATTTTATGAAACCTGTTCGTTTCGATCCCATTTTCTCTCCTTTTTCATCCCCTAAAAGTCAAAATCAGGTATGCTAAACATTGAAATATAAACAAAAACATTGACCTATAATTTAACGGAAATTAACGCTTTTCAATGGATTTTGTCGCCATAAAAATAAATGGAATTCTTGTCTGGGTAACGAATACATTCTCTAGATCAGAAACAAGGCACTTTCATATTACCTAACAGCTACGACAAAGGTTCGATTTGTTAGCCCACGACAAGAATTGTGGGATCATTAAAACTCAAGTCCTTCTTAAGACCAGCTATTTCAAATAAACTCTGGAATAAGAGTCTTTTATCTTAATAATTTTGACTCGGTAATTTGGATGCAGTTTAGAGAAGTGAGATGCTGGATATAGTGTCTGATTGATTGATTCAAATGACTTTTGATAACCTCTGGTAACTTTTTTCATCTGTATGATTATGTTATGTTATCTTCTGGTCGGTACACTGACCTAATAACATGGCAGCCATTGAATTGTTTAAGATCTTAAGACTGAGTCACCAACCAGTAGAATATAAAACACGGTATAAATATTAAGTGTAAACTAAATAAATCTTAATTCTTCTTTTCTAATTTCAGGATGACCATATTAAAATCAAATGAATTAGATTATTTATCTTTAGAATTTGGTAACAGCCCAGTTAAAACTAAGGATAGAGATGTGATACAACAGGATTTGAGCACTACGAACAGTATGCAAAACCTTGATACGAAAACATGTTCAACTCTTTCGAGCAGCTTTAGCCACAAAAGCTCAGATAATGCTGATTGTAATCTCCCTATTGAAACTGTTCCGAGTTTCACGCAGTCTCAGAGCAAACTTAAACCCACACATAATGGAAATAATCCACATTACTTGGCTCTCAAAAGAAGATATATGTGGTTTCGGAACAACATCCAGAGTTTAGGATTTACTCTCCTGTTTGTGGCCTTAAATTGTGGCTTTGGCTTAGCACGAGTGTATCAGTACAGAAACACAAATATTCTGCATATTGGAGCAAGAGCATGTGGTGAGTATATTATGGATATGTAACTGCATGTTTGATTTCGTAACTAGAGCATTTTCATTAAAATACAAGTAGGCCTTTTTATGTATAAGAAACTTAAATAAAATTTAGTACTGTCTAAACCAAGAGAAAAAAAAATACCAAATTTTACATTTCCTTGAAAATAGTCATTTAATTTTCATTAGATTTGCATAGAATATTATTTGAAATTTGCCACAGCGAAAAAAATATTATGAGGAAAGTAATGTGGATTTGAAGAAATGAACTAGAGCATTTTCATTAAAATACAAGTAGGCCTTTTTATGTATAAGAAACTTAAATAAAATTTAGTACTGTCTAAACCAAGAGAAAAAAAAATACCAAATTTTACATTTCCTTGAAAATAGTCATTTAATTTTCATTAGATTTGCATAGAATATTATTTGAAATTTGCCACAGCGAAAAAAATATTATGAGGAAAGTAATGTGGATTTGAAGAAATGAAGCGCCCAAAACTAGAGAACAATAAGATAAATGTAGGTATAACTAGAAAACAATATAAATATCTCGTATAGAATAGAATATAATGACAATAAGAAGTATGCAGCCCCTTATTCTGAGTGGGTTAATCATATCCTCGACCTCAGGAGTTCACCTTAATATTGTCCCATTATGCAGATGTGATTTTATTACATTCTTCTTCCAATCTTTGCCAGGGATCTTCAACATTCGTCGGTTTCCAAGCCATAACCTTCTCATCAAGTATTTTCTCTATTTTTGATCGGCTTTAAATTCGGACTCTGTGCAGGCCACTTAATCAATTCGAAATTTTCAGCATTCAAAACTGCCTCAACGTATTTGCTGAGTGGTACGGAACATTGTCATGCATAAAAACAGGCGTATGTACTCCCCATGTTTTACGAGAGGATATCGCATCTTTATAAATCAGATTCTTGTATATCGCAGTGTTTACTGCGGCGTTTAAACAGATCAGCGTAGAGACTCCATTGCTCGAAAACCTGCTTCAACTATTACCTTGCCCTTTCCAAATTTAATTGTCCTTTTCGTGCATGAGAGATTAAAACTTTCACCTATAATACACCTTACATGCCACTTCCTATCCGACTCAAACAAAATAAATTTTATTTCGTCACTAAAAACCAGCCTTTTCCACTTTTCAGCACACTACAAGGCATGCTCAGTAGCGAAAGCCAACCTAGTCACTTTATTTCTTTTATTTGTGAGTAATTTCTTAGCAAGGCAGTGTGCTATGAGTCCCATCTTTCTCAAGTGACGTTAGAAACTCTGGTGACATACATTTAGGCTCAGGATATCGGCAACTTGAGGTGAAATACCCGTTCAAATTTAGCCTTCATCGAAAGCCGTTGAATCGTACGATCTTCCTTGAGATTGTTTATTCGAGCCATTTTCTTCGCCCAATCGCAGGGTCGACTTTCCTCATGGATAATTTTTATTGTGAAATGACACTCTTTGACAGATTACAATGCCACAAAATGTGAAACAGTGTCATTCATCTACTTTTCTACTCTCAGATTAAAAAAACCCCTCTTCAAATCTACATTACTTTCATCATAACTTTTTAGGTCTTAGGTTCTATAAAATAAATCTTGGACATTATCCGAAGCAAATTTAAAACAAATATTATGTGCAATTTTCATTGAAATTAAAAGTATTTTCAAGAAAATGTAGATTTTGCTATTTCATTCTCTAGTTTTAGCTCTACTGTATGTGGATAATTGAAGAAATGTTTAAGGAAACAAATGGCTTAAAATGAAATATCTTATAAAATATGCTAAAGATATTTCAGCCTTACCTAGACCCAATGTCGTGTCCTTTTGCGCACAGTCTAGGCTAATTGACGAAGGCTTCGTCCTCATCTCCCCTTGCAAACCTTTGTTTAAAATTAAAGAAATTATGGAACTCACGTATCTTTTAACTGATACTATATGTTTATAAAACAAATTATATTTCAAAACCTTCATGTATGCCCCGATGTTGTTTAAATTGTATTTGATTTCGTAAAAAAGCAAGTTAAAAGGTTGTTAAAACCGTCAAAGAAAAACAATCCTTTATATCTGCATCACGGGGCATAGTTCTATGTGCCACAGACGGGCAAGGCACGTCTACAATTCCTTTGATTTTATATTTCTATTAAAAGACACGCGAGGGTTTTACCAACCATCCGCACTCATTTAGGATACCTTTTCTTTTTCCCTCAAGACCTACAGTTTAACGTGAAATCAGAATTACGGGTATCTACAATGATTATAAGCCACCATGAAGGCGACCCACATCGGAACTCAACCTGTCGACTAAACACATCCGATGTGGCTTAACTTCGGTGTAATCGGAAGCGGTGTGTCTACTCGGCTCGGCCCTAGTTCCCGGTACATACGAATCATTTCTCACAACACTGGTTAAACCATTGCTAAAAAACGAGATAACCTTAGTTCGCTAACTTTCTTATTGATGTTTTTGTTAGGTGTGTATGTAATTAAAAACACTTGAATATATTGGGTTATTAACTTCACCTATCCATGGAAATTACCTATATATACATTTGCTGTTACAGTCTGATTATTTTCTTTTAGGTCAGTGTCTTAATCTAGACTGCGCTCTCATACTTCTGCTCGTGGTGCGAAGAAGCATCACGCGGATCCGCAATTCTCCGGTAGGCAATTTCCTGCCTTGCGATCGCCACATCTATTTCCACAAGATCGCCGGGTGGACCGTCTTGGTCTTATCCATTTTGCATACCATTTTTCATCTAGCAAATTTCGGTACGTATTCAACACATTTTCATCATATTTACGAACGCACTACTACACATGCCTAGTATATATATATATATATATATATATATATATATATATATATATATATATATATATATATATATATATATATATGAAATGAAAACTCACAAGGTATCACGTGAGGGTAGCAAATGAATGCAATTCATATATATATATATATATTCTCGTCTGTTGACGAGGAGTCAGTCTATCTACAATTGCTCAAATTAATCATATTACATTTTACAAAATCTTTCGGACAAAAGTAAGTTAACTATGATATAATTATTTATATGTTCTATAAATATAGAGATTTAATAGCCCGGAAAAAGGACAGATTGGGTGAATTATGGAAAACTTGTTTTGAAACAAATACATATAAAAATGTTTCAACACTACTGCTTCAAATACCGCAATAACTAAATTTAATTTATTGGGTTGAGGAATAAGTTCGGGCGGTTTTATCAAATTTATTCATTACAATTAATAATTTTAGAAAAACTTCATTTTTAATTGATAACAATATGCAATTTAATCAATAATGTATTCTCCGTTGTTATTTACGACTTCTTCCCATCGTTCAACTAGTTTTTCGATGCCTCTGTAATAAAAATCTCTGGATTTTGACTTGAAGAATTCGTCTAACCAGGTTCTTAATTCCACATCAGTATTGAATGAAACGCCGCGCAAATTGTTGGTGAGCGATCGGAACAGATGGAAATCCGATGGAGCCAAGTCTAGCGAATATGGATGATGCGGCAGGATTTCCCAATTAAGCGTTTGGATGGTGTCTTTTGTCATATTGGCAATGTGAGGACGAGCATTTTCGTGTTACAGAAGGACTCCATAACGTCGATGAGGTCGCTTTTCACGAATAGCTTCGGCGAGTTGATACATTTGTTGAACGTAGAGTTCTGCATTGACAATCTCGTTGTTCGCAAGGAGTTTATAAAGAATGATGCTTTCACAATCCTGCCACACACACCGCATGGTCTTTAGTGAATGAAGTCCTTGTCTTGATCACGGAAATATTTTTTTTATTGGGGCTAAGCTATTGTTTTCGATGGTTCATGTTGACATAAACACACCACCTTTCGTCGCCAGTGATGATGCGGTGAAGAAATCTGTTCTTATATCCACGAGTAGCCTTGTGACGAGCAAGCAAACCTGCGGCAATCGTGGAGCGTTGAAGTTTGTTGCTTTCACTCAAAGCTTCCGGAACCCATGCACCGAGTTTTTTAACTTTTCCCATCGAATGAAGGCGATTTACTACAGTTTTCTGATCACACACCAATTGTACAGCCAAATCTCTAGTCGATTGACGAGGATTTTCATGAAGAAAGTCGTTCAATTGATCTTCATCCAACTTAATGGGACGACCAGAACGCTCTTCGTCATTAAGATTGAAATGACCGTTTTTGAAACGTGAAAACCACCATTGAGCTGTCCTTTCTGATAAAGCATTTTCTCCGTACACAGCACCATTATCGCGGCGAGCTTTGGCTACGTTTGCATTGTTCCCGTCCTGAATGAAAATGAATAACAACAAGTGTCGAAAATGCGCCTTTCTTTCAACTTGACATTCCATTTTGAGGCTACAGAACAAAAATTAAATTATTACAACTTTTAAATAAACTGCAATGGCTTATTACTCAACTTCAAGACGTAGCCTCAGCAAAGGCCTAATAGTCTACGCTGTTAAGAGACCTAGCCTAACCTTTGCAAATTTGCTCTCATTATTTATTATTATTTCTTAATATGTGCACAAATCACGTAAACAAAACTTAAATCAACACAACATTAAAAAAAACGCAAGAACTTATTCCTCAAACTAATATATTATTGATAAAGTTCATATCTAGTTTATTTATAATTAAATATATCGAAAACACTCCATCTTTCATTTACTAATATTAATAATATATTAAATTGTCACTTTCTGAAAGAAATTCCGCGTAAAGTGTGACATGACTAATATCTTGCAAATATACGTTCCGTACATCAGTATTTCTCTAATCTTTACCACTCTACGTCTTTATCAATGCTTTTTTTTTGTATAATAAATTGATAGTGACATATATTTTTTATATCCATATGTTCCGTAGCTGGGATGAGTGAGGAGACAGGAATTGGACTATGGACGTACTTGTGGGACACCAGCTTAGGAATCGGCTGGCTGTGGGGTCTTGCCAATCCTACAGGAGTTATATTGATGCTAATATCAGCTCTCATTGGGATCTTCAGCCATCGCTGTGTCAGAAAATCAGGCAAATTCGAGGTATTTATTATTAAAATTCCGGGAAACGAGGTTTTTGCATATGGGGTCTTTGAGTAGTTGGAGGATACTTGAAATTTTCTTTTGCCCTTAGGTGTAAATTTCATCATACTTTTTCTTCCTATTCTTTCTTTTGTTTATGATATTTGCCTTTTTGTTAGAATTACCTTTTAAGAAAGGTAAGAGTTCATGAGCTCAAAAGCATATATTTCATTTTATGGGTCGACAGTAGTATATATCACTTTACCTAGAAAAATGAGGTCAGCGCGTGACACCATTATGCCCACGTCATTACTTTGCATGAGGTCATATATGTCCTAGTAACCATGTCCTGTCATGTATGGTAATTCTAGGAATCCAAGGATAAACAAAATAAAGGAAAATTAACTTAGAAATGACCCTCCCCCAGATTACAAAGCACTTTTACAAATGTAAACTCATCTACTTTTTCAGCTCTTTTACTGGACTTATAATGTAAACTCATTTACTTTTTCAACTCTTTTATTGGACTTATAATGTAAACTTATCTACTTTTTCAGCTCTTTTACTGGACTTATAATGTAAATTCATTTACTTTTTCAGCTCTTCTACTGGACTCACATGCTGTACATACCATTTTGGGTCTTGTTGATCATTCATGGACCAAGTTTTTGGAAGTGGATTATAGTACCTGGTATCATCTTTCTAGTAGAAAACCTAATTCGACTTAATCAGGTGTGCTCTCCTAGAGGGAGGACTGTGATCGTCTCATCGTATAGCTTTGGATCCCAGGTTAGTATGGATAAATGACAGGGAGGAGGGCAGGAGTATTTGATAGGATAGCACCTAGAAGGCGAGGGTTTGTTCTAGACTCTAGCCACCCTTTAGGGCGAGATAAAGAGTTAAAGAGTGGTTAATTATTTCCTTTTGGATGACACGACCACCCCACCTGGATGCCATCCTGGAGTGGGACCAATCCGCATAAGTGTATTCCGCCTAAGGTTAGGTTAAAATTGAATTTCCACCTCCTAGCTGCTCTATGGTCCAGTAGAACAGGGGGTGCTATGGAATTACTCCATCATGCAACAGCATCCCTCTACTCTAACCTGGTCCCTCAAGACAGCTTCACATAAGACGCGGCCCAACTTAATTGTGGTAAGGTTAGCGGGGCCTCCTACAGGGCAGGCTGTAGGATCAAAGTTTTCCTCCTTAACCTCCCAAGCGGTCGGGGGGAGCAGAGATGCCATTTATTCTCGGACAGCTATAAATAACAGCAAGAGATGAGATTTTGTCCTACAGAAGTCCTACAAACGGGTCAAAGGGCATATTTATGAAAGAGAAACTCGCGACCAATTTTATTTACACTCGTAAAGAAAAACGAGACCGGTTTCATATGTGGAGAACTAGAGAAATAAAGATACATTGCTGCAAATACTTTATTATTATTATTAGTGCAGTAGATGATTAAACATTTTGACAAGTCAAGTTTGTTGTTACATTAGGCAGGTATTCTGAATACGCCTTTTATGATAATGATGGAGTTTGGGTACAGTGTGTGATTGAGTGATTAGCATGATCTGTATTGGGCTATTGTGGTTTTTCCATCTATGTAATAATGTTATATTTTCTCCAGGTCACTAAACTATGCATTCGGAAACCGAGAGATCTGGAATTCCGTGCTGGAGAGTATGTCTACTTAAACATCCCATCAGTGGCAAAGTACGAGTGGCATCCATTTACCATCTCTTCAGCACCAGAAGAAGAGGGTATGTTGCACATAATTACCATTGCAAGACCCACCAAAGGTGAAGATTTCTGTCCATTTTTCTCCACTACTTCTCACTCCATTTGGTCCCGTGTTTAGTAAGGACACAGTTTACCGTGGGTTCAGAACCATTGGTTGGTGGTTAGTACAATATATTTTAGCTACTACCGAATCGATACCAGTCAAAAGATACCTAACCAGTAAATAACCATATCTAATGTAGCTGATCTTCGCTGTTGGTGGAAAGCGATGATTATAATCGATTACCTCTCCTTGTAGAATGTGATCAGTCGTAGGAGAGTTACGCACACTTTCAGTTCCCATTACCCCAATTAGCCCCATTTTTTAACCATTAAGACTATGTTCTTGTCGCATATTTTCACTTCGCTTATTAACCTCTTCCAAAGCTTTCTGGCCATGGTGCACTTGTTGGTCGATAATAAAGCTTACTTTACGACAGATGTCTTCATGGTACATATCCGAGCTGTTGGTGGTTGGACTGAGAAGGTTCGCGAACTGTTTCATACCAGAAATATAGTCGAAGAATCTAACAAAGTCATTTTTCCGTTGGAACTCCCTAAAAGGGAGAAGAAACTGTCCATGCGAGGGATTCTCAATTTGGGTTTTAAGGAAGATGATGACCTCTGGAAAATCAAGGGACCTCGCTATGTAGAGAATTTGAAAGAATTCAACAAAAAGGTAATGAAAGCTGTCAGTCTTCATATACTCCATTCTACCATGTCTTCTCAAAATAGTACTAATGATTATTTGGTTTCTATGATAGTGAGTAGATATGTATAGGTGCGTTTCCCAAATACTGGTCAATAAAATTTTGGTTATAAAGGGATTAAATATACAAAGCTTGTAATTTAGTAATACTGTAGCTCACTACAAGTTTAATGCAGTACTAGGTCAGCTCAAACAAAGCGGTAACTCAAGTTTCCAAATTATCCCACTGACGGACGATGATCATCCTCTTGTGTGGCACTTACCCATTGAGGCAAATTATTACGTTTTTTATCTCTCTCTATCTCTTTCTGTTAGTAGTCCGATTAATCGACTTTTTTCTACCACTACAAGATCTGAAGTTGCCGCTTTATTATTTAGCTGGCTTTGGGGAAAATGTACTTAAGCCTCACATTCAAAAATATGTTAACAAAGAATTAATTATCTTTACATATTAGCAAGACGTTGTTTTGTAAACTTTGTTGGGTCTAAAGTTCAAAAGTATATACTTATACCCATCACCTGTAACAATAATAAAATAATTTCATGGTTGTATGTGAAGAAAGATGACCGTGGCAACTTGAGGTAGGTGTTTACAGTGGGTTTCTGTAACCCACCCTAGACAGCGCAAGAAAGTTTGAGGATTTTTAAATTGTATTAATGAGAGACCTAACTAAACCTAACAAAAACATTCATATCTTTATATTTCCTTTGATTATTATAGATTGGCTCATCTCTATATCCTTGCAAATCACTCTTTGACGACAAATGTAAGGAAGGGAATTTGGAACGAAAGAAATCTATTAGTTTGGGATCTTTGAGCAAATACTCCGAAAAAACTCGATCGGGGCAAACAACTCCCGAGTCTGGAAGTTTATCTTTGGCTGGAAGCTATTCCAGCATCCAGAGCCACAGCATGGAGATCATAGGAGAGCCTGTAGTCTTCCCCCCATCAATTACTCTCGAGGGGGTTGACGATCAGAAGAAGGAATGGACCTCAGAGCAGGCGAAGAAAGAATCGTGTAAAATATGGATTGATCAGGCGATTCGGGGGAGCGTCTTGCAGCGAGAAGTGGTAGCCAGCATAACCAAACCAATTGAAGTAAGTTTAGTCAGAGACGTATCGCCGGGGTATTGTATGAGCCCCTCAGATCTTTGTCTAAATGTTTTGGGTAAAAGATTAGTTATTGGTAAAGTTAGAGATAGTGAAAATGCGGGGCAGGTACTAAACCTATGGAATCTAAAGAGACTACTAGAAAAGCTAGAGAGAAGGAGGTTCAACCGAAAATAATCGATACGGGACAAAAAATAAACAACTTTCTTCTTTCACGGACATTCTTATTTTGCAAAGATTTTAGTCTAAACTGTTTAAGCAGCAATATGCAATTAACTAAATCTAATTTTAATCTGTTATACAGGTTTACGTGGACGGGCCATATGGGTCCCCCTCCTCGAACATCTTCAGAGTAAACCACGCAGTTCTGATTGGAGCGGGTATTGGAGTTACTCCGTTTGCTTCCATCCTGCAGAGCGTGATGCACAGGTAGGAATGGTTATAGATTATACGTTAAGGGCCTCGGAGATATGGCATTCACGCGGTGGGGCCGATGGCCTCGATCTGCAGTCGAAGAGAAGAAGACGCAGATGAAATCACGTCATTCCTTTCAATGCTTCTGCGTTAAGAGGTTCGGCACCTGGGCCGTCTTCAGTTATCTGGAACGGGTCTAATCTAAACAGCCTCACTCAACAACTCATTGGAACACCACACCTTAAACATCCTATAACTAAACATACACTCACTTTCTAATAAACCCTCAGAATTACTTAATTTCACAAGAAAAAACAACATTTATAGAGCCATAATTCAAAGAAAAACTTAATAGCTTTTTACCAATGCATCACACAAAGGCTAAATATCCGCCAAGAGCACATAGTCTCATAGCCCTAGTACACAATTCAAGCCCTTTGAATAACATCACATGGCACATTAAAACATTCATAAACAAAGACTACACATAGTTATAGACAGGAACATTCAAAGCAACCTAGTAAACCAATACATCCAGAAGAATACCACTAAACTTAACGGCAATCCTAGAATCACTCACATGAATTCCTAATCTTTTCATCTGCGTGGTTTACACTGCACATCACTTATCATGAGTCAGAGCGCAATCAAGCAGACAGCAGAGGTACTCAAATCACAGAAAAACTTTACAAACTCCCCACAATAAACAACAAAACTCAAAAATCCAAGCAACCACTTCAACACACTCAAAATACCCATTCACAGGACATAAAATATGCTCAGTTCATTTACATACCAGGACTCTATGGAATATAATAGTTGATCTACTCTCAGACCAAATTCACACAATCACAACATTCCAAACCACGCCGCCCCTTAGACCAACCTCATTCAAAACCGTATAGGCAAACTAAAATGACGAAATTGGACAAACTACACTGTAGAAAATAAATTACTTTGTCACTTAAAAAATTATAACATTTTCAGCCGGAGACCGACGAGGGCACGGCTGCCAAAATACAATAAATAAAATATAAATTTAACAATAAATTAATATATATATATACATAAACTACTCAAATTATCAACTACAAAAAAAAGTTACGCCTAGGTTTGCAAGAGGAGACTCGCTTCCCCTGGGGAAACCAAACGTGCAGCCAACAATATAAACAAATTCCAATAGCATGATGAAGCTCTGACTCGTCCATATACTCTTTCACTTCCCAATACAGCATGGAGTTAGGTCTCAACATTAGGGTCAGTCGTTAGCGACCCAAGTCGTCACAATTCCAGAACTGTTATCGCGCACGAAGCTCATCAAGGAAATTTACCCAAAATGTGGCTTACAGTCTGAGCTACATAGCAGTTTTCGCAGAGCTAGTAGGGATTTATCAGGTGATGCTGTATCGCGCACTCGAGAAAATTCGGAGACGAAGGAAATGACTTAATATTGTTAAGACAATGGGGGATAGGTCCTCGAGGAACGTTATGGCGTAATGGCTATCTCCCTTCTCCTCTGATACGAAGCCCTAAGATTTAACCTCATCTCTTCCATCTATAGAAAGTTCGAAAGAGCAAAACGTCGTTTCGGTTGACCATTCTAAGCAAATAGCTGAACACTGTCTCACTGTGCTCGTTAAAAATCAGAGCAGGCAATCTATCGATCCTCTGAACTCGTAGCAGCCCTGGTGGAGGGATACTGTGGACCAGGGCATGCGGAGAATGCAGCGCACCAAGGACACTAGGTGCGCTCTGTGAGTCGTTATAGATTACTTAACAGTCTTTGAATCGGACTCGGCGTGTAATATCTCGTATTGGGATTACTGCGAAAGCTGTACTCCCGGAGTTTTAGAAGCTTTGGTAGCACGGCCGTGGCGACAAGCTTTTAATAGTGGACTCTTTTAGGTAGGAGTCTTGAACAGAATTATCGACGTCGCTGGTTCTAGAGTTACAGCAAAGGATCGAAAAAGTTTTTTGGTCATGAACTCGAGAAAGTTTGAGAGCTGTTGCCTAGTGGGAAATAGGTTAAACCTGCGTGTATTATACCATGCACTGTACACGACTTAAAGTGAGTAGCATCTCCTGTAGGTAGAAAAGAATGTTCTCTATTTGAGAGGTACAAAAGGCACCATCCACCATCTGGATACCAGCCTGATGGATCGAATCCATCATCTACACTCGCCCTCAATTTTTCGGTGAAATAAAGAGCGATACAAAATGCTAAAGTGTTCCTATCAGCTCTTTATGTACTGAGCGCCACAAATCAGAGAGAAATCCCTGGCATGGCTACAAAAAAACCCGTAAGATTGCGAATGTGGGCTTCTAAATAATCAAAGCAATTCCACTACCTAGGAAAGCCCCATTCGGGAACAGATTAAGGGTGGAGTGAAGCTCACGCTGAGGCTAAAGTGCACTACCTTGTCTTAGGAAAATATATACGAAACCTGTGCATACTGAAATAACGAGAGATGGTGATCAGAGCTTGTTGGAGCAGACGCTTTAGGGTAGGTATCTGAGCCATGTTCAAAGAGATTAAAAAGTAGGTTACTTAGAACATGGCAAGAAAATATTTAAGCAGCACCAATGTGGTGGTACCTTTGATGCTTACGACAAAGAGATGCCGAGGTCAATTCCATGTGGAAGACAGTACTTTTTCTTTAAGGACTCAGGAAGGGCTTCCTACCCTACTCACCTAAACCTCTTGCTAGCCGAGTAGATACGGCGTTGGTCTTCCAACGTCGCGGTACCAGGTTCGATCCCGGCTAGAGCAGACACAAACTTGAGCGCACGTAGAGATCTGGCTACCATTTAGTGGACGCGCTATGCTTATCCTCCACTTGGGTGGGCAGATCTTACACTTGTCATCAGACACATAGGCAATTATAACACTGCTTTCTTTTATCTCCCGTCTTCGCAGCACAACACAGACACACTCTGTTCCAAGGAATCTTGCCGATGGGTATCATATCCCTTCTGTCGCGGAACAGATCCCTCTCCCCCTGGGCGACGAGGGTTCCCCCTGAATGTTATTTGGTGTCAAAGCATAATACTTCCTGGCACTTCTCCCCAAAGAGGACTGGCCTTTGGTACCCTCGGTCTCAACAGCGATTGTCATACTGACCTTTATGTCTATTTCATTTTCCGGTCGGGGATCTTCCTGGATAAAGGCAGGTTGGCGAACCACCACCACCACTACTACTACTATCCTCACTCACATATCCCCTCGTACGCGGAATCGACGATCTCATCAGAACTAAAACTGAAAGAGGGAAAAACGCCGCCTTGTTCAGTTAGAATGGATCATTTTTATGATAAAATATCGCCAGGCGAGATTTCAGGTCTTCTCCAAATCCAAAAATACCGCAGTTTGGGGCTGCTTGCAAAGGAAAGGCTCGCAGTATCACTCTCCAACAAGAGTAAAGTATCGGTCGGGCCGTGAAACTTACGGCCTAATGAGCTTTATGAGCCTACTATTTAACTACTTATCCATAATCTTAGACATGCAAGAGGTTAGGGAAATTGGGAGGAAACTAGCCAAGGTAGAATGATTTCTTCACGGCTACCGTAAAGTAAATTAATATAGTATCCATTCACCTGAAATCTGGGTAATACTCTTTGACTAGAGGCTGTTAAATGAAGCTAATATGAAGGCCAACCATTGCTCACCTAGATATCGAATCATAGCAAACGGGATATCCTCTAAACCATAGGAGTAATCCGCGCGAGAAGCCAGAGAGAAACACATTTCGCTTAACCAAAACATTGAATGGCTTTCAGAGACCAAGGGACTTGATTGGAATGTCTAGGGAAGAGTATGGCGGCTGAACAATTGGTGATAGCGGTATTGAAATATTCGGCAACGGACGATTTTATTCATCTACAAGGGAGTCTTCCCATTAGTCAAAGACATCTATTTCCGACATGAAGAGCGTCGATCGTGCTTTGAAATGAAACGGATGATGGCCCTCGCTACTTTCCTTCTTTCTTTTTTACACCAACTCTTTTCCTACTACACCCTTATATCATCAATGATGCCTTGAATGACATTTCTCAGGGGTGTTTCTTGTCTTCATTTCTTCAAAGTACGCTTCACTTCTAGGAGGGTGCTGTGTATCGGTCTGAGAAGTGCAATCGGACAGTTTAAAAACTTCGCTTTATTGAATTCTTTTAGACTTGGGATGGCGCAGTGTATAGTCCGCTCGTAAATGCTGGTCCAGCAACGAAGTTAGCTGTTCGTACCTCGCCGAAGGCTACTTTTGTTCTTTATTTTTTCATCATTTCTTTTTCTAAATCCCTCTACCTGCAATAGCCAAGTACATATTTAGGAACAAATCCGAAGCGTAATGCTTAGAAAAATCAGGATGAAGCCTGTCAAAATTCAGAGATTTAGCTTGCAGGAAACATTATTATCCTGCGTAGACCTGAATGAGTTTAAGAAGGTTTGGGGTTGGTACATTTTCAAATGTCGGTAAGATTGATTTGTAAAGCTTTAACGGTACAAGTGATAACACATCCGATGTAACAGCACGGATGCCCTCACAAGATAGAGTTATAATTTAACAACCACCAACTCTTCCGGTGTCGCCAGCGAGGGCATAGACACCTACTGACATAGAATACCCTTTTTACGAAGTTCAAGGTAGAGTGTGAGGTCATCTGCACAAGTGTGCCATTGATTTTCCAAGATTCGCTTTTTTTGGCGATCTGGGGGGAGATTGGCAACATTAAGAAGGGTCCCGTCTGTAAAAGAGAGACTTTTGTTGTCTATTGACAACCTTGTTCCACAAGTCAAACGCATGAATTGGAAATGCATGAAGCCAGCGGGCTCAAAGACCCCCTGCAGCCACTTAATGAGAGGCCAGGACGTCTTCGAGGCTCCGCTCTCCTATCTTGACCTTCTTTTTTGGCGGTGAGTGGGAGATTATCCTTTTGCTCTCCTTCTTCCAAGTAGGCTTCAAGCCTAGACGGACTTTCTCCTCCCCAATCATCAGAGACCCCTCAAAAGAGGATCTACATTGTTTTACTATTTTTCTTTTACTCGGTACTCTTCTAAGGGCCATAGCCAGGAGGAAGGTCAAGCTTTGGGCCTCTTATCCTAAGCCATGGTCATCTCCAGGGAAAGACCCTGTCTCCTGGGGCGAGGCTGCCACAGTTTCCATAATATGGTCCCCACTCAGTTCGAATTGGTCTTCCTTCGAGACATCCCCTCTCAAAGCGTCGAGAATCCCATCTGGAACTATTCTGATTGGGACAGAATCTAAGGGAAGGGTTATATGGGATTGCCTACTTCTGCTACGTCCCTGGGAGATAGTCCTGGAGAACGATAAATCGGTGAGCACAAGTTGATGAAAATTAATCAAAAGGCAAAATATTGTCTAGAAGATAACTATTTTCTGGTTAAGAGGGATTGGAGATAGGTTGGGTACAGTTTTTGTGGTATGTGGGCCCATGTTCGTAAGTTTGATTCATGTACTCTTTATAAGAACTAGTTCTTGGAACTTTTCTAATATGCTCGACCCCATTATTTAGGTAAAAGTTGTTTGCTCTTTGAGCCCGCTCTTCTGACCATTTTAAAAATCATTAGTGGCCCTTGTGTTAATCAACTTTATTTCCTTTACCTTTCCATCTTATCCCTCTTTCTATCTCTCACGAATAAATTATTTCCCATTCATTAGAAAAGTTCTCTTTCTTATCTCAATTCAAATTTCTTTTCCTTGTGTTTACTTCTTTCGCACTAATCTGATACTCTTTCTACAGGTATCGAGAAGCAAAAACAGCGTGTCCTCATTGCAAAGTCGCTTCCTGCGTCGCTCTTCCAACTACTTTGGGTAAATTACGAAAGGTGGGGGTTCGTTCTTTTCTTCTCCAGTCCCATAAATTCTCATGTTTGAGTAATTCAGAGTCTATTATCTTGTTACTTTTATTTAGGTGGATTTCATATGGGTTAACCGCGACCTTCGCCACTTTGAATGGTTCCTCGAGCTGTTAGCGAGCCTTGAAGAAGAGCAGAGTGTACAAGGAGCCGCGATGGAACGTCTCCTTTCCCTTCATCTGTACAAGACTGGTTGTGAGCCGCTTCAGTTCCCGATTCCCCTAGCGTCCGCTATTCACGAGGGACGCCCGGACTGGGATAAGGTGAGATGGCCAACACTTTTCTGACAAATCAAATTTCCATTTTTTTCTACAATTAACTCCTCAAACTTGCTTCATGTATCTTTGTTTACGTGGCTTTTATGGATATTTTTATGAGTTGACAAAATAAAATGAAAAAATACACATGCTGCTACGAGTGTAGGAGGTTTAATATAATTAATGTTTTAGTTTGTCCATTTTCTGTGTAATGTAGGTATAAATCTTAGTTTTACTTCATGTTAACGATGTGATATCACAACTTACTTCTTTTCTACAATAAAAGCTTACGTTAAAATGCTGATTGCTGGCATAGAAATCGAGGTAAATTATGCCATATTTTCCTTATAGAAGGAAAACCTAGCGCAGATCGATGGCCTAGAAATCACAATAGATCCTATTGTGTCAACTCCTTATCATACTTTCTAAGAGTGATCGAATCTTTAATCTAAACTTAACCAGATATTCTCAATCGAAACTAAAGTATGGTTTATTTTATTTCCTACATGGCATCATAGAATATTTGGTTTAGAATATAAATCGATGACTTATTTTTATTTATCTAACAAAAGCCTTCTTCCCAACAGCTTTTGGGATCAATTCGTGAGTCTCGCTCTGGCAAGGTGTGTGTATATTATTGTGGACCCCCAGCTTTAGCTACGGTATTGCGAGAAAGATGCCTCTATAACCATCTCGACTTCAGGAAGGAAATGTTTTAGCGAAACTCGTCCACACACTTTTGTACTCATCATGACTAAAATTGAAATGGCTAAAAATTTAGCTTGTATCGCTGTACCAACAGTGGAGAAATTCCCATTCCGTGTGAAAGCAGGAATTTGGAGTTGCAGCTCTGCCATATATTTTAGGATCATTTCCTTCTTAAGAGGTCTTTGTACACTACTAAAAGAGCAAAGGGAATGAGGCAATACGACATAAATTCTCAGATTTGGTGTGTACGTATTTTAGGGGTGCATGCACAGATGCATGGCTTGAAAGAAGAGAATGACGCGTTTTTATAATTAAATCTGCAGTGGGAGACGCCTTTTGTAGAATATGGCTCTTGGGAAGAGATGAGAACCACTGAATAGCCACTTCAGAACAGCAATTTCAAGAATTCAAAGAAAATAGACTCATTTCTTGAGGCATCTTTGCATTCATGTCGCATATGAAGCACCCAAAGACGGTTTAAAATGTCCAATTTTAATATTATGTTGGGGTTTGAAATGAAAAAATGTCTACTAAAAGAGAAACCATTTATATAATTAAATTCTCCAATACATAAATTTGTTATTATATGTGTTTGGGTTATATAACGATAAGTAATGAAAAAAATTTCTTTGAAAAGTGAAATTGTTTAGCAAGAAGTTCAAGCAAATTTCGTATCTGAATATCACGATTCCTTCCGAAAAGCCAAGAAAAGAACAAAATGGACTAAAATCAAATAAGCCTTTTAACAGACAAAAATCAATTGCTTATGGTGACAGATATTCTCAACCCAAACTAAACAGATAATTTGGTTTTAAACTCCTCAAACTTGATGTTAAAGACGAAAAAGAGGTTGTAATGGTTCCGAGAACCACAAAAATTAGTGACTATCGAATATACAATAAAAAGCTTGTTCCAGACTAGTTCGAAAGACGACCCCACTTTCAAAAACAGACTAGATAAACCAGATTAAGCTAACATCAAATAAAAATAAAAAATCTAAATCTAAAGAACACTTAATCTAAAAGAAGAAAATACAGAGAAAACAATGAACATAAAAACAAAGGTCGACATTTACATGTAAGAAGACAGGGACAACGAAGCTAAGGCAAACATTGTCAACAAGATTAAACCACCCCCAAAATGTGCAAAATATACCAACATTTGCGTTTATTTTCTCCGTTGAATCTTTATGAAAGAGAGCGCAACTAATTTAATAAACTCGCTTCAAAATTTGCAGCTTAAAAAAGCGATGATATTTCTGGAAATAAAAAAAATTTCTTGAATTAATTGCAAAGGATTCCTACCATTTCCAATGTGGAAAGGAAGCGTACGCTATAAATTGTTCTTATTTATTTATTTAAATTTAAAAGAATTTCAGTATAATATTATGTATATATATATTTATTGCTTTTATTTAAAAAAATGCAGGTTCAAATGTGGATCTGTCCGTGATAAAACTCCATTATTTTTTTTTCTGAAGTATATTTAAAAAATTCTCTAGCTCTAGTCAATGCATAGTTTTACACATCGATATTGATAACTTTTTTTTTAGGAGCCCATCTGGCGACTGTCGATAGAGATACATTTATGTATATTACGAATGTAAGTAGGCTTATTACATACTTTGACTGATAATATAGGCCAGATGCTATGACTTATGAAAATTAAGTTCCTTATTGATTTTCTCCCCTAAGAATATAAATCCTAATTACTTAAAGCATTACTTATTTCTCACTTTATATATTCTTTACTATAAGACTTTTAGATTTATTGCTAGCACTATTGTATATATTTTTTATACTATTTAATAATAAAAAGTAGATACAAATGTAAATCTTAATTCTTTAATTTGCAGCCTCTATTAATTTAAGGATGTTTAAGTGTGACGGATGAAGCTACTAAAGGCATTTAAATGTAACCGAAACAAAAGAAAATAGGATGATTTTTAAAAGAAAAATGAAAATTCTGTAATCGAGGGGGTATTCCGAACGGCGAAAATTAATTTTAGGATTGATAAAATAAGAAATAATGAAAAAAATATACATATATAAAGAATCATGTAATAAAGACTTGAAACCAAAAATACTCATTTGTAATACGACAACTAACCTACTTTTAAAGGAAAAAGAACGACATCTCCCTTTAATCATTTCAATTTTAGAGTGTTTGAGAGAAAAGAAATGAGGATATCTTCTTTTGGCCATATCAAGGGAGGCTGAGAAAAACGAGAAATAAGGATACCTCCCTTTGACCATATCAAAGGAAGTAGAGAATAGGAAGAAAATAGAATATCTCCCTTTAGCCATATCAAGAAAGGTTGTAAAAGGAAAAAAATAGAAGGAAATCTTCCTTTTGCTATACTATTATAGGTTGAGAATAAGGATAAATAAGGACATCTACTACTTGCCATATAAGGAGGTTGAGAAAAGTGAGAAAGAAGTATATCTCCCTTTAGGCATATCAAAGGGATTGAGAATATGGAGAAAAAAGGACATCTCCCTTTGGCCATATGAAGAGAGATTGAGAACAGGGAGGGATAAGGAAATGTATCTTTAGCTATACCAAGGGAGGTTGAGATATGGAGAAATAAGTACATCTCCCTTAAGCTATATCAAGGGAGGTTGATAGAAGGGAGACAAATTGAAATCACTTTTTAGCCATGTCAATGGAATTTGTTAGTAGGGAGAAAAAACACATCTAATTGTTGACATATCAAGGGAGGTTGAGCAAAGGGAGAAAGAAGAAGATCTCCACTTATCCAGAGAAAGGGAGGCTGAGAAAATAGAAGAGGAAGTACATCTGCCTTTGGAAATATTAAGGGAGGTTGAGAAAAGTAAGAAAGAAGGACATCTCCCAATGGCCACATCAACAGGGGTTGAGAAAAGGGAGAAATAAGGAGATGCCTCTTTGGACACATCAAGGAAGGTTAAGAGAAGGTAGAAAGAAGGATATCTACCTTTGTCATACCAAGTGAGGTTAGGAATTGGTTGGGAATAGGAGGTTATAAGGACATATACCATTATCCACATCAATGGAGGTTGAGAAAAGGGATAAAATAGGACATTTGAGTGTGGCCATATCAAGGGAGGCTGAGAATATTGGGAAGGAAGGACATTTTTCTATGACCATATCAAGGAAGTTGAGAAAAGGGAGATATTAGGACTTCTCCTTTTGGCCTTATCACTTATCAAGATAGCTTCACAAAAGGAGAAAGAAGGACATCTCCCGTTGGCCATATTAAGGGATGTTGAGTAAATTTAGCAAATAGGATATCCCCCTATGGCCATATTAAGCAGGTTGAGAATATGGAGGAATAAGGAAATCTCCCTTTGGCTATATCAAAGGAAGTTGAGAGACTAAAGAAAGGACATTTTACTATGACCACATCAAGCGAGATTGGAAATAAGGAGAAATACGGACATCTCTTTTTAGGTATAAGAAAGGAGGTTGAGAAAAGGGAGAAAGAAGGACATCTACCTTTGACCATATTTCGGGTGGTTGAGAATAGGAATAATTAGGGCCATCTCCCTTTGGTAATATCAAGGGAGGATGATAATAAAGAAAGAAGGATAACTCTCATTGGGGAAAACGAGGAAGTTTGAGAAAAGGGATAAATAAGAAATTCCCCGTTGGTCACATCAAACGAGGTTGAGAAAAGTGAGAAATAAGGATATGTCCCTTTGGCCCTATCAAGGAAAGTTGAGAAAAGACAGAAATAAAGGAAATCTTCCTATAGCCATATCTCACTTAAGCCATATCGAGGGAGGTGAGATAAGGGAGGAAAAATTATATCCCCCTTTGGCAATATCAATGGAGGATAAGAACAGAGATGAAAAGGACATCTCCTTTTAGCTCTATGGAGGCAGGTTGAGAAAAAGGAGAAAGAAGGATAGCTCTCTTTGGCCATATCAGGGGAGGATGAGAATTAGGAGAATTAAAGAGAGCTCACTTTTGTCATATTAAGGGAGAATGATAAAATGGAGAAAGAAAGGCATCTTCCTTTTGCCATATCAAGGGAGGTTGAGAATAGGTAGAAATAAAGAAATTTCTCTTTAACTATATCAAGAGAAGTTGAAAAAGGAAGAAAGAAGAAAATCTCCCATTTCCATTGAAAGATAGGTTGATAATAGGAAGAAATAAGGAAATCTACATTTAGTTATATCAAGGAAGGTTCAGAAAAAGGAGCAATATGACATATCCCTTTACCATATCAAGGGAGGTTCATAAAAGACAGAAATAAAGACATTTCACTTCAGTCATATCAAAGGAGGTTGAGAAAAAGAAGAAAGAGAGGACATCTCATTTGGCCATATCAAAGGAGGTTGAGAATAGAGAGAAATAAGGAAATATCCATTTATCCATATCAAGGACATCTCCCTTTGTCCATATCAAGTGACGTTGAGAAAAAAGGTTTGTGTTGGGGAGGAAATTTAGTTACCTTTTATTTTATCTCTCCCTTTCCTCATATGGAATTATCTCCATCATAAAATTTTGAAAAAGTTGGCCAAGATCAAATGTGAGAAAGGTTTACAATTATCACGGGACCTCGCAACTCTCTATGCATAAGTAACGAAGCTTCTGTTGTGCTGTTGTAATATGCAGTCTATATCTACTACAACTTCTAAATACTATTTCACTAGGAGAAGGTTACGAGGTTAATCAAAGGGTTAGTTTTGAAGGGTAAGTGGTTAATTAAATGGTTGCTTGTTTTGAAGATTTAGGTTTAATTAAAGAGAGGTTAGTTATGAATGTTAGAGAAATAATTAAATGGAACTCACCTTTGAAGGTAAAGGAGTTAATTAACAGAAAGTTAGTTCAAGATTATTGGGTTTAATTCAAGGGATGTTAGTTTGAAGGTTATGGGGATGATTAAAGGTGAGAGGGTTAATTAAATGGATCTTAGTTTTGAAGTTTAGGGTGTTAAAGTGAGGTTATTTTGGGAGTTTAGGAGTTAATTAAAGCGAGTTTTTTAATGATAGGGATTAATTAAAGGAAGGTTAATTTACGTTTACTCAACCCCTAACCTTCAAACTAATCTCCTTTAATTACATTCACAATTAACCTCCCTTTAGTTAACCCCTATCCTTTAAACTAACACAATTTAATAAGCATTCTAAACTTCGTAAGTAATCCCAATCTTATTAACACCCTAACCTTTTCCCGCTGAAATGTTCAGGAGAACGTTGTACTTGAAGTAGCTTGCCCGAGAGAAGAGCGCCCGCTCGTTTCATCGCATAGGTGTGCTTGATCCAACCGGGCTCCTGAGTGCACTAGGAACTCCCTCCCAACACGCTGATGGGGTAATCGAAGAAAGGGAAATTTAAATATTAGTTTTTTTAAGACCCTTCTATGGGGCAGAAAGAATTCCCATACCCTCTTCCGGCAGGTGTCATAAAAGCGAATAAACCCTGATATGGCTACGTTCCCTCTGGGAAGCCATACAAAAGAATGTTTTGTTCTTGCGAGCGCAATACACAATGGACATTGAGGTTTTCCCCTTGAATTTAAACCGCAATTGCAGCGAGGGCATCTTCCACATAAGGTTTGTTATGAGAGAGCTGTAAAGAAGTAAAACTTTAGAAAGCGAAAATGTATGAAAGATTTATAGCTGCAGATCCTTCTGCAGGTATTGAGGCCAGGGAGACACACACTCCTCCTGAGGTCAAACGCAGCAAGGTTGCATACTACACTTGACATCACCTCGAGGGTACTTTGTAGAGAAGCATTGGATGATGATGATGTGTGTTATATGAAAATAAGAATTTATTGAACTTGGAAGTTTAATTCATAGAAATATCAATTATCTATCGAAAGCCATAATTATCTTCTACCGTAAAACTTTCCATAAAGTGGTTGTGAGGGACGCAGTCCCTCGGGTTACCTACACGATATGCTCGAATATACACAGGTCTTCCCGTGCGATCATAGCGACCCTTATCTGGCCAGATAAGGGCATTCATAATCGGAAATAAACATGATTGGGATCAAAACTCCTCTTCAAATAGGGGAGATGTCAGACTCTCCCAATTTGGAGAGGAATAAATCCAGCTAGTCGAGTGAGATATTCATTCACATGAGATCAGTTTTGAAGTGAGTTCACTCACCCTTTACGCCCCGAAAAGACTATCCTGCATCTGAGATCTCCTTTTCTCTCGGCGGTGACCAAGGTAAGGAACTGCTGCTAAACGCTTCCTCCTCCACATACACTTGCCGCATCGAAGTCTACTTTTCCATTTTCCCGGTAAGTTTTCCACTCGCATTTCCACTAATTTTACCGAATTTAAAGACCAATTAATTCACTTAGCATACGGCGAAAAGCATAAATATCAATCTGCATATCATAACTGTGTTTTGACAGTCATTAAAGTGAAGCAAATAAATTTACTGCATTAATTATTTACTGTAGTAAAGCACAAAATCTAATCCCTTTCCATACGAACCTTCCAGAGTAAAAAGGATACATTCAACGTCATAAAAATTTCCATCAGAGCCGGAGGCAAATCAAAACAATAAAATTGGTCATATCCAACATCCTTACTAAATAGAAAATTGGTGCCGTTAGTGTAAAGCAATAAATACCACCGCCCACTGCTTCCAGCTCCTTGTAAGACGTCTCACTATAGTAAGGTTAGGCTTCGGATATATATCAATCTAGCTAGACACCAAAAGATAGCTCGAATGATACTCATAGCTTTGGCCTATTACTCTCGCAGAAAACGTGAATTGTGTTATTTATTTCAAAGGGGGGCTATGTTAAAACACTTTGAACTTGGAAAATATCATAACAATTTTCATAACTTGTCTCGAGAATGAAGGTTATCATTGCTTCTGGACGGAAGATGGAAGTATGTTACTCCCAAAACTAGTCTCTGGAATAAAGAATAAAGGTTGTTATGATTGTTCTTGGCTTAAAGATGAAAGCCAGTCACTTCCGAAACTAGTCTACAGAATAAAGGTTGTTATTATTGTTCTTGGGTTGAAGATGAAGGCTAGAAACATTCGAAACTAGTCTCTAGAATAAAGGTTATTATCATTGTTCTTGGCCTGAAGATGAATGCCAGTCACTTCCAAAACTAGTCTCTAGAATAAAGTTTTTCCATTGAAATGCTTCTTTTTTTTGCGTTCAATGGAATAAGAGTGAGGTTGGTTGGGCGTTCAGCTAAGTACAAATTTGTTCTTTGTATTTGTTAATGGAGACTATAGGTAACTATGCCAAGCACAACACCACTTAAGCCTAGCAACGTTCCAGTGAGGTATAGTAAGAATACAAGCAACATGATGCCGCATCAGCAAATTAGAGGCACGCTACCAATTTGAATACATTTTTATTCGCCTTTATATTTTGACTTTTCTCCCCAATTTTTCCTTTGAGAACAAACTAAGCATATAATAGGGAAATAACCCAATTAAAAAGCAGTAGCTTAAGTTACAAACTCGATCTCATCCCCTGCTGATTCTTTGTTATGAATTCAGAACGAGTGACATTACAAATGTGACCTAGAACTAGCAAGGAAATTGGTATGTACACCGTTTTCCTAACGAAAGCCTTGATGAGACTTACATAAACGCTTCAAATTCCAAGGAAAGTTCATTTCCTCCCATGAATAAAATACTAGCATAGAATGTGAATTGGCCAAGGGCCAACGTGATAATAAAATGTCGCTGTGTTGGAGAATTATTTACACGCATTCAACGGGGAATATAAACAGACTTGTATTTCACTTTTCAGAAGGGAAGCATACGGAGTTTGTTTGCAGTTTCGAATATATTAGATAGTTATTTTTTCATGAATATATGAATATATAAGGGATGAAACCCTCCTCAAAATTTAAACTGGTAATATTGAAAACTTGAGGTCGTTCCTCGTCGAGATGCAAAGAGAAAGTGAGGCGAAAAATAACGATGCAATGACCACCTCGCCACACTAATGACGTCAGTTAACTTGAATATATTGGATAGTTTTTACCAATATAGTATTATAAAATATAATCAACCAATTAATTAAAAACAGGCAATTTTGAAAGGCTAATAGCATTATTCGTAGAGGCCTAATGAATATCTGAAGCCAAAAGAAAGAGAGCTAGTTAGGTCATTAATGGCATTGCAGTTCAATCATGCATTCTTATTCTTTTGCGCGCGATCTTGCTGAAAACTCCAGCATTCCTAATGATGTTAATACGAGATGGTCTAAATTATATGAGCGTCTATGGGGGCCATTCAATTGCATGATTTAGCGTGACAATGCGGTTGTCAAACGTTTCTCTTAGTTTTGTTCTTACAGCAAGCTGTCTATGGGCTGGTGTGCCGTCCTGATTCCACCAAAGTCTATTGAATTGATTGCCGTAAATCTGGCGGAGTTCCGGGAAGATCCTTTCGTTGATCATGCTCAGGCAGGCAGCACCATTCAAGTTATTCTCGTAAAACAATGGGCCGACAAGATAGCCATTTCCGCATATTCCATTCACATAGACACTTTCTGCTAACAAATACGTGTGTCAAAGTAGAATGTTGGTGGGGGGGAGGGGTCATCGGCGCATATTGCCGAATGTTATGGCTATTTACCTTTCCATTCATGAAAAAGGCTGCCTCATAACCAATCACATTGTTTTCCAAGAAACGAGCAGGTTTAAGGAGAAGCCACTCTTCAAATTGTCTACGACGAGGAAAATCAGTTTCAAGAAGCTGGTGTCTTGCAAGCATCTTATTGGCATGCCATTTTAAGTCATGTTTAATAATGCAGTTAATTGATGACTTTGACGATTGTAACCCATTTATTCTGACTGATACATGTGTATTTTGAAGAAGTGTCATCTGAACATTTTCGATATTTTCTGTTGTTCTTATGATTCTCATACGACCCGAACGACCTTTATTTAGATTTAAGCATATTCTTTTATGTCGGTATTTGTGAACATTTTTCCAAATTGTGGGCTTGCTTGGTGGGGGCTTACCTGGAAAACGTTGTTCAAATGAATCTTGTACTTGTTTAATACTGCCAGTCTTAATAAAGTTTGTGACTACAAATACGCGTTGATCTTTTATTAACTGCATGATTAAAGAGGTTCTATGGAAGTAAACCTTTACACAGAAACGCTTTGATTTGCTTAGTAAGCAATAAGGACGAGACCATACCACAGTGTGGCTGAAAAAAAACTCTAAAATGGCCTAAGCTATGCTTGGAGAATCGCACAGTGTCCTAGGATACTTAGGCTCCCTAGGTTCTCTTGAAAGTGCACGGTAGCCTAGCCTTCGTTTCATTATTTTACTTCTTTGCGCAAACATTTTTGATAGCTTCCACTAAACCCATTAGTGTATCAATATCATAAAAGGGAATTTAATGAAATTTCCAGAATCGACAGATAAATAGTTGGTAAATAAAACACTTTTGGCAAAACCAAAAATTCTACAAATAGTTTTTGAGTTATGCTAATTCAAAGTACGGTTAACTTTTTTCTGGGACATCCGATATTACAAAGCCCAATAACAAAACTTCCCCTTTTCTAACTGTTGATTCACCCATCTGCATTGAGAATTTCCTAGATATCAGTTTTTCAACAAGTTGCACTTCAACATCTGCAGTCATTTAATCTATTCTGCTGCAAACTGTATGATTGCTGAGTGGCATGTTTGTAACATCTTTATGATCTTGTTTCAGAACTGTTTTGCTAAAAATTTATTTTGTTGTTTGATTAATATGTCGCCGATTTGAGAATTCTTTGCTGATTTTGCTCTATGGAGAGAAATTCCATAGCTCGCCTGAAGATACGATTATTGGCCGTGGTTCGTTAAATAAAATATATATATATATATATATTTTATATCTTTTTTTCGAACTTTACTTTGAGTGTTTTGAAATATTTTAATGATTAATTAATGTCAACTTTATGTTTAGCTTTAAAATGCATTCCAAACGACCTATTTTCATTGATTTTTTGGTCAAACATTGTTGACATAATAGGTAAAAAGGAAATCATTCATAACACTAGCCAACAAATTTCAACTTAGTCTCTGCTACCTGAGTAAATGTTATTGTATCTAACTAACTTTGGTGCGTTGATTCCAAATCTGTGCTCAGATTTGTCCTAGCACGTAAGGTTCCTGAGTTATGCAACTAGGCTATATGGCTCACTTTATCACCTTGGATCAATTAATGATATAATTATTACGAGTTTGAGAAGAATCAGACGTTTGCGGGCAAAGGTTTGGAATCGGGGCACCCTATTTTGCATTATGTACATCCTTTTGCAGACTCAGACAAGATATGTATTACATATAAAAGAGGTAGTACTCACCTAACTATAAATTTCTTCAAAAATCTGTGACACTCTTGCTCTTGCACTTGTACGTGGATATAGGATCCTCCCGTTGTAGGAACCAGCAGTAGTCACCCATCTTGTTTTCGTTGAAGCGGCCTTGATACCTGGTTTCCATCATTACGATATATCGGTGGAACCTTTCCCCATGTTCGTCACTAATATCACCTATATTAGATGGGAAGAAACCTAGATGCAAATGCAAAAAATGCATCTTAAGAGACATCCGACACCTCATTCGTTGATAGGCCTTTAGCATGTTGTCCACTAGTTCTTCATAGTTTTCAGTCCTATGATTACCAAGGAAGTTCTGCACTACATGGACAAATGAATTCCATGCTACCAACTCAAATGTAGTCAGTTTATTTCTGAACTCCCTGTCACGTATAAATTCTCTGATCTCCGACCCTAAAAAAATGCAAGCTGTAACTTTAGCATCGGTTTTCTTTGCACCAAATTTCTCTTTGAGATACTGAAATCCATCAGAAACATCGACAATTGCTTTGTTCAAAATTCATGATAAGGCCAAGTTTGATATGAAGTGGTGGAAGGTAGATCTTCTGTGGATGTACCAAAGGCATGTGCTTCACATTGTATCGGTCAAATATGTGTTCTTCTCTTCCGGGCCACTTTTTGACAATGTAATGATTCCTCTCATCACGGCTGTTCCATAGTCATTAGAAGCACATATTCTTTGTATATTCTATCTTCCACAAAATATAACAAAGGTTGTCTGGCTATTTATACACCCTCGCCGATTCATGTTTTTAACTTAGTTTGTATATATCCTGTTAAATACTTTTCTACAATCTTATTTCATTAACAAATTAATTGAGAGATAAATCTGAAAGAAAAATGCAATTAATCAATGTATGTAAATACCGTTTCAACACCACTACTATAATGGCTAAATTTGACAACGTGATAAAGCGGGAGTGTAACGCAGGAATAAACACACACAACACATCCTCTCACTACGGTAGCCGAAGAAACACTGCCCATATATGTAACTAAAGAGTATGTGTGTAACTCAGGAACCTTACGTGCTAGAACAGTTCTGATTACAGATTCGGAATCAGCATACTTGATATAATATAAATCACAAGCTAATTAATACCTAAGTAGTAAAATCATTGTTGACTAGTGAATGAGCGGCAGGTATAAATCCAAACTGAAAATACTCGTATTCTTCCGAATACTGAAGAATCTTTTGGGTGGCTTGTACTACTCATTTCATAAAATTTTATTAACAATTCCTAAATTATGATACAAATAATTTAACACTTGTCTTTGCTTTGGCTTTTGTGTTTGTGTGTATTGATATATATATATATATATATATATATATATATATATATATATATATATATATATATATAGTTGACAAATATAAAAAATAGAAATATGGGATGTTCGTAACCTTAACGATGCTGAATTATCTAGTAACTTACTAACCAGGCGAAAAAAACTCCGGAAAAGTTTCATTATTTTGAAAGATCAGAAAAACAAAATATTTAAATATATCTTATTAAAACTTGCACTATTTTCCCATAAAAACTTTTATGCTAAACTTGAAAAATCCCCTTTATGTTGAAATCGTCTTATGAAATCAACGTAAGGGTTAAAATATTTCCATATTGCATATTTATATAAATTTATACATGCCTACTCACACTGAGAAATATATCATATAAAAGTAGAGACATGTTAATGATATAGGACAAAGATTTTAATGGATTATGATTACAAGGAACGAAGAAGTAAAATCATTTGAAAATTATTTAATACAACTATCCACTTAAATATTTTAAAGTAAAATTCTTTGAAAATATTTATTTAATCCAGATAATAAACAAATTCTTATTATTTAAAACAGGCAAAACTTATAACTAAAGGAAATTCTAAAAATACTGAAATTTGTTTTAAAAATGTAAAGGAAATATTTTAAATTCTTATTTAATAATAAAAACAATACAGAAAATATACTGAATTTTTTTTAATATATATATTTTTTTACGCCGCGCATATCTCCCGAGGACGGGGTGGCACATGGCAAGAGACAATCACACTCCCCCATTCGCACACATTATCCGCTGCTTAACCAAGGTGACCCAAATACTGCATTTTTTTCCATCCATCATCAGAGTCCTGCTTTCCGGTTTCCCCCGAAAACCTCATTAACTGCGTTTGTGTGTTACTCTACATAGCTCGTCTTCTCCTAACCATTAGTCTCCATTCCTATTCTTATCCCTAGCACTCCTTTCTGACCCCTGGATGCTTAGGCCCTAGCCACAAGGACATCTCTCGTACACTCCATCCACCCCTAACTCGGAATCCCACGCTGTCTCCTTTCTATCACTCGAGATCTATACACTCTCTTTACCAGCCTTTCATCCTCCATTTTCTCTAGGTGATCATACCAAATTATCACAACTCTATCAGCTCTTTCAAGTAAACTAACTTTACTTCCACATCTCTAAGCACTCTTTCGTTCCTCACCCTGTCAATCAACCTCACACCACAAATACGTCTTAGACATTTCCTTTCCATAAGTTCAACATTTTGCGTCTGCCTGCTGATTCGCTTCCGTTTCGCGATAAATCTAAACGCACTATCTGCATGCACTCCTATTTCTATTCGCTGCAATATTTCCTTTCCTCCCCTTCCATCAGCTGCCAGATCCACAGCTAGATACTTAAAACACTGCACTTCTTCTAGCCTCCTCCCATTTAGACTTACTTATAGCTCACTCATTCCTTCCCTTTTTGCACCACATTACTTTGATTTTTCCTTCATTTGCACTGAACTTCCTTCTGTTACACACAATCCCGAATAAATCGACCAGTGCCTGTAGTTTCTCTTTTGAGTCAGGCACCAGCACTGAATCATCCACAAACAACAATTGATCAAGATCCTATCTCTGTCCATTTTCACTTAATAAAGCTGCACTCCTACCTTCCACTCTTGTTTCACCTCTCTCACGACGCCATCCATATACAGATTTAACAGACAGGGTGACATCACGCATCCTTGTCCGAGTCCAGTCTTTACACTGAACCAGTCACCTTCCTTTCTTCCAAACTTCACGCATGTTTTACAGTCATCAATCATAGAAGCTTTTGATAGCCCTTATTAGTATGCATTCAACCACAAGCATTCTTAACAACACATTCAACATCCCCTTTCAGTTCACTCTGTCATTCACTTTCTCCAGATCCAATAATGCCATGTACACACTTTTATTCTTTTTCAGGCACTTCATACATATACACTTTAGGCTAAAAATCTGATGCACACACCCTCTTCCCTTTCTAAACCCTACTTGTTACTCTCCAATCAGCCTTTCCGTGAACTTCTTAACTCTTTCACTCAAGACTCGTCCATATACCTTTCCAAGCACATTTAACAGACTTACCCCTATAACTAACACATTCAGATCTTTCACACTTTCCATTGTAAATAAGAACAGTACATGCATTCCTCCCATCTTATGGCACCCCACCCTGGTCCATACATACATCAAACAACCTCATCAACCACTCTACTACACACTCTCCCACTTTTTCAGCATCTCACTTGTTATCCCGTCCATACCCGCTGACTTTCCACTTTTTGTCCTTTCACTGCATCTTCCACTTCCTTTTTGTTAATTCTTTGACTTTCTTTAATTCTCTCTGATACCATCCTCCCTCATCCAAGAAATAACAGCTGTACTTCTTTACTATCGTACATTGTCGAGGAATAGGTCACCTCCCAAGACAATACGTCTATATATACATATATGTATCTATTGGTTGAGAGGAAACAGATAAAAGCCACGAGAATATGTATATATACAGTTATATACGCATATATCCTCTAATACACGTACGTGTCCTTCACTACGTACAAGTACGTTCACTTCGTAAATGTAATGCGTTAATTATGAGGTATAAGAGTGCGATTTTAATACAGAAGCCGATAGCGTTTAATGAGTTTAACAAGTTGCAGTTCAAAAATGTATTTAAAAAGTAAAAAAAAATAAATATAATTTTAATAAGTTACTAGTTAACATATATATATATACATACGGGACATATAGGAAATGTAAATACGGATAATACAGACATAATATAGATAATTAGCAATCAGGTAACGTTAATTACTTGTTAATTAGCTTTCAAATGGGATACTATAAATCAGTTATACAGAAGGAATATTTAAAAGTCGAAAAGCGGGTCGATTAACGGGAGATGCAATCAAGGGTCGTTTTACCTTAAAGGGGGTCACATTCAGGAAGGATAATCCTTAGGCGAGTCGGCGCGGGGGAATGGAGATGGGAAATGGTCGTGATTCTCTTCAGAATATCTTGATGGTGATGAGAATGAAGTGAAGGAGGGGGGGGGGTGCAGAAGACGAGTTCACGATCCTCCTTGAAGACGGACGATGGCACCTCTGCTCTAGAGAAGTGTAACATCCAAAAATCGAGACTCGGATGTGGCTCGGCGCGAAATCTCACACGGGAAACTGGAGATCCTTGAGAGAGGGGTGGGGGATCCAGATGAGACGAGAGGAATCCCGGCCAGTCCTTCGGGGACGAAACGATTCGAGGCTTGCTCTGAATAGAGTAAGTCTTCACAAATGAGATGGATTTGCCTGGTGAGATCCAACTTCGACGGTATACGTGAATACCAGGGACTTGGGGAAACAGACACACGATTTCAACCGAAGGCGATGGGTTTTCCAACTCAATCTGCCGATCTTCGAAAAACTCAGGGTATTTATATGACGGCCATTTTTTTGGTGCTTAATCGCTAGAAGGCACAGACGTCTGTGAGAAGGTTTTCGGCGCCTAGAGGGATTAGCTTTTGTCGCCCGGCACAGGTCTTAAGCGTCTCCAACGATGTGGGTGGGAAACTAGGGGCTAACATTTTCCCGTCTACGAAGATTAGCATTTCATCGGCAAGGTGAAAGCTTTTAGCGCCCAATATAAGTACACATGTAAGGCGCTGACGCATATTCAAATATTTTCTTCTTTTATTTTTTTCTTTGGATACAGAGATTACTCCACGTGGAGTTATACTTAGGAGACATAGGGAGGGAACGAATTCAAGAAACAAATGAAGGGGGTATTCTTGTTGGCATTCCTTTCCCTGACATACATATTTAATAAATTCTCAAAATATTCTCCCCATCTCTTCCTTACTTCTTCATCTGTACTGATTATTTCACCCCTTTCATCCTTCACTCTCATATTTATCGCCTCTTTCTTTTTCCTCACGCAATTATTTCCCTCTAAAATTGCTTTTGTTCTATCTAAAGCTCTCAGACACTCTTTCAATCCACCTATCATTCGCTTCTCTCTTCAGTTCAACTACTTGATTTTTCGCCTCCTGTCGCTTCATTCTAGACTTTTCCTTGTTTTGAGCACTTCTGTTCTGTCTATATCTATTGAACAGTTCACACTTCTCTTTCACTAGCTCTCCCACTTCAGCATTCCGCCATTCGCTACCCTTCCTAACTGTCCCTTCTCCAATCACCTTAATTCCACATGGTTTCCTGTCAGCTTTTTCTATGCTCTCATGAATAAACTTACACTGATCTTCCACACCCAAACCCTCAGACTCTCTTATCGCTTCCCACTCCCTTGCAACGAACTCTTTGTATTTTTCCTTGCACCACGCTTCTTTCAGCTTCTCCAGTCTTAACATCTCCTTCTTTGGCAAGCTCCTTCGTTTGCCAATCCATTCACGCTTTAGTCTTACTTCTTTCATCACCTGGTGATGTTCTGATTAGTCTCTCACCATCCACTTCTTTACATCTGCACTCCAAAGTCTCTTCACATTCTCTCTTTCCTTTTAGAACATACTCTAACATGCTTCTTTGATCCTTAATCACCCTTTCTCCCAGCTGTCTACCCAGTCTTTCCCAAGTATACTTTTTGTGCTCTTTCTTTTTAAACCATGTGTTGCAGGCTACCGTCTATCTCTCTTTTAACAACATTTCGACGAGCCTTACACTATTATCATTTACTCCCGTCACTTCATATCTCCCAACTATTCCACTCAGTACTTGATCACCTACCTTTGCGTTCAGATCATCCATTACAACTCTTTTCTCATTTAAATTAAAACCTTGCAGATATCCATTCAGCCTCTCTAAAAACGCTTTTTTCACACTTTAAGCTTCACCCACATGTAGGTGAAGGTGATTTTAAATATAACTGTTGCATTCATGAGAAAATTTCAGCTTAAAAAACGCTTTCTAATTTTCTTGAAAAATCTACTCAATTTTCAAGAAATACATAATAAAAAAGGTCTATCAGTGTTTGTAAGATTCACTTCACAAAGGTTAATAAGTTAAAGATATTTCCCCCCAAAATAATAAAAAAACAGGCGTAGCTTCCACACTGAAGATCGGTGAACCATTGCTGCAAAGTTGCAAACTGCAAAGTGTAAACAATGAGCAATATGATACGCAAAGTTGTCTATTTGAAAAAAAATAATAATAAACTTGAAATTTATTTTTATATAGTAAAATTTCAAATTGCCCCCTTTGAATTGTTAAATCGACCCCTGTGGAGCGTGCGCCCCACGTTCGGAATCCCTGCAGTCTAAACCAAGGGGTAATTAGTAGTTGTGTCTTAAGACTTCAACATTGCACATTGCCTTCTTGGATAAAAGCAACTTTTCTTCTTTAACTCTAGCCCCAGGGAATTCATTTACTGATTTACTGTACATTAATTTTAGGTTATTGCTTTTAATTTCTAAAAAAAATATAATTACTATTTTAGTGTGTCGTGGGTCAGGTTAGATCTTCTGACCTCCGTTTGCTTTCCGTGACTCGGAACGTTTGGCGGATAGCACGCAGGGCAATTCTGCCGTTGAGCCTTGCCTCGAATAATGCAATTGAACTTTGGGATCCAATAAATCTCTAAGAGTGACTAATTATATTTGCCAGAATTAATTCAACTATCTATAGGGTTTTGTATTTCAAACTGTGCGAAACAAAATAAATTTTACTACTGTACAAACGAAAATAAAATACTGGACATGAAAGATAAATAAAAAAAAAATAATGTACATTAAAGACAAATAAAAAATAAGATAATGGACATGGAATATAAATCAAAGTATACACACTCGGCCAACAAAAGGGGATCCCAATTCCGGCTGGATCTGCTACCCAAGGATTAGGCTGCTCAAGAAGAGCACGAGGGGTAGGAGCACTAAGCTCGAGTACTTTCCAACAACACGGGCTGGGTTTGCACTTAATGCCGATTAGTTAGTTAGTTAGTCAGCGCCAATCCTTCCATGATACTGGGAGGATCCCCGACCGGATAATGAAATTTATATAAGGTCAGTATGACAATCGCTGGGCGAAACGAGGGCCCCAGGAGCTGGTCCTCTTTTTGGGAGAGATACCAGGAAGTATATTGTTTTTTGACACCAAAGAGCGCTCAGGTGGAAGCCTTCGTCACCTCGGGGAAGGGGACCTGTTCCGCGTCAGAGGTACGTGGATATAGATACCCATCGGCAGGATTCCTTAGAACAGAGAGAGAGAGAGAGAGTGTGTGTGTGTGTGTTGTGCTGGGAAGTCTGGAAATGAAAGAAAGCAGTGTTGTAATTGGCTATGTGTGTGATGAGAATTATAAGACCTACCCACCCCAGTACAGGGCTGGGCTCAGCGCGTCCACCAATCGGTATCCAGATCTCTACGTGCACTGACGTTTGTGTCCCCTCATGTCGCGATTCGGAATCGAACCCGGTACCGCGACGTTGGGAGGCCAACGCCGTATCCATTCAGCTAGCATGAGCTCTTAGGCCGATTAGTACTAAGCTTGTTCGACGTTATGACCGAAAATACAACCTGTATTCCAGTAACCACAGTCTGCCTCGAAAGTAGGGATCGAAGGAGTATTTGCCGGGGAGGAAGCTGGGCTCGAACATCTCTTCTCGTTTGTTTCTTTTTTTTTGTCTTCGGGCTCTTGGGGTATGGAGAGGCCGAGAAAAAGAAGCTTATGCCACGTATCCTCTTAGCACAATACTAATTTACCTAAGCCAATGCTTTACCATCTATACAGAGCCACTGGAAGTGAATATTGCCGAGGCGCCGGAAGTAGATTTTACTTTATCAATATAGAGGCGCTGGGAGTGAATTTAGGCTTTCACGCCATCTGGCGGAACCTCTGTTTGTTACATTTAGGCTCGCTATAGGGCGTGTTATCAAACGATAAATTACCTCAAAAGAAACCGATCGCGGGTTCTTTCCGTCCTAACAAACTCTATTAAGCGACTGTGAAGTCGATGCAATCCTTCAGGGCGAACTGGGTGAGATTTATTTAAGGGTAAAGTTTCATAAGCTATTATTGCTGCCCAACCGTTAAATTTAGAGTATTTTTCTTTCTCGTTATCAAGTAATACAACATATGCAGTCTATAGGCAACTGTGACTTCGTTTTGGACATCCTTAATCGTATTATCAGTCTGTTTTTTGCTAATACTACACCTTTGAGTGATCCAAATTAATTTATTTCTGCTGATATCCCCAGTGAAAGACTGATTTCTCCTTTCAAACATTAAGGTGAAGCACTTTCACGTTTATACCCATTCAGTCTGGAGGGGGGGGGGGGCGGACGTCTCATTTAGAGACCATTCTTCTACAATCTGGCGTGTGTGGTCAGTAGTAATCTAGATTCGACACTTGGTCGAATTCACATATCTTAAACCATTCAAATAACATTGGAGTTGACAATTGTGATTCAATTTATTACTATCAATAGAAAAAAATATACTGGGCGTTATTACAGGTGCCCCTTTGAAGCTTAACTAACCTAAAAGGTTTTCACCTCTGATTTCTAGTAAATCTGAAATGGCTGCTTAACAAGAATAAGATGCATATTATATTCCTCTATGGGTGTACCAGTTTTTCTTTCGTTAAAATCACGAAATCTCTGAGCCAACTAAGAATAAGGGCTGGCATCCTATTACCCTGGAGGATCAAGGATTTTGCCATAGTCTGTTTATGTTAAGTTAGTGGTGTAATAAAAGGTGCATGTCTCATTGTGTAAAATTTATGCGCTGTATTATAGCGTTCGTGTATTATAGCGTTCGTATTTGGGTCACATTATCTATGATTAATGCGATTGTATGATGTATGTATGATTCAGTTCTAATGATCGGTAGGTAAAACATTTCTTATTCTACTACTTTTATTACTGTATCTCCTTAATCCTGCGTTCAGGAGAAGGACGAATATGAGGATATTCGTCCTTCAGTAAGGTAGAACTGCGTGCAGTTATCCAGATGTGAGCCTTCTTTCTATTTTGGAGGAGCACGTAGGCCCGATATTCCCGTTTTCTTTCAAAATTGCCCTTGCCATCTTTTGGAACTTATTGTCTCACCAACTTCTACGGAACAGGTGTACTGGAAGAAATAAGGAGAGAGGCAAGTAGATAGACAAACAAACCAAGATAAGAACTAGTCCTTACAAAACCAAGTTCTTAACAGTGTGGACAACTAAAAAAAACCCTTGAAGTATTTAGAGCGACGCAGCAAAGGGTGTTATGCCCCACTCCGAAATAAACTCCGCAATTCGAAGAAAGAGTAAACAATGAAGCCATTGGGCAAGTTTCTATTGGCTTGGTAACCATATATAACTTGTTAACGAGTTTATAACACTTATAAAACACATTTCTTCATAGAATGGCCTCGTTATTGACAACCAAAATTCGCGTAATCAATGGTTGAAAGGACAGTCTGAAAATATAACTTCCGACCTACAGCAATTCTCATGTGTTTGTATTTGTAGAGCAAAATATTTCCTATTATTACTTACTTTATTCTAAAGTGTCGAGAGGTGATGTCGCGCTGAGTCTCTCCAGTCTTTACCATTACTTATTCGGAATTCACTGCGCTTTGTCGCGTTAAATCTTGCTCTCGTTGGTAGCCGTTGGGTCTTATCTAACTCGTTTTCCTGTGAAGGTCTGCATAAAATTTACATGCCTTAATTGTCCTTTGAGTGTGAAGGTCTTTAACTACTGTTCATCTGATAATTCATTTCCCATTCACTTAGCGTATTATCTGTAAATGCCTGGGAAGTTGGGATGAATAAATGTATATATTTCAATACATGTAAATTTATTACTCCCCGGTTCCCACTGTTTTGAGTGAGACACACGTTTTGCGATTGCAGAGCAATTTTTCTTCGCTCACATGGTACGTATAGGGAAATCTTCTCTTGGCACCTCTTTTCGGTGAAGCCCCCTACAAGGACACCCATGGCCAAAGAAATAAATGCAGTAAAATAGAAGAAAATCCGAAGAGAAGGAAAAAATAATCAGTTTAAATATACAGGAGGGGATCTCATATCGAAGATTCGCTCAAAATGTTCAACTTATTAATTAATGTTTGTGGACAGGTTTGTCGGGATGACAAATTAATAATTTAAAAGAAACTAAAAGATTGCTCTCCTTTGGTTTTCAGAACAGACTCTCTCCGTTGTTTTATAAGACGTTTTCTCATCTTTGAGGGGGAGGGGGGTGTTTACAGAGTTCATACGCCTCTACAACTGAAACCTGGAAGAGTCGAGCACCTCCCCGACCCAAGAGCCCTAGGAGAACCTGGTGCTTTCTCTCACGTCGTCTTTTGCATATTTAAATCCCCACAATCTCTTACACGTCTGTCTAGCACTAGTAAATGGTGAAAAAGGGAGTTAAACTTAAAAAAACCTCTTCCTGATCAGAGAAGCACAAAAATGAAAAATCTCCGATACCTCGTAACTCAATTTTAGTTTCGAAAATGCAAGTGAAGCTACTTGAAGAACAAAAGGAAAAGTCTTTCCAATGACCGGCGGCGTTTTGTGATAAGATGATCATTGTATTGATGGTTTCCCATGCTTCAAATCACACACAAGTGCCTTTGAATGGATAAATGAGGCTTCTGCCACTAGTTGGCACCACCCAGCGCAAAATCCGATGGCAGATTTGAAATCTACAGGGTGAATAACAATATGTGCCATGGTCATAAGTGTCATTTCATGGCTCTAAATGGGTACAATTGAACTTTACTCCTTTTGAAAAATAATGCGACGCCTAGACCTGGCGCTTCGCCGCAGGTAAAGATATATTTATCCGTTTGCTTTGGTGTCTCTTCTTTCGGTGCTTCAAGTGGTTTCCAAGGTGAGAAAAAAGATGATAAATGCATCGCTGGAACATCTGACATGAATGAAGGTATTAAGGTCAATCGATTCTCTTACATATAACGCGAATATAGTATCAACTTCAGAAATACAAGGTTCGGCGAGTGCTAGACGTCTTATTTCTTAGGATGATTAGCCGCAAATAAACATTCTTTCAAATAATGTTCTCAGTAGTACCTTCTAGCTTAGGTTTAGATCGTAGTAACCAGAATACCCATGTAAACTACTTTGTACTTGTCGTAGAAAAGGCTCCCGACGATATACTATATATCTATTCTTTGTGGGGATTATTCTATATTCAAGTGCGGGGGTTAATCAGATGGCTGATTATTATTTTACGTTAATAAATAGGTCTGGAGAGAGCTTATTTATCTTCAATATACTTAAGAAGTGGAACAGAGCCCAAGGATAATTAATATTGCCAGCATTAACGAAATAGAATTTTATTAATTAAACTAACAAAAATAACACATGGAAAATATTTACTTGACCAGGGATTCAAATGGGAGATGCACATGAAATGAAAGGGTCATAGGATAAATTTGACTAAGCGGTTGATTAAGATTTGGAGGGATTTAAAATGACAAAACAAACAAGAAGGGAAAGGGTCGGCTAAATCCGTGTTAAAGCACGGAGTTACGTTGGCACAAAGTTAAATAATTAAATGCAATTCGTAGCTTACGTATTTATAAGGTTGGCGTGCAGGCGAAGGCGATTTGAAGGAATGGCTTCGGCCTGACTGACGATTTCCTTTCCAGGAGGAGGGGTTTTTAGGGGGGGTTGTCCTTAACGAGGGGCGAAGGACAGACTTCGAGGAGTGAGAGCAAAGTCGGGCTCGGAAGTACGAGTGATCCTTGAGACAGGATACCGGAGATGTTCTGGGTGAACAATTGAGGTTATTGGGGTAACCAAGCGTGCTCTTGAAAAACATTGAAAGGGGGGAATTAAATTACCACTGACGTGATATCAGATGAGCGAGAACCGTTTTTTGTCGAACGGGCTTGAAGAACAATGACTGTTCTAAAGTTGTTCTCTTCTGAACAATTGAACAACAGGAGGGCCGTGTTGACTTGGCATCTCGAGGGGCACGAAGCTTGGCACTCAAGAATATTGCCCTCTTCTGGACAATAAGGAGGTTCTCGAGGTAGAGCTCCTAGGTGCCCATGGAGACCGGATTGGCGTGATGCCTGACGAAGATAATTGGGATCTGATTCAAATGCAAAATTCTATCACATAAATAGCCGGAGCCAGCCCCTCGGGGTATGGGGCAATGAGGGATTCGATGGATATCTCGCTAGCGATTCAAACACTCTTATCTTCCCATAAGCCTAACTCAATCTGGCCAGATCGACGCCTGCAGGCAAACGTGGGATTGAACCTCCTTGATTAAACTTTGGGCGGAGGGAAGATAAGACTCGGGGAAATGTTCAAGGCGATAAGAACGTCACGCTACTCTCTTCTCGCAGGATACACGTGGGAAGCATGAGTACCGATATGTGATAGAAGCGAGGCGCGACAGCCTCAGGCAATTGTATCACACCCTTTCCTTCCGGGGGGAAGTTTTCACTTCGAAAGGAGAGAGAAGGGACAACCATAGAGCTCCGTTTTGGGGAACTCACATTCTTGCATCGCCTGACTTTCATGCACCCAAGCTACCATTTACATCAATACCTATGATTATGTCGATCATTTCACTATAGGAGAAACCAACCCTTAATACAATTTCAGCCATAAAAGAGACATGGGGGAACAATAGAATAATATAAAATTCATACATGGCGTAATAATGACGAAATAAAAATTGCGAAAATTGCTAATTTCGAGGGTTTACAAAAAAAGGTTAATACTTCCCCCAAAATACATATGGGACAAAAGTATTCATGCGTAGATTAATGGGTACAAACGTACGAACATAAGAAAGAAAACAAAAGAAGACATTGGGCCACGAAATTCTGACATTTAAATTCAATTAAACTAATTATATTACATGAGAATCCAATTAAGTCGTACAAGACGGTATATACATACATACATGGAAATCCTACATATTATAAATTAATCTGCACTATTCGGTAAAGCATTCCTACTGAGTGCGTCAGCGACCTGATTATCGGAACCTTTTATATAATTTATTTTAAATTGATGCTCTTGCAAGAGTAGACTCCAGCGCATAATTCGGCCGTTGGAGTGTCGTACATTCCGAATATAGGCCAGGGGCGATTGTCAGTTCATATCCGAAATTCTTTTCCTATTAAACAAATTTTATATTTTTCAATAGTCCAAATGATAGCTAGAGCTTCCTTCTCTATAGTGGCATATCTCTTTTCGCGGGGTAATAGCTGGCGACTAGCGTGTAGCTGACTCGTTTTATGTGGTGTCAGCCGCGCGTCGATATCCAGGTCAGAGGGTTCAAAAGACTCGCCTGGCAGGGAAGGAAGAGGGTAATCGGCATCAGGTTCAATGAACACTGTCTGAATGACATTAAGGGACTCCACGGGGTAATCCTCTTCAAGCGCCGATTTTTCGTCCAGTGCTACGAACGTATCTCCATGAGCGCGTCGGTGGTATTTCTTTAATAAGTTAACGTGGTAGAGTTTATTGCCTGCTGGGGTACCAACGAGGTAATCTACCGGTCCTAGTACCTCGCGGACCGAGTACGGACCTTTCCATTGGCTCAGTAATTTATTACTCGCAGTGGAAAGGAGCAGGAGTACCTTATCACCGGGCTTAAATTTCCTATCTTCCGACCCGACATCAAATAGGTTTAATATTTGTTCAAGTTCACGTGGGCATTTTCATAGGCGATGTTCGCGCATTTCTCGAGCCTCTGGCGTAGATCTAAGACATAAGCATATGATGACTGTAGTTCTTGGTCCAGTTGGGGCTTGGTTAGCAACTCCTCTAAAATGCTGAGTGGTCCGCGTACATTACGTCCATAAAGGAGCTCGAACGGTGTGAAGCCTAATGTGCGATGAGGAATTTCTCGATAGGTGAATAGGGCGATCAGGAGATATCGGTGCCATTCGTGGGGCTACTCGGCACAAATCTTCTTAATAATTGATTTTAGATTTCAGTTTAATTTTTCATACATTCCGTTTGTCTGTGGCCGGAAGGGGGTGGTAAAAAGGGGCTTTACCATGAGAAGCTTCCCTAAGTACTCCATCAACTCGGAGGTGAATTGCCGTCCTCTGTCAGAGAGTATTTCCTTGGGGACGCCTACCCTTGAAAAATCTAAATGAGGGCCTCGGCGTAAGAAATACAATCGATTCGGCGAAGAGGGACTGCCTCGGGGAAACGGGTAGCAAAATCAACTAAAGTAGAAATGTAGCTGTGCCCTTCGCTCGAAGGGGGATGGATAGGGCCAATCAGGTCGATGGCCACTCTGGAGAAGGGTTCAATGATGACTGGTCTCCTTTGTAAGGGAGCAGGTTTGAACCGCCCCTTAGCGGACGTTATTTGACACACATCGCATGATTGACAATGATTTGAGATGTCAGCTGCAGCACCCGGCCAGTAAAAATATTTAAAGATACGCTGGGCCGTTTTAGTATGACTAAGGTGACCGGAAAAGATGCTGTCATGAGCTATTTTTAGCACTATGGGTACATGCGATCGTGGAAGGCATAAGACGGTTGTAACGGCATTATTACTGTCCTCGGCGGATCGATAGAGTAGACCACCTTGCTCCAGATACTTTATTATTTTGGGTCCACGGACAGTCTCCTTGTCATTGTTTTGGGCCTTATCCCATAAGGGTGTTATTGTCTCACACTCCTTTTGTGAGGACCTAAAATCCTGGTTAAGGAACTCCAAGAATTCGGACAGTATCGGAGTTCTGAGGGGGACGGGCTTCTGTGCTTCCTTCTTCGCTCGGGCTCGAGTAAAGGCGGCCTGGGATACAGAATCGGAGCTTACTTGAGGCTCTGCCCGATAAGTACTGAACAAAACTTTATAGGGGCCGAAATGACTTCAGCCCAGCCATCAAAATACTGACACTGCAGGTAACATTTAACAACGGGGAATCGGTTCGCCCGTCCAAGGTAGTCATGTACTACAGCAAATCTTTCGTGGTTAGGGTCCACTGGGGGAAGGAGCTCGTCGGACATGATGAAACAAGTGCACCCTGTGTCCCTGACGAGGGTAGATACTCGGCAGCCGTTCACGCTGTCCTCCTCAAATTTTAAAGTTCCCGGGGAACTTTTATCAAAAATAAAATTTACCTGGTGCCCTGACGGAGGGGAAGAAGTTGATCCTTGGGTCTGCATAACCAGGAAAGCCAGTGTGGCCTTAATCTGGTGTACTTGATGGGCTGGTCCGTTTTTAAGCCTAGAATTTAGGGGGCAATTCCAGCTCGTGTGGTTTTCTACACCGCAGGTGAAGCATACGATCGGTCGCTTCGGGAAGAGTGATGGTGGAGAAATCTTAATGGGAGGTTTGATGTCCTGTTGTTGGTTTGAGGGGAAGAAGTTTTGGGGTTTTACGGGGCCCGGAAACTTCGTTGGCTTTCCTGTGAATGGGCGCGAATCCTTCCTTCTTTCCTGGTAGGGGGATTGATGAGAATTTCTATTCTCCTTGGGGTAAAAATTATAGGGGGCAGCATAGACATATGCTTCTTCGGTACATTCTTTAAAGGACTGGCACCGACGATCCTTGACGAACGCGCGGATCTCCGTCGGGAGAGAAGCCAAAAATTGATCCCGCAACACGAAGTCTGTTAAGGACTCGTAGTTAGGATCAACCTTTGAGGATTCTAACCAGAATTTAAAATTCCTCTGAAGAATGTATCCGAATTGACGGAACGTCTGTCCGGGTTTAATACGACCTCCTCGAAATTCCTGTCTGTAAAAATCGGGAGTCATATTATGAGCGGCCAATAATTCAGATTTTAATGTACACTCTGATAGTAGGAAAATGAAAATGTCGCGCAATTAAGAATTTAAGATGGGCAGTAACCTCACTACGCCTTCGGCCTCCAAGTCCAGGTTGTTGATTTCAAGGATCTTTTCGAAGTGCGATAAAAATGCTCCGAAATCCTCTCCATCCCTGAAATTTAGGCGCTTAAGTGGGGGATTGGATGGGGCTTCTGAACGTGCACTCACTGATTGTGTTTCAGCGTGTACGCGTGCCACTTCGAGGGCATGGTGAAGCTCGGCTTGCCTTCTTCGTTCTTCTCTTTCTCTTTCTTCTCGTTTAATTTCTCTTTCTCTCTCTTTTCGTTGAATCTATCGTTCTCTCTCTTTCTCTTCTCTTTCTTTTTCTTCTCGTTGAATTTCCCCTTTCTCTTCTCCTTCTCTTTGCCTTTCTTCTCTTAACTTTTCGCTTTCTGCTCGTTGCTCCTCTCAGATATACTCAATCAATTCTCTTCCGGAAAGTCCCGACGATCCTCCTTACGCTTTGAAGATTTCAAACTGAGTCATATTTGCTCTTGGTAGGCAGTAGTCAACCAACTAATTACCTTTGCGGTAAAAGCTATGCCTTCTAGAGAATTGGCCCACCTAAATATGGGCACTGATCTATTCAAAATTGGTTTCTGGGCCTAGATAACCAATGACTAAAAAAAAACAAAAAAAACATAAGAACAAATTATTATACCACTTTCTTGAACTACTCCAGCTTCTTAAGTTTGCAAAACGGGATAGCAATCGTTAAAAAAAGAAGGGAATTAATATACTCTATTCTTATAACGTATAACACTATGCTTCACTCGACTGAGACCGGTGTTTGCAAAGATATAGCGTTACACCTTACACACTTGACACCAAATTTAAATAGAATATATATATATATATATATATATATATATATATATATCGTCGAAAAAGCTCCCGACGATATACGATATATCTATTCTTTGTGGGGATTATTATATATTTGAGTGCGGGGGATTTAATCAGATGGCCAATTATTATTCTACGTTAATAAATAGGCCTGGAGAGGGCTTGTTTATCTTCAATATACTTAAGAAGTGGAACGGAGCCCAAGGATAATTAATACTGCCAGAAAAACAAAATATAATTTTATTAATTAAACTAACAAAAATAACACATGGAAAATATTTACATGACCAGGGATTAAAATGGGAGATGCACATGAAATGAAAGGGTCATAGGATAAATTTGACTAAGCGGTGAATTAAGATTTGGAGGGATTTAGAATGACAAAACAAACAAGAAGGGAAAAGGTCGAATAAATCCGTGTTAAAGCACGGAGTTACTTTGGCAACAAAGTTAAATAATTAAATTCAATTCGTAGCTTACATATATATAAGGTCGGCGTGCAGGCGAAGGCGATTTGAAGGAATGGCTTCGGCCTGACTGACGATTTCCTTTCCAGGAGGAGGGGTTTTTAGGGGGGGTTGTCCTTAACGAGGGGCGAAGGACAGACTTCGAGGAGTGAGAGCAAAGTCGGGCTCGGAAGTACGAGCGATCCTTGAGACAGGATACCGGAGATGTTCTGGGTAAACAATTGAGGTTATTGGGGTAACCAAGTGATCTCTTGAAGAACGATAAAAGGGGGGAATTAAATTACCACTGACGTGATCTCGGTGGAGCGAGAACCGTTTCTTGTCGAACGGGCTCGAAGAACAATGACTGTTCTAAAGTTGTTCTCTTCTGAACAATTGAACAACAGGAGGGCCGTGTTGACTTGGCGTCTCGAGGGGCACGAAGCTTGGCACTGAAGGATATTGCCCTCTTCTAGACAATAAGGGGGTTCTTGAGGTAGAGTTCTTAGGTGCACAAGGGAGACCGGATCGGCGTGATGCCTGACGAAGATAATTGGGATCTAATTCAAATGCGAAATTCTATCTCATAAATAGCCGGAGCCAGCCCCTCGGGGTATGGGACAATGGTGGATTCCATGGATGTCCCGCTAGCGATTCGAACACTCTTATCTTCCCATAAGCCTAACTCAATCTGGCGAGGTCGACGCCTGCTGGCAAACGTGGGATTGAACCTCCTTGATTAAACCTGGGGCGGAGGGAAGATAAGACTCGGGGAAATGTTCAAGACGATAAGAACGCTACGTTACTCTCTTCTCGCAGGATACACGTGGGAAGCATGAGTACCAATATATGATAGAAGCAAGGCGCGGCTGCCTCAGGCTATTCTATCACAGTACTACTTAGTGATGCTTTTGCTGTTAAAATTGACGACTCATTTCATGCCTTTTACCGTATCTCTATCAAATGACAGGAATAGACGATACAAAAAATCAACCATACAACCAATTCACCCCAAAATCTCTCAAAAGAGAATAAAAATGAAGAATGAATTTTGCCGATGTTAAGATAGCTCATTTTGCGTAATAATGATGTTACACCCTTTTGCGCCCAATATGTGTGTTATCAGTGATTGCTACGTCAAACATTGCCATTTGATTCCTTCCCTTACACATCTCCTGTATATCATCTTTCTTCTGTTTGTCCTAACCTGACATTAAGTAAAGATTTCCACATTGGATTACGCAAGTTTTTCCTTCTAAATATTCAATTATTGAGTCATCTCATTAGTAATGCCGTAATTTTTCCATGTTTATTATTATTTTATAGATAGAAATCTAACAACTCTTTCAAGTTATTTATATATACTAAATATAGATTTATTAATTTAATAAGTAATGTAATTTCAGCTAATTTCTACCACTTGTTTCTAACTTTTTAGTAACTTATTTTACCATGTTTTTAAAAATCGTATTTTAAAAAGTTCTTTAATGTTGTTTCGACTTCTGTTTTTGACATTTTCATTCTCTTTAGCTGATTTGATTAACTCAAAGAGAGAGTAAGTTGATCCTACTAAGTCGGGGTATTGTGGAAGATGACTAATTAGCTTCCAATTGAAATTATTGTTTTTGTATAGTATCTTTTGTTATCTGAAGTAGCACATTGTCTAGATAAAAGAACATTCTGCTTTTTTTGAATGATGCTGGAACTTTTAGTCTCGTGCGACTCTATATCTCACTATGTCGGTCGGTCCCCGTTTTGATTTGGGGAGGGGAGAGTGATAATAACATTGAAACTATTCGGCCGATTCTAACGAAATTTGAAACCTTTATGTTGTTTTTCATTTTCTTTCTAATGATATAATAACCAAGGTCCTCTCAAAGTTAGTCCGAGAATTATTGGAAGTTGGGCAAGTTGTAAGGTCATAAATCAGAATATGTGAGAGCACGCCCTTTTGGTCAGCAGACCTTGTTTCTTCAAGTGCTGCATACATAAACGGTCAAACTGAAGAGATTAAACGTCTTTGATCATATTCTGATTTGGATTAAGAAGTTCTGAATGGATTATGCCATTCTTATCCAACTAAATGCAAACAAGAATCTTCCGTGGATGAGGCCCCTGTTTCGGATTGGATATTAGTTTTTGTCCAGAAATAATCTATTCTCTAGAACGTTTAATATTATTGCACAAAACACTTTTCCTCTCCTATAACAATCCTACTATGAAATGGTTTATTTTTAATGAAGATGAACAAATGTTGATCCTTCTTTACAAGTGTACCTTTGACAGGTCGTGAAGAATCCATTTCCCTGATCATGAAACTTTGCCTATCTCCTTTAAATGACGATGCAAAATTGGATTTCCTTACACTTATAACTAAAAGATATTGATCGATGTCCAGCTGCCGTTATAAACAGGATTCATTTATGAAACTCTTTCCCGAGCGAAAAAATATCGCATTAAATATGAGATTACTAAATTCAAGTGTTTCATTCGTGGTGAAATTGATTTATGAAAATAACTGCGCGCATAAATTGATACACGTGCTTGATGGAAAAAGAAGCAAAACCTATGAGTGCATCTCTGGCAGGCTTTTTAGGAGAGGTTCGTAAGAAAGAGGTGAAATTAGGGGACATAAAAATGTTTGAAAGGTATATAACCTGAGCATTCTAAAGAGGAAACAACTTAAAATATTTAGAAATGGGTGCACGTAACTCTCTGGCTATGTACATAGAGGGGAAACATCGATAAGTGAAAGTCAGAATCATCGAAAGCCTCGATTGTACAGCCTTGAGAGGTCTTTAAATTGCGAACAGAGCCACTAGATTGCATCCGCCGAGTTTGTCTCTGTTTCTTCCCTCCAGCGGGTGCGACGTGTCACGCATAAAGATAAAGGGCAAAATTAATGGATGGCTTATTTATTTATTTATAAGAGTGAAAAGTATTGGGGTGTCCCAATCAGAAAGTTTAGAAAAAAGCCTTCTCATTTAACTAGTAAGGTAAGAGGAAGTTAAGATATGTGTGAAGGATAATACGTAGCCCGTGAGGCTAACAAGACAGACCACTTGATTCGTATGTATTGTAACATTGTGAGTGATGTCACTTGGAGTTAGTCTTGTAGTACAAATCCCCCCCCTCCTCCCACACACCACTTATCAGTCCTACCTACCTCTTCCCTATTATATATTTTTTAATTTTAGGTTCATTTAATACGATGTTAAAAAATGGAGGCTATATATTTTCTCATTTGCAAGCTACTAGCTAACATCAAAGAAAATCGAGCACATAAAAGTAAAAAAAGGCAGACATGTGTAGATTATGAAAACGTGTATAAGTTGTGTCAGAAATGGATATGAGTGTAAAGCGGAAGTCGGCGAACCGGAGTATGTGAACACAAAAGGAATAAAAATGAAAATCTGAGGGAAATGAAAGCTCATAAACATAATTACTCGATGTTTTTCTAAAATTTATATTTTTTCAAATAAATAATTTTCAGTTTCCTAATAAAAATATAATATAATTTGTGGAGACTATATCTTAAGTTGGCAATAATGTTGTCCTAGTGTCCTATCTCACTATATAATTATTAATAGTGAGTGATAACGTACAAAAATAAAAAAAAATACCCGGGAATGAGAATAACCTTTTCTAGGGGTATTTTTTGTGTAAATCAGGAATATAACATTCGTCTCTTTCTGCGACCCGCCAGTTTCTCGTAAATTACCATCTCTACGTTAAATACATTCCCGGCTCCGTAAGGGATTGAATGCAAACACGATTGGTCCGAAACTGACAACTTTAAAGGTTATAAACGGATTTTAATATAATTTTAATGGGGTATTCCTAAGGTATTTTTCAACCTAACTTATGAAATTTATGAAAGTATACTCAATATTTCTTTAGTTATATTGGTCTAAATCTGTGGTAACTCTTACGTAACGCTTGATAATTTTGTAACTTACTATAGATGCTTCATATTTTTACTTTTTTATTTAATATTTGTTACTGTTACTATTTATATTATTTTTCACATACTACAGTGTTTTTTCTTTACAGGCGACAGAACTAAAATGCATAGAGAATGCAAAACTTCACCAGACAGTTACTGTTATATATGAATATCAGTTACATTAAGACAGAGACAGTTGACTAAACATGTCAAAAATCTTTATAAGCTTTACTTTGGATGTAAAGTGGGTGACAAGGAAAAACGCCCTTGATCAACAGCAAGGGCTAGCTTTAAAGAAGCCTAGTTGATGGCCTGAAATAAGAAACACATACCCTTGGTGAGGTGTTAGTTAAACCTGCAGCTGTAAAAATGTCAAAGATCATATGTGGCAGAAACAAGCCAGGCGATTGAGATCAGTATCCTTGTTTGGAAAAGTTGTAAACGAAAAAAATTCCATCTAAGCATAAAATATGAGGAAAAAGGTGACTACTTCAATAAAAGAGAGTAAAGATTTTCTTATTTTGTTTGATGAGACTACATAAGTCAAGGGCGATTTGTAACTGATGGGGTATATTCGCTAGAAAGATTCGAATGCAATTGAAGAGGAAATCTTGTTTTGCTCTCCTCTCAAGTTGAGAGCTCGTGGAATTAACGTATTAAATAAGCTTAATGATTACTTAAAAACATAAGAACATAAGAAAAGAAGGAGACTGCAAAAGACCATTCATGGCCTACACTTGGCAGCTCCTGTTCCAGTCAACACACAAAAGATTTCTTACCAGAGAATAGTCATCAACATTGTCACCCTTACAGGAGTTCGTCAGATCTAATCTACAATATACATAAAATGCATCCAGAGGATTATGTCCATTCATGCAACCGCAAAATATAATCTCCCCACTCCTTAGAAAAATATATACATATGTACATAAAAAAAAGAAAGAAAAAAAAGTCAGTCCCATCTAGCAGCTTCATCCATATATTTATCTAATCTATTCTTAAAACTACCCAGAGAGGAGGCTTCTATCACATGTCTAGTGAGCCTATTCCATTCATCTACCACACGATTTGTAAACCAATTCCTCCCAATCTCCTTCCTAAACCTATACTTATCAAGCTTAAACCCATTGCTACGTGTCCTGTCATGGTCACTAAGTATAAGAACCTTACCCAGATCCCCTTTATTATATCCTTTTACCCATTTGAAGACTTCAATCAATTCCCCTCTGACTCTTCTCCTTTCCAATGTATGTAGATTTAGTTTTCTGAGCCTTTCACCATAAGGTAAGTTCCTTAGCCCACCAATCATCTTTGTCATCCTTCTCTGCACAGACTCAAGCAAATCAATATCCTTCCTATAATATGGTGACCAAAATTGTACTGCATAGTCTAGATGAGGCCTAACTAGCGCCAGATACAGTTTTAGAATGACTTCAGCACTCTTATTGCTTACACTCCTCCTAATGAATCCCAATATCCTATTAGCTTTATTCTTAGCATTTAGGCATTGCTTTCTAGGACGAAGGTCTGAACTTACCAAAATACCCAAGTCCCTCTCACAATCGGTCCTCCCTAAAATTCTCCCATTTAATTTATAACTATTCAATGGATTATTTCTACCTATACTAAGTACACTGCATTTGTCTATGTTAAACTTCATTTGCCATTTCTCGGCCCAATTGGACAGAATGGTCAATTCCTCTTGCATTACAACAGCATCAGAATCAGCCCTAATGGCCCTACCTAGCTTAGTATCATCAGCAAATTTACTCAGGTCACTACTTATACCCATGTCAAGATCATTAATATAAATTAAGAATAGCAAAGGACCCAAAACAGATCCTTGCGGAACTCCACTGCTAACACACCCCCACTCAGATTTAACTCCATCTATACTCACTCTTTGCTGTCTGTCACCAAGCCATGACTGAATCCACCTAAATATACTGCCATCGATCCCGTGTGCTTTAACTTTGCTCAGAAGTCGTAAGTGTGGCACTCGATCAAAAGCCTTACTAAAGTCCAAGTATAAAATATCATAGTTTTCATCATTATCTGCTGCTTCATACACCTTACTATAAAAAGACAGCAAATTAGTGAGACAGGATTTACCCTTACTAAAGCCATGCTGTGATTCTCTTATCAACTTATGCTTATCCAAGTGATCTCTAATATTCCTTGCTATAATAGATTCCATCATTTTCCACACCACTAATGTCAAACTTACTGGTCTGTAATTAGACATATTTGTTTTATCCCCTTTCTTAAATATAGGTATCACATTGGCTTTCTTCCATGCCACTGGCACAATGCCACTCTCCAATGATTTTCTAAAGATGCATGCTAGGGGCTCACTTAACACATCTTTACATTCTTTCAAAATTCTAGGAAAGAGCTCATCAGGACCGGGTGCTTTACTAATTTTGATTTTATCAATTTCCTTTGTCACTATCTCCTTTGTGATCAAGATATCCTTTAATTTCTCTTCATCATTACCCTGAAAGATCATTGACACCTCAGGTATATTTAGAGTATCCTCCTGTGTAAATACTGAGAGAAAAAAGTCATTTAGCATTCCAGCCATTGAGTCCCTATCACTCACTAATTCTCCATTGGAATCTATAAGTGGGCCTATATTTTCTCTAACCTTTGTTTTGTATAATTGATAAAAACTTTTAGGATCTTCCTTTGCCCTATTTGCCACTTTAATTTCATAATTTCTCCTTGATACTCTAACTAACTTTTTAACATCTCTAGCTAGTTCATTATATCTCTGCCTTAAGTGATCCTCTCCATTTTTTATTTTCCTATAAATGCCCTTTTTAATGCCAATATAATGCTTAATTTTATCTGCATCCATTTTGGGTCATTATTTTTAGTCCTAATCTCCTTATATGGAATGTTAATCATCTGACCTGTAATTAATTGCTCAATTATTATTTCATACTCCTCTTCAATTGTAATCTCTTCCTCCTGGTGATTATTGTCTCCACTAACTGATATCATTGAATCTATTCCTGAATTGATTTCATTGCCTGGTTTCTGTACAACTGCCTCCAGGTAAGTCCTTAGCCCATTATAATTTGCTCTTCTAAAGTCAGGAATTTTAACATTGTTCATGCTACTATCAATACCATTCCATTTCATCTTGAATCTAATTTCACAATGGTCACTATTACCCAAATTTCCTCCAATCTCAGTATCCTTAATAACTTCTTCCCTATTTGTCAGAACTAAATCCAGTATATTATTACCTCTAGTGGGTTTGTTAATAATCTGCCTCAGAAAATTATCTTGGACAACATTCAAAAATTCCTCAGCCTCCTGATCACCCACAAGAGCTTCCCAGTCTATATTTCTGTAATTAAAATCGCCCATTATACACACATGCTTACTTCTACATGCCCGTTCAATCTCCTGCCACAGAAGATTTGAAGCTTCCTTACTAAGATTTGGTGGTCTGTATAATAATCCTATGACAAGCTTGTTTTTACCTTCCTTTACATTTAGCCATAATGACTCTGTGTTATCATCTAATTTAATTGTACTGTTTACAAAACACTGGAGATTATCTTTAATATAAATAATAACCCCTCCTCCTCTCTTCCTATTCCTATCTGTATGGAACATGTTAAAGCCCTCAATCTCAACCTCAGGTTTAAAGTGATTACCTGCCAAATCAAGCCATGACTCTGTTATTGCAATTATATCAAAATTCTCTTCACTCACTAACGCTCTTAAGAGATCTATCTTATTCCTTATACTCCGATCATTTGTGTAGTATATTTTTAAGGTTTTTTTATTATTCCCATCTTCATTGCATTGTGCTTTTTTATTCCTAGTTATCTGCTCATTCACTTGTGCATTAGTCCCCCTATAACGCATCAGTATGCCCTCTCCCCTAGCTACTCCTCTATCTCTGCATCCCTTCCATTTCCTACACCTGCCCTCTATTCCTGTTAATTTAAATTGTTAATTTAAAGTGAGAAGATTTCATTGCCTTAGGGGTTGATGGAGCTACAATTGGCCAGAGAGAAGAATCCATAAATTGAAATGATCCGCTGTATGATCCATCGCTTATCACTGGTTGTGAAGAATTTCGGAATGGCATTGGAAGCTCTACTGGATCAAGATTGTCAATGTTGTCAAAAGGCATGCACTAAACATGAGGTTTTTTATTATATGAAGATGGAAAGGCTGAATATTTAGGTATACTTTGTTACATAGAAGTGAGGTAGCATTCATGTAGAAATGTTTGGAATCGAGTTTGGGCTATTTAAAACTGAACTTTTTTATCGTTGTCAAAATTATGCCCTTGAAAATAAGAACTAACTTCAGCTCACAAGTTTAATCTGATATGTTTGTGTATGTAAATACTCCTACATGGAATAAAAAATTGCAGGGGAAAAACATCAATATTATTCCAGCCAGATAAAAGACTTCAGCATTTGGACTAAAGCTTTTGCATGTTAGCTAGAAAGTAGAATAAAGCAGCTGCATTTCAAAACTTATCTATTTGTTTGGAAGATTATGAAGCTCTTTCCTTTGATGCCATCAAGGTTACAGTTATAAGACATCTTACAAAACTCAAAAGAGGTTTTCCAACTACTTTCCGATCTTGATTCATACATATAGTGTCAGTTAGGTTGTGAATCCATTTAACTGTGGAATGGTGATGCGCCAGAAGATTCTGAAGGATTGGCAGAGACACTTTTTGTACTTGACTCAAACAATGAAGCACGTATCGGATTTCAGAAAAACGCGGGTCTGTCCTCTTTTGGATGTCGAACGCTGCGAAGGGTTCTAACTTTTACATAAAGAAAGGATAAAAATACTGCTGTCATTTGCAGCAACCTATCTTTTCGAACAAGGGTCCCATTCTCATTAACTTTCAAAAAATGTAAAAAAAATAGGTTGAACGCCAATGACATACCTAAATTGGCCCGACAGTAACAAACCGAAATTTAATCTTGTTCCATCAAACATGAAACAACATCATTTCTTTACCCTCTGAAGTGAAAATGCTTTCAAGGAAATTCCCTAGTTCCCTAATGAGATTTTTATTTGATTTGTCTGTTACTATTTTCTTATTTCGCCCATTTATTTTTTATTTTATTATTTTTTAAATCTAGTTTTATTTTTAAAGTGGCTTTATCGCGTATAATACATAATTCTTAGCTCACATGAATATGTATATTTTCCTTATGAATTTATTAAATAAACTATTTTAAATTTAAACGCACTTTGTGTTTTCTGGATTCTTGCGGGCAATTTTGCTGTACACAGATTTATTTCGGGTTAAGCCTCCCAAAGTTCGTAGTCCTCTGGTATAAGGTGTTGATCTTGATAAAGGGGGAGGTATATGCCATCAATGATAAAAAAGGGAGAAAAAGTTGATAATAAGGAAGAGGGTAAACCATCATCATAGTGGGAGTGAGGCCACTTACATTGAGGAAATACATACCTCTCTTGTGACTCTACTAAGTGGGAGGGCGCGAAGTGTCATGACTCTTTATCTGTTCTCGAAGGAATGCAAGCCATTTTAGGAGGGACTGAATCATCTATTTTCTTCAAAATTATTAGAAAAAATTAAGTTAAAAGATAAACTATGCTATGAAATCCCTGTATCATTCACTCTCTCTCTCTCCCTTAAAGAAAGTAGAGGGAGAGGTGACGCCCCCTTGTCGCGGGAAGAGAGCTTGTGTGTACCTTTGACTTTTCGAGCTATGTCGGCGGGGGTACCTCTTCTGGGTACCCCTGGTAGGGCTTTTCTTGTCGATTTGGTCGGAAACGAGGTTCCAGACTAAGTGCGTCACTCTTTCCTTTTTCTACTCTATCCTTCTCTTTTTTTTACTTTTTTCCTATCTATCACATACAAAAAGGAAAAAAAACAAAAAAAGGCCTACTCCTATCATGTCAGTCTTTCCATTTTTTCCCTCTATCTACATATAAGGACCTGGCAGCTACCTCATGAGTCAGAAGAGAGGCTTTGGAACCTCTATAAACAACCCCGCTCGACGCTCACTGGTTGTGAGAGACTAGGACTAGAGGTGTCCTAGGCGTTGGGGTACGATGAATGGGATGAGGGCCGTGCCCCGTTAACCCCTTTCCTGGCGCGTAATTATTGACCGTTCCTAGTGACCGTTGACGGGTGCTTCTGGTAGCATTGGTCCGAGGTGACGGCCCTTTGTTCCCATGTTGGTTGCCAGGCCAATAAAAAGCCTTGGGTCGAGTTCCTTGGTGTGGCAAGATATCCATTGAACGCTACTCCGAGATCCTGGCCGTTGTGAAGGGAACTAGTAGGAGTTTAGTAAGGGGCGTGCTTCGTTGTTGTTTACCTGGTGACAAATCGATGGCCCCTTCGGGGACCGTCTGTGCTGTTTGGTTAGGAGCCACGGCACGCCGAGGCTTGATGACTTGGTCGGACGAACAGCAGCACATGGAGCGTGCCTTCTGGAAGACTCCGAAACGACTCCGATCAATAGGCGGGAGCGACTCACGCAGGGAGAACTCTCTAAACCCCCCTTTTTACATATTGATTGGTCACAAGCATAAGAAATATAGTGTGTTCAAAATGGCAGGCAAGAAAGGTCTAGTAGCGCTAAAATTTACGTGTGCCACATGTAAGAAGGACAAGTGGTGGAAGAAGTAGTGGCCTACTACAGGAAAAGGACGACAGACCTCGAAAAGAAAATCGAGGGGCTCAAGGAGGAGCACTCGCACCAGATCCGCAGGCTCGAAGAGAAGTTAAACGAGCTCTCGAGTCCTGTGGCAAACACCACCTCTACAGAAAGGCCGGGCCTGAATGTGGCAGAAACGACAAAAGGAAAAAATAAAAAGAAAAGAAATACGAAAAATGGAAAGAAGAAAGAGGAAGAGAGAGAAATAGAAGAATAAAAGGTAGAAGGTATTGAAAAGGATGACAAGTGGGAAAAGATGATAGAGAAGAAGAAGAAAAAGAAGGAAAAAAAAGACTGAAAAGACCATGACGGAGAAGAGAGAGGAATCGGAGAGCTTGCCTCCGAAAATAAAGAATCCGAGCTCAGCAGGCAAATGTGCCAGGGTCAGCCTTGTGGGTGATTCCCAGGCACTAGCCTGCAGCCCCTGCTAGCGGCCCGACTCCGCACAAGCGTTAAGGTGAGCTGCCTCCCAGGCTGTGGGAATAAGCAGATAAGAGCTGAGGCCGAGAAGTCTCAGATTTCTGAGACTTCAGTCGTTGCCCTTATGGTAAGTGGCAACGACCTTTACCTCAGAGGAGGTAGGGTAGGCCCTACAGGTGAGATTATGAAGACGGTTATGGGCGCTGTCGACGACTCTGGATTGAAAACCCGCAGACGTCTCGTGGTGGGGATGCTCCCGAGGTGGGGTCCAAGCCGGACTGCCCATGTGAGGAACATGTCGCTGAACCGGCGCCTTGCAGACCTCTGTACGGCGAAGGGTGTCTTTTTTGTCGACCCGTACGCCGTATTCTATGGTAGAAAAGACTTCTACAAAAAGGGATGGGTTGCACCTCTACTTTAAGGGCAAGGCTTTCCTAGCCAACCTCATCCAGGATGTCGTGGAGCGCACCCAAAGGAGTGTCCGTTCCATTGGGGATGCAGGCGTACGCCAGTACGCCCGAGTCACTCCCCAAACAACCTTCTCGGAGGTTGTCAAAAATGGTGCCACCGCCACAACCAAGAAGCCGGGAAACGGAAGAGTATATGGGGTCCTACATTAGTAGACTCCCTGAAAGTTCTTCTGTTCAATGCGAGGTCCATCAGGAACAAGTTTCCTGAGTTCCGTGGCCTCGTAGCGACGGAAGAACCCGAAATGGTAGCCATAACAGAATCGTGGTTAAAAACCTCAAACCGAGACTTTGAAGGCGAATTCACGGTTCCTGGCTACCAACTCTTCCACAAAGATAGGCCAGACAGAGAGGGTGGCGGTGTAATGTTGTATGTCAAGGATACAATCAAATCTACGAACTCCAACATTATATCTGATCACGAGCTTCTAGGCGTTGACCTAGAGATAGGTCCTGTCAGATACAGGACCCTGCTGCTTTACAGACCCCCTTCCCAACCCGTTGAGAAGGACAAGGAACTGTATCAGCTGCTGGATGAGCTTGTTTAAGGCAGAGTGTGCATCGTTATGGGCGACTTCAACAGACAAGTTGACTGGGAAACCAGAGCAGCCTGTGGCGAGAGCGCGCTACTCCTGGAGTTCGCCAACAACGAGTTCCTCACTCAATGGGTCAGAGAACCGACGAGAGGAGACAATATCCTTGACTTGGTCTTCACCTCTGAGGATGATATCGTTGAGGATCTCTCTTTAAGCGAAGAGCTCGGTGGCAGTGAACACCAGCTAATTAGATTTACCGTCAAGATCCCGAAGGTAAGGTCTGTTGCCAGTCAATCAAAGAAACTTGACTTGAGAAGAGCAGACTTTGAGAGCCTTCGTGCTGGGCTGACTGATGTAAGGCTAGCAGTATGCGAAGATGTTGAGGATTCGTGGAACTATTCCAAAAATAGGTTCATGAGTCTTCAATCAAGTTGCATCCCTCTGAAATGCCTCCATCGGTCTTCTGTTCAACCAAAGTTGTTTAATCGAGAAATCGGCCAACTGCTTAGGGAGAAGAGAAATGCGTACCGGCGATCGAAGTTCTCGGGTGCCTTTGACGAGTACCGGAGGCTAGCCAGAAGAGTGAAGTCTAGCATAAGGGCGGCTAAGCGGTCTGAGGAACTCCGAGTGGCGAGACTCTGCAAGGAGAATCCCAAGGAGTTCTTCGGCTATGTAAATAGCCGTAAACCAATCCATCGTAGGATTGGGCCCTTAGTGGACGAGGAGGGTGGATTAACTCAGTCAGATGCAGAAAATGCTAACCTGCTCAATGACTACTTCTCTTCAGTGTTTACTAAAGAGTGTGGTCCCATCCCACAGCTAGCGGATTCCTACTCGGGGGAAAAGCTGGAGGTAATGGACTTAACCAAAGGTGAAATAAAGAAAAAGATCGCTGACCTAAATACAAATAAGTCCCCCGGACCGGATGGGTTTCTATCCAAGTATCACGACATCTGTGCGCTATCTTTAACATGTCAATCCGGACCAGATGCGTTCCTAGAGACTGGCGTGAGGCGGAGGTGACTCCGATCTTTAAGAAAGGAGACCCCAGCCATCCGTCAAACTACCGACCCATCAGTTTGACTTCGATAGTCAGTGAACTTATGGAAAGCATGATAGTGGACAAGATAACGTCTATTTAGAGTCAAACCTGCTACTGAAGAGTTCTCAGCACGGCTTCCGAAGGCAACGGTCATGCTTGACGAACCTTGTGGAATTCTTCCACTTCGTGTTCAGTGAGCATGATCAAGACAAGGCGGTGGATGTTGTGTACCTTGACTTCATAAAGGCCTTTGACAAGGTACCACACCGCCACCTTCTCCGGAAAGTGCGTGCGCAGGGCATAAGAGGCAAGGTAGCAGGTTGGATAGAGAGCTGGCTAAGTGACAGACGGCAACGCGTAGTGGTGAATGGTCGGGCCTCTGAATGGGCGCCCGTATCTAGCGGTGTCCCTTAAGGTTCCGTCCTGGGACCACTACTGTTTATTATCTATGTCAACGACATAGACGGAGATATGGTTGCCAAAATCTATAAATTTGCCGACGACATCAAGCTTGGTATCAATGTGGCAAAGGAGGGGAACACTGCCAGCCTCCAAGAGGACCTTCAAAGGATTGGGGAGTGGTCGGACACGTGGCAAATGCCTTTCAACGTGAACAAATGCAAAGTAATGCATATCGGCCACCGAAACCCCAAATCTCAGTACTTCCTTAAGGGTACTGCCCTTGAATCGAGTGACAATGAGAAGGACTTGGGTGTTACTATCACTAGCGACCTAAAGTTCTCGAAACAGTGCATCGAGGCAGAGAAGAAAGCCCAAAGGATGCTAAGGCTAGAAAAGCCACAGTTTGGATACCGTAACAAGGAGATAGCACTTTGTCTGTACAACTCCTTCGTTAGGCCGCACCTGGAGTATGCCGTACAATTTTGGAGTCCTTCGTTTCGAAAGGACATCGCAAGGTTGGAACGCGTACAAGCTAGGGCAACCAAACTGATTTCCTCTATCCGACATAAAAGTTATGAGGATAGACTAAGGGAATTAGATCTGTTCTCGCTGGAAACCCGTAGACTGCGTGGTCAGCTCATCGAAGTTTTCAAAATACTTCGAGGGTTCGACAACGTTGACTACCGGGATATTTTCACACTGAGTAAGAACAGAACGCGCAATCACGGCTTCAAACTTGAACTGAAGCGTTACAACCGCAATCTGTGTGGAATTTTTTTTACCTACAGTATTTGCGGTAAGTGGAACGCACTTCCAGTGGAAGTTGTCAACAGTGAATCTGTTGACCAGTTTAAGTCAAGACTAGACAAAGTCTTGAAAAGTGGCCGTTTAGGGACTCAAAACAATTGAGCAGCCATGTGCCTACTCGATTGCTAGTGTAAAGGTACCCTCTTTGAATGGACCGTAAGGTCTCCTAGGGTACTTTCTTTCCTTGTAACTCTTGGCATTTTCTAAGGCCATATACTAGTATTGTTAATCAAATTATTGCTACTTAAACACGAAAATGGTTTCTTTAATTTATAAATTGAAAGGTAAAGTGGAGGTATTTCTCCGTTTATTTGGCCATAATATTCATGTGCGAAATATGGCAGCCAAATACAGACACAAATAATGGAAAGTGGAATTCAAAGAGAAAGTCCAATAAAGGCCAAGCGAAATAAGTTGATCAGAAAATATTTACATTTCATACACTCTACATGTATACACACACGGATAATTATGCAAACAAAACGGTAATAAAAAGGGGTTCATTCATTTATTTTAATTAGGCAAAATAAACTGAAGTAGTGATGCTCGAAAGTATAATTCGAAGAGATTCGTACAGTGATAAAGTTAGGAGAACTGAAAATTTACGGAAGATACATTACCAGAGTTTTTAAAAAGGGTAACTACTTGGGGCACTAGGTAAAGGGAGGTCGCACGATGCTCCTCGGGTTTATCTGTTCAATCGGCGATTTTTTTCACGCAGGGAGAAAGACAGAGAGACTCTAATTTTCAGCCACGTGGTTGAAACGTGGGACAGGCTAATTTCTGGAGCTATATGTAATAGGCGTGGGGCGTAGACACTACAGTAGCGATGAGATGTCTAAGACATTAACCCTGGAGAACTGAACATGGGTATAGTTTGCCCGAGACTAGTGACGTCATGCGAATTTCTCTCCCTCCCTCCCAAGGATGGATGCTAGGAGTCTGTCACTGTCTGTGCAGCTTCAATCTAGCGAACGTTCTCATTGAGTGAGGCTACGTCGGTTCACTCCTCTGCTTGGATTTCCCGTTAGACCCCTTTTTTGGTACCGTTTACCCTAGTCAGTGCTAATTATATAAAAATATACTGGGCAACCTGTACCTGAGTTCAGTGGTAATATCGTACAAAGAGAAGTAATAGTGATGGTATAATGATAAATTTCTCTCTTTTCAGGCTGTAATTCTTATTTCGGGTAACTAATAGTGCGGACTTGTGCATGAAATGGCGAAAGAACAAAACCTGAGTGGGATGGAGATTGGTGGAATTATCTTTACTCCAGATAGTGACGACGATAATGATTGTGTTGAAACTGATGTACTTTATGGCAGTGAGAATGATAAAGAATATGTTCTAGAGCTACATGAAATGGCTAAAAGTTCAGACAGTGTATCTGGAGAAGACGTTCCTCGCCAACGCAAGCGAAAAAAGGCGGGTGATGGGAAGACAAAGAGGCCTAGGCGTCGTCTCCCTCCACCCCTCGGCTCCTACCCACGCAACCAGAGCTAATAACACTACTGATGGCTCATCCTGCAACTCTGCTGCTGTTCCTGTACCCTGCTGTGTTATTAGGCCCTGATTACCCTGACGTCCTTATCCTGCCTCTGCTGTTCCTGCTGCCATCCCTGCTGCCACTTATGCTGCTGCTGTTCCGGCTGCCACTCTTGCTACAATCCCTGCTGCTGCTCCTGCTGCAGCGACAACTCGACGACATGCAGACGATGGGGAGTTGCTAGTTAGTGACTTTTAACTCTGCAAAAGTCAAAAGTCTCTCAGGCTATGTACGGCACACAAGACCTTAGGTAGCTGCAGCAACCAGGGCAGCAGCCCAAAATATTTTGGTATCAATTAGGATAGGTCCCACACAATCAGCTGCTACTGCCACCAAACCTAAAGAGTGTTTTCGCCTGCTTGTGACCCATGACGTGGTGAATCTGATTGTGGAGTTCACTAACAAGAAGATTGATGTTGTTGCTAGGAGGTACAGGAGATAGACAGCGACTGTATAGCAAACAGCAGCAGCAGAGATACGTGCCCTGCTAGATGTCCTTATTTTCAGTGGTTAGAGACAAGATAACCACCTGAATACTAAGGAGTTGTGGTGCCCTGTGACAGTGGTTCCTTTCTACAAGGCAGTAATGTCTGAGGTGCGTTTTTTCTTCGTGCTCTATTGCTGCAGGTTTGACGACATAGACACACGGGAGCAGAGGCGAGCCACTGACAAATTCGCCCCACTCAGGGCTTTGTGGCACATGTTTATGGCCTGCTGTGAGGACAACTACACAGCCTCCCTCAAACCCACAGTAGATGAGCAATTGCTGGCTTTTAGGGGTAAGTGCCCTTTTTGGATGTATATCCCAAATAAGCCAGCAAACTATGGAATAAAAATTGTTATGGTAAACGATGTGGAAAGTAAGTACATGTTGCAAGGTATTCTCTACCTAGGGAAACAAGGCACAACAGCAAGACATGGACTGCAACTTGGCCACATGTTCACCAAAGACCTCACACGCTTCTACTGCCAAACCAACATCAACATCACCACCGACAACTGGTTCATATATGTGCCCCTCATACAGGAGATGCTCAGTAAAGCACTGACAGTGGTGGGGACAGTGATGAAAAACAAGGCAGAAATCCCTGAGGGAATGAGGCAGAAGGACACCCGCACACCTAGCAGCTCAGCATTTCTGTTCACGAAAGATATGACACTCGTTTCATATATCTTTAGGAAACAAAGAAGCAAGAGGAATGTGATCCTGCTGTCAAGCATGTACACACAAACATCGTTGGAAAATTTCAGTGCGAAGCCTGAGATTATTGACTTCTATAATGCAACAGAAATAGGGCTTGACACGTTTGACCAGATGTTTGCAACTTATACTCGTAACTGCAGCAGAAAGACAAATAGGTGTCCATTGTATGTGTTCTTTGGGATGCTGAATGCGAGTATAATAAATTCGTGGATCATTTACAAGAGCAACACTGCCAGGGTAGGAGGCAGCGCCATGCAGAGACCGAAGTACATGAACGAATTGGCTCTGCAACTCATCAGGCCCTCAGCTGAAAAACGACTCAACACCCCAACACAGCATCGACAGGTGAAGCTGGTCATCAGATAGGTGTGCTCCCTTAACCTTCCCTCTGGCACGGCTGCAGGTCCAGGACCATCGGCAGCTGAGCTGAGGGAGCTCATGGTACAGTGCAGCAAGTGTTAGTCAAAGGCAGACGAGAAGATACGCTTCAAGTGTCAAAGCTGCCGCCAACCTGTCTGCCCGAGCAACTACTTCCCTTACTGCTGTGATTGCGTCTGAGGCTGAGATAGGTAATAAACATTGAATGTTTTTTTCGTGTGGGTGTGTGCAAATATGTTAGATTTATATAACTAAACCATTAGGTTCATTTTATTAACCATCACAATCTCATACCAATAAATAGTGGAAAATAATGAAAAGTTTCTATATCAGTGACAGGAGGTTGCAAGGGATAGGCACCAATGGAGATGCTTGGTGTGAGCGGTCATAGTTCATAGCCTGTATTGAATCTTAGTAGTCATTTCCAAGTGGTTTCAAGGGGTTTAATAACAGAAAAACACATTATATTAAACAATTATTCATTTTTGGTGCACTAGAAAAAGTGTGTTTTTCTCACTCTCTTCCTTACAGATTGTGCATCGTCGATGTCATGGAGAGTCCCTGGAAGGAGAGCCTGACATCCTTGGAGGTCTTTGCAAACATTTGGGCAAATTCTATGGAAGATTTTTGTTGGTGAATTTTTCACCAAAATTATTAAAATCTTTTCATTTTTTGACTCTTTTTTTTTGTATTTTTTTAATATACCTTTCTTAAAGTAAGTACAGATTTTTGTTAGTTTAATTAGTATTTACATGCCTTATAGTTAATGTATACATGATGGATTAATAAATTTTATATTTACTATTTTTCTTTGATTTTCTAAAATCGGGTATAATATACCCGAGCTCAGTGACTGTGTAACAGGGAAATATGTTCAGTGCTCCAGGGTTAAGATGTCTATTTATCGATTAGTAAAAGAGTTAAATAGTATGGAAGTTGGTGTGCTCTATTTACAGAAGTGAGTTTGGAATAGGAAATTATTTTGTAAAAATGAACATAAATGAAATTGTCATTATGCTCGGCACATGTTTATTGGCGCTGTTATAAGAGAGGTTGTGGATTGAAAATTGGTTGACGTACTAACACGTATGTAGGTGAAAAAGCACACACATTGATTAAGGAAATAATATTATTTTCATTCAAGCTCAGATGAACTGAGCATGGCAAAGAATGCTAAAAACAGAGTGTACAATTATTTTCGCTGTAAAGTAGTTTGCAAATCAGTTAAAGTCGAGGTCGGTGAATACCGTTTGAAAGTAAAACACTGGGGCAGTGTACCACCACTGTGTATTTTTGGTGGAGTCAACAGCAAACCTAACGTAACCTAACATATCCTTACCTAACCTAACCTAACATGGGAAGTTAACTAAAATTAATTGTAAGATATCTTTTCACATTCAGCAAAAAACACTAATCCCATCTGCTGGCAACGGCAGATTAATTGTTAATTCTTTGGTTTGGCCGAGATTGTGGTTGAACGAGATTGTGGTTGAACAACCAAAAACACCGCATCAGCCACATGGCTGTGACCCTGCAAAATCAAAGCCTCTCTTTCCCATTCTCCCTTTCTCCCTTCTCTTTCCCTTTCTTCTTTCCCTTACCTTATCTCACTTCTCTTTCCTTTTCTCCCTTCGCTTTCCCTTTCTTCCTTCTCTTTCCATTTCCCTTTCTCACTTCCATTTCTCTTTCTCACTCCTCTTTTCCTTTCTCACTTCCATTTTCCTTTTCACTCCTCTTTCCAATTCTCTTTTCCTTTCTTTTTTCCTTTCCCCATTCGTTTCCCCTTCTCTCTTTCTCTCTCCTTTATCTTTCCCTTTCTTTCTATCCCTTTCTTCCTTCTCTTCCCCTCTGTATTTCTTATTTTCTGTTTCTCCCATTCCATTTATTCCGGTCCATTTCTCCCAACTCTTTCCATTTCCTTTTCCCCTTCCCTTTTTCCCTTTCCCTTCCCATTATATTTCTCTTTTTCCATTTCAGCCTTCCCATTATCTTTCTCTCTTTCCCTTTCTCCCTTTCTTTTCCCCCTTGCCCTCTTTCCTTTCACTTTCTGTATATCCCTTTATCATCTCCCTTTCATCCTTCTCTTTCTCCCTTTTTTCTCGCTTCTCTTTTCTCCCTTCCTTATCGCTTTATCTAGCGGATATAATTCAGCTTGACTTTAAAAAGGCCTTTGATACAGTTACGTACGAAAGGCCATTGAGGAAACTTAGAGCAATGGAAGTGAGGGGTAACATACTTAAATGGACTAGAAACTGGGTATCAAATCGTTCACAGCGGATTGTTGTAAATGGAGCGTGTTTAAAGTGGGCTCCAATGACCAGCTGGGTACCGCAAGGGTCAGTCCTGGGCACATTATTATTTATTGTTTACATTAATGACTTGGATAATGGAGTGTTTAGTAGGGTCTCTAATTGAAAGAAACCTTAATAAAATTGTCGACTTGGCGGATAAATGGCAAATGGGCTTCAACATAGGTAAATGCAAGGTCATGCATTTAAGATGTCATAACTTAAAAGTAGAATACCATATAGAAGTTCAAATCCTCGAATCCGTTAACTTAGAAAAAAACCTGGGGATTTTAATCTCAGAGGACCTTAAAGTATCGAAACAATGCGCAGAAGCTTATAAAAAAAACAAAAACAAACCGAATGTTAGGAGATATTGCTGGGAATTTTACTTTCAAATCGAAAGATATTATCCTGCCACTATACAAATCGCTCGTGCGCCCAGACATCGCATATGCGGTTCAATTTTGGTGTCCCTCCCTAAACTAGGATATAGCGCAGTTAAAAAGAGTGCAACGTCGGGCTACTAAACTAGTTCCTGGAATCAGAAACAAACCGTACGCAGATAGACTTAGCTCATTAAACCTACTATCCTTTGAAAGTAGACGATTAAGTGGACAATTGATCGAGGTATTCAAAATATTAAAAGGATTTACTAATATTGATCACAGACTATTGTTCGAGATGGACGGAAGGGCCAACACACGACTATTGCTCAAAATTACTTCACGTTTAAAATCACGCAAACGTGATCAACCGTGTAGTGGAAAACACGTCAATTAATATGTTCAAAAACCGACTTAATGAGTACTTCAATAGTGTAAATATAACGTAGTAGGAGCATAGAAGTAAACGTCATACGAAATAAGGAGTTGAGAATAAAATGAAATGAGTAATAAAAAAAATGCTAGCGATGCCCCACTGCATTGAGTGAATGTGAATTCCCTTTTCCTTTTCCTGTCTGTCCTATAAATATATTGTTTTCATCACTAGCAGGCAAAACCTGTGGGAGAAGAAAGTACTGTCCTTTTAACTCCCCTCCCTTGGTTCGAAGAAGCGTGTTCGAGTGTATTTAAGGGATAGCTGAACCTGCACGTCAAGGGTACACATGCAGATAAGTGTGTACCGTAGAAGCGAAATAGTTAGAAAAAGCATGTAGAGAAAGGCCAAATGATACACATGTAGATAAGTGTGTACAGTAGAATAGAAATATTTTCAAAAAATCCTGTAAAAAATATATACACAGGGTACCGTAGAGTTGAAATAGTAAAAAAACAACAAAAAACAGCATGTAAAAAAGCATGATACATTAACGTTAGAAAATGGTAGTTAACATCTTCTGTCAGCGGACTGGCCATGAGCGGACCTCAGGGTCTTTACTGCTCCTTGTTTCTGTAGTTCCATCGCATTCTCTATCGCTATCGCTTTCTCTATCACTTTATATATCTCTCTTTCTCTCACTCTATCTCTCCCCATCTCTCTCTATCTCTCTTACTTCTCTCTATTTCTCTCTTTTCCTCACTTTTCTCTCTTTTTCTCTCAAATGGAAATTGATGGATTGAAGTGAAAAGACGCCTTTCCCCAAATGTCCCATCTTCCAACGAAAGTGCGAGCCTTGCGCACTTAAAAGGACGCTATTCGCTTGAAGCTGTATGATAGGACAATTCACCAATGGCACTTTCATGGGGACTGGCGATTCCTGTGAAAAAAAAACAAGAATTTCTCTATTTGTATTTCTTATTTCCTTAAGTAGAGCATGGGCTAATATTGAGAAGTGTATTAAAAATGCAAAAGTATCCCTCATAGATTTTGGATTCTATAGTCTACCTAGTAGACTATAGAAAAATAAAGTCATAACTACGAGTATAAGGCAATACTAAGTAGGCCCTAGGTAGAGTAATTGAGTAAATAGACTATACTTAATACTCGTTGATGTTTATCTTCTATATAAATAAAAGCGAATGTGCGTGCGTGCCCATCTCAGAAACAGCTTCATAGATTTTAATTTTTTTTTTCATGCAGAGGGGGTTTGGGGCTAGTAGTACATACATATACTTATTTAGGCTCACAAAGCTCAGTGAGACCCACGGGGCTCACAAAAACGGGGTTACGCATCTGTGACCGAAAGTCTTTGATGACGACGTCCTAAGCAAGAAAGAAATTTTATCATTAGAAACAAGGGGAGCAGCTTCACCACTCCTCCTTCCTGATGGAGCTTGCGCTTAGCTGGCAGACTTTCGGTCTGTGGCCTACGGCCTATCATGATTCTCTTTTTTTTCTCCATCTAAATTTGCTCTAATAATTTCCATGCCAAAATTTTAATAAAATTTATGAACTTCACCATTTGTAATTCTTTTAGTTTTAAAAAAATCACAAAAGTTTTATACTTATATTTATTTCTGAACTTCAAAATGTTATTTTTTTATATTATAAAGGAATTATTAGCAACTAGCAGTTGTTTGCCTAAGGTTTGTTCTAATGAATGAGTTTACAATAAAGTCAATTGTTGTTTGCTCAGAAGCTTCTCTTTAGTGCATCAGTCTAATATTGACTAATGTCGGCTTAGAGAAGTAAACTTTTGACATTACTTGAAATTCAAGAGGGTAAGAAATCTTTATACCCAAGAACATGAGGCCAAGAAAATCAGGAAAAGTTTGGAAAAGCCTTTCCAAATTTAAAAAAAAGCACACTTCCAAGGGCGTAGATGATGTTCCTTCCAAAATGTTGAAACCGGATTCAGGGATCAGTTCGATGTCTGAGGGCTGCATTAAACCTTCTTGTGTCAGCCATGTGGGAATGTTTAATAATGCATTTGCCCACACAGACATTGTGCATAATAATTTCATTCTTTTCGCCAACCAGTTTGATTTGGTTTATGAACGCGCACCTGGGGATGGCAATTGTTTATTTGCAGAAACTTTATATTGAGGCAGATCATCTGTCGCTCAGAGCTCTTGCTTCAGAACTGTTGGAATTGAAAAAGAACGTTTCTTACTCTTTCTTGATAAAGACTCTGGTAACCCTGAACTGGCCTTCAAAAACTACTTTCAAGTACTCCGGTCTGGGCAAAAATGGGGAGGGGGACCACATTGAGATCTAGTTATTGGCCGAATCCTATTATGCCATAGTACAATTTTTTAATGGAAGCAACCTATCATTGATAAATATAAATGATGAAAACACAAATAAAACCATCACTTTAGCATATTGGAACAACTTGCACTACGATGTTTTCTTGCCATCACATGAAATGTTATCTCGCTCAAGTGTAGAAGAAAAAGATATAGGAATTGAGCCTGGATATTTTCCGCAGGACCCTCGTGCTGAGTCTCAGATAGTTGCTGGAGATCCCAATCAAACCCAAACCAAAAGAGTATCTAAACCTGCAAGAGCTGAAAGAGCGGGTCAAAGAAGGGCCTCTTGAACTCCAGATGAAAGGAGAAAGAGGATAGAAGCTAATGCTGAAAGGATGAGAAGAGTCAGGGCTTCTGAAGCCACCTAACAAAGGCAAGTCAGAAGAACAACCAACGCTGCACAAAAGAGACAAGTGAGAGGTGCATTTTTGTCCGATCTACATAGAGCAGCATTTAAGTATGATTCCCAGGAAGATGTAACTTTGAAAGGGCGGAAGTCAACATTCAGATTCCAAGGCCAAATCTATCACATAATTGGTTCAATTTATCCTTTGCTGAACGAGTCAAGCAAGTTTCTTCAAATATACTTCATTGAAGACTATAAAATTCAAGCACAGACCAGAGCAAACATATGTAAGGATTTACAACTAAACATAGTGCTGAATCTTCAAGAATTCCTTCTCCAAAACAATGGCTATATCAGAAAATTTATGACAGCCTTGGAAAGATGTACAGATGAACAAGTCAGATTGATCATCAGAGCAGACAAAACTCCGAATGGTGAACATCAAAGAAGATTCAATTCTCCTACAACAAATAAAGTTAGACTTTTGATTGTAGGACAAGACTTTGAAAAGAAGAGATATTGTTCTAAAATATAAAGATGGAAATTTGGAGAAAGTCGCTGAAACTCATAGATCTTATGACTCCTTACAGTACCTCTTGATATTCTGACAAGGAACTGATGGTTATAATTTTCTTTTGAAGCAATGGGATCCAAAAAACTGGAACAAGGAATAGCAAGAAAATATCTGCTCAGAATTTTTATGCCTATAGAATAATGGTGAAGCAGGAAAGTTTCAATTTACTATTGAGATTTAAGCAGTTTCTCAATCAATTCTTAGTTGATATGTATGCCAAGATTGAGTCAGAGAGACTGTTGTTCTTCAAGCTACATCTGAAAAAGCTCAGAGCAGAGGACTACATCTATTTAAAAGATGTAGTTTTAAATGATGGCACTGCATATAATGCTGGACAAATGGTGATTCTGCCTTCTTTTTTACTGGATGTCTTAGGTACATGCAGAAGAGAGTACATGATGAAATTTGCTATTTCAGACATTATGGCAAACCTGTTTTATTCATTACTTTTACCTGTAATCCTACATGGACAATCTGCTACTAACAAACATGATATTGTGGCAAGAGTATTCAAGCTTAAAGTGGGCAAACTCATAGTAAGATGTCATATGTATACAAATGAATGGCAAAAGCAAAGCTTGCCACATGCCCATTTACTTATTTAGCTGAAGGACAAATTTTGTTCCAATGAGATTGACCTTATAATCAGTGCAGAATTACTAAATCCTGAAACAGATCCAATGTTGTTTGAAATCATGAACCATGTTGTTCTGTTGATCCAAATGGCCCCTGCATGGTAGGCAAAAACTGTAGCAAAAAAAATATCCAAGGGACTAAATTAAGGAAACACGGACTGATACAAATGGATATCCAATCTATAAAAGGAGAACAGCAGATGATGGAGGATATTCATTCGCTGGGAAAAAAATGGAAATGATATTATTGTAGACAACAATTGGGTGGTTCCGTATAGTCCCTTACTTTGCCAAACATTCAATGCCCACATCAATGTGGAATTTTGCAAAAGTGTGAAATACATCAAATATGTTTGCAAGTATATAAACAAACGTAGTAATCGAACAATTTTCAGCCTGGAGAAACATAATGAAGTTGAAAAATTTCAAATGAGAAGATATATTTCTAGTAATAAGGCAATGTGGAGAATACTTTCTTTTCATATTAATGACAGAAGTTCCTCAGTTCAGCCCTTGGATGTGCATTTGGAAAATGGTCAGAGAGTCTATTACACTGAAGAAAATGCAAGGAAGCTGGCTGAAAGGCCAAAAAACACTTCCCTAATGGCGTTTTTCAACCTCTGTACAGAAGAAGAGTTTGCCAAAACACTTCTATATCCTGAAGTATTTAAATATTTTACCTTCAAAGCAGGAAAATTTTGAGGAGAAGGCAAAAAGAATCACATTAAACAGTTCCAGGTATCAGATGCAGTGATGTTTTGGGTAGGGTATATACTGTTCACACAAGAAATCCAAAATGTTTCTTTCTAAGATTATTATTGCACCACGTGAGAGGACCAAATGGCTTCAAAATGCTTAGAACGGTTAATGGAAATGAAATGGGAACCTACAGGCAAGCATGCATTGCTCTTGAACTAACAGAAAATGATAAAAATTGGGACAAAACTTTGGAAGAGGCAGCTACCACACGGGCTCCAAAGACAATGAGAGACTTATCTACTGTGATGATTATCACCTGTGAGCTATCTAACCCATTGACTCTCTGGGAATAGTATAAGGAAGAGCTATCTGAAAATATTCTCCATTCGTTCAAGTTACAACAATCTGAAGCAGAAATTAACCCAATAATTGCAAATATTGCACTCTGAGAGATAGAAGACAAAGTTATATCCTTATCTCAAAAGGATTTTGAGTCAATTTGGGATTCCGAAACCAAACAGATATTTATTTTCAGTGAACAGAGAAACGTTGAGAGAGACGAGCTACAATATTGAGGAACTTGCTGTTATGGTGCAGATCAATGAACCACTTTTAAATCAGGATAAAAAAATAGCATATGAAATGATCCTAAGAAATGTAAATTCGGCCAAGGGTAAAAATTCTTCTTTGATGCCCCAGAAGGAACTGAATTCTTTTGTTATAAACTTTATTCTATCAGCTGTGAGAACCCAGAGTAAGATTGCACTTGCAGTAGACTCATCTGGCATTGCTGTCACACTTCTAAGAAGAGGCAGAACAGCCCATTCCACATTCGAGCTTCCATTGAATTTGAATGTTAATGAAAATTCAATCTGCAACATCAAGAGAGGAACCACTGGGGCAAATCTTTTGCAAGAAACATCAGTTATTGTTCGGGACGAATGCACTATAGATCGCAGAAAGGCTTTTGAAGTTTTGGATAAAACACTGCAGGACATTAGGCAAAACAACCAGCTCACGGGCGGAGTGACCCTTCTTTTGTCAGGAGACTTCAGGCAAACTTTGCCAGTGATTAAGAGAGTAACAGTAGCTGATGAACTCAATGCCTGCTTAAAGAATTCTTACTTTTAGAGTCATGTTCAAAGACTGTACTTGAATAAAAACATGAGGGTTCACCTACATGGAGATGTCAATGCTAGGATATTTGATTCTCACTTTATGGAGCTAGGAAATGGTACAATTTAAAATAATGCCTATGGGGATATTTCACTTCCAGGAGGTTGTGGAATTTTGGTGAAGGATATTTGAGAACTGCAACTTAGGGTTTACCCAGACCTACATCATCACCTCCAAAACAAGAACTGGCTCTGTCATTGGGCAATTCTAGCACCAAGAAATGAAACAGTGCATGTCATAGACTGGAGACTTCTTCATCAAGAATTGCCAAAAGAGATAAAAAAGTATTTCTCTTATGATTGCACTGTTGACCTTAACCAAGCAGTTAACTATCCCACTGAGTTCCTTAACTTCCTTAATCTTCCTGAAATGCCTTCCCATAAGTTAGTTTTTTTTTTTTTTTTTTTTTTTTTTTTTTTTTTTTTTACAAGTAAGTAACAAGTATACACACTCAGTTTATTTCATGACTAGCCAAATCTTTTTTTTTTTTTTTTTTGAGTTTTAATATTTATTATAAACCTTAAAAAATATAGTATAAATCATTTGCCCCCCCCCCCAAAAAAAAAAAACCAAAGTAATAAAGTAGTTCTTCAAAAATCAGCAGATCAGGTTAATTGGGATAGGTGGTCCTTGTCTTCGTGTCTCCCGGCCAACAGCACGCATAGCGCATTGCCGCGAAGGATGGCCATGCCAATCCTTTGCTTCAGCCACAAGGTCTCGCGTGGCTCGCCGGTCTCCGCCCTGATACGCCGACCCAGTTCCTCGATGGTCTTGAGAGTCGAGGGGCCGGCTACGCATGATGTTTCAAATGCGAGGGGTTCGAAGTGGTACGTCTGCGAAAGGGCTGCGTATTTCCGTCGTTTGGTTTCCTCCGCCGCGCCGGCCGCCGATGATGGTGCTTGTGCCGACTTGATGGTGTTGCACGGGGCGAAGGTATCCACGCAGGTGGCATCCCATACCAGACTTCGCCCTTGGGCGTAGGGGAAGGTAGTCATCCCATCCGGGCGCTTTCCGTCGCCTCTGTCGAGTCCAGGCGGCTCCAAGATGGAGTGGAGTCCTGCGCTGGTCAAGGCACGCCTGATAACGTCGTTGATTCCTGCATTTCGCGGAAACCGACCAGCGCTTTTACGACAGGAGAGGGGGTGGTGCGCCAAAGTGTCTACTTCTGCTCCGCAGCGACAAAGATGGCGTTGGCAGACTGGCGCTCCGATCCTCTGAGCGACGGCGATGCGAAGAGTGTTCGCGTCCAGGTGGGTCCCCAGGGACGGGATGGGGATGGCATGGAGCCATAGGCCCGACTCCGGACGAGTGGCGGCCTTGAATCTTGCAAGCTCTACTTGATTGGCTCGCCCAGTGAGCTCCTCCAGGGTGCGCTCGGCGGTGATGGTGTCCCACTCCTTTTGCTTGGTCCTTCCACTTTCTTTTGGTTCATTCCCAGTGCGGCTTCTCGTCTTCCACTCCATGATTGCAGCGGCGGGCTGGGCGGACTCCACCAATCCAGGTACGTTTATAAGGATGGAGGCGACCAAAGGGTCCGCAGCGAGGAGTGAGGAGATGTACGATGGAAGGGCCACATCCTCAGCCCTTCTTATCCCGAGGCCTCCGAGACTGACGGGGAGGGTGGCTTGAGTCCACTGGTCCCCCTCGAGGCGCACGTTGATGATCTTGGAGAGTGCCTTCTGCAGTGTGGAATCGAAGTCTCTTAGGTTTTCGATGTCGGTATACGAGGCGGAGGTACGCAGGAGATATTGGAGCCGCGGGATGGCAAAGCAGCTCTTGAGAAGGAAGAGGCCTGTATGGGGCTCCAGGTGGGCGAGGCGTTCGGCCATCCTCTTGAGCGCGTTGGTTTTAGCACGGATGGCCCCCGGGATGGCCACCGGTGACAGCGGGGCGCCGAGCAGCGTTTGCTCTTGTTCCCTGAGTACTCGCACTCGCGGCAGGACATGGCGGAACTGGTCGGCGATCCGAATGGTGTCGACTTCGGATTCGCTGTTGATGACGATCAGCTCACACTTCGTGTCGTTGACCTCGAGTCCGCGCCGCGCTAGCTCCGGAATTATTCGTCTTGTGTTAGCCAGCACGTCCTCGGCTGAGCCTCCCAGGGTCGCGTCGTCCAGGTACCAGACGTTGAGCTCTGAGGTAATTGATTTTGCCACCTCGTCCACTCCGAGCGAAAAGATGGCGGGTCCGCTTGGGTCTCCCTGGTGTAGTCCCGTGGCCGACGCGATTACCCTCTCTCCGTAGAACAGGGCAGATGGCTCCGCATACGCCTGCCACAGCAGGGGGAAGAGACCAGGAACGTGCTCGCGTGCTGTCTTCAGAAAGGTGTCCCGGCGAATGCTGTTGAACGCGTTCCTCATGTCGATCTTCAGCAGGTCCTTGGTCCTGTTGTTAAGAAATTTGGATCCTTCGAAGCTATGTAATGGAGCAAGACTAATTATGAAAAAAATGATGCTTCAGCTTCTTCAAGCTAAAATTTTACCTGCTCAGGGGAAAGAAGAATTGGTTCTCATTCCACGGATTCCACTTATATCTCCAAATATGCTATTTGGATTCAAAATACTGCAATTTTCTAGTAAAGTCAGCTTTGCAATGTCTATCAACAAAGCCCAAGGCCAGTCTCTGAAGGTTGTGCGCCTTAATTTGCTACAGCCTTGCTTTACTCATGTTCAGCTTTATGCTAGATGCTCAAAAGTTGGAACTGAGAGACATCTATTTATTCTCACTCCTAATGGAAATGAAAAGACAAAAAATATTTTATATCCTGGAGCTTTGCACTAGTTGCCATTATTTGGTTTACAAAATTTTAGTAATGTCTATATGTTTTATTACCTTTAATTGAATACAAATTGTTTTAGGATTTAACAGTTGATCTCATTTTTTAATGGTGAATCAATAATTTTTCCTGTGCTTTTGTGATTCAAAATTTCTATCCTTTTTATAATAAGTTTCGGGCTAGAAGTACTCAGTTTGCTTTCAGCAAGATGTATCCTTAAAGCCCGGGAGATGTTAGGAACAAAAATTTTGATTATCATTATCAAGTTTACTTATAAGAAAGTAATATAGGGTCCTTACTCTATTTAGCCTCTTCATAACTTTAAAACGACTGTCTCAAATAATATAACTAATATATCCATGAATGGTTTCTTCTTTCGGTGAAGGAATACGTATAAATTCCAAACGGGAATAACAACCAGAAAAAAATGATGTTGGATAGGCCTCGAAATGATACCCGTACAAAACCGAAACCGCGACGGCGGGCACCCAACTGCTAGTATTTAATAATTATCATTTACTAAAAAACTATTAATTAAGTTTCTTTAGAAATTTGACATTGTTTTAACAGTAAATGAAAACCGCTATTACACGTGTTCTTTCCGGTTTCTGGAATAGTTTGAAAGTAATTTACATTTTCGCTGCCAAAAATATAAAAATTGGGTTACACCCACACACATTCTTAATCGCTTGCACACAACTTTGAAAATATATTATGGAATTCAAATCAGTGTTTGGTCGACGACAGTGATGTTTTTTTTTTATCTCAGTTGTTATATTTACCTAAAGACAGTAACCAGCCATATTGTTTGTTGGTGAATTAAGAATCAGTATGTGTTGCTCTGTTTTTTTTTCTCAAGTTTTGATTTACGTTTGCATTTCATCAGAAGTTGCCGGTACTTTAAATCATGTGGTGGTTTATTAATGATATGGCGTTTTTTATGATCATGTATGATTGCAGCCACTTGTATTGTTTACGAACTATACGAGTATGCGTTTGTTATTGATCATGTTGTGGTGTTTATGAACGCATGGTGATGTTTCTCTTACTTTAAACTGATTTTTCTTTTGTTTGTGTGGTGTCCACTGCACATCAAATAATTCTCAATAAAAGCAAAGAAACGGAAGTAGTTTGACGAATGTATTTGATTTGAATTCGTCTCCCTCCAAACGGGTGATGCACTTGAGAACAACACATCTTGCTCTTGCAGACAAGCTTAAATCATACTTTGAAACATAATGACACACTGAATTAAGCTAAAGGGCAGGGTAGTGGGGATTTTTGGAAACAAAATTCAAAGATTGTTGACTCTTCTATGAGATCGCTATGTTGATTACAAAGAGCAAAGAGAGCCATAACATCGGAGAGTGTCTCATAAAACCAAGTAAGATCCGTGAAGCAGAACTCATTCTAGGGAAAGATAGATCAAACAAACATTCCCGTTTGATGTCAGACAAGTCAGCAAAGGGGGAAGTGCTGTTCTGTCACACCATGGAAGGTTGTATAAAAGCGGAAGCTATTTTTCGTGATATATCAAACTTCATTCAACAAAAACAAATTTCATGGCACTCGTTGGTAAGGGTGTGCACTGATGGAGCCCCAGCCCTGCTTGGTCTGCAGTCTGGATTCATTACAAGGGCTAAAGGATCTAGAACTTAGCATCTAGAACTTTACCTGCTGAAATGAGAGATTTTCCTAACTTGGCTCTAAGGGTAGTTAACATTATAAATGCTGGGTCTTTCAACAGTCGTATCTTCAAATGCTATATAAGGATATGGAAGTTTAACATGAAGCCTTGATTTTCTCACAACTGTACGATGGCTATCAAATGACAACATACTTGGACGGTTTTATGGACTGCGAGAATTAGTAGCAATATTACTAGATTTGCAGCAAAAAGCAGGTCTCCATAACAAGTTCCTGTCTGGTTGCTTTCAGCATCTCTAGCTTAACTGGTGGACGTCTTAGAAGCATTTTATGTTCTTAACGTTAAAATAAAAGTGAAAAACATCAACATATTCACGCATTACGGCTCCGTTCGAACCTTCATAGCCAAGCTCTGGAAGTGTTGAATTCAGCATGAAAATACAGCCAGTTTTAGAACTAGGATTCTGCTTTCATTCAGAGTAACTTCTTTTCTATGGTTAAGAAACCGAATTCATTAGATAATTCACAAATATAGATGAACACCGTGAAAACTGGAAATTGATCAGGAACTCATTTCAATGTAAGTAGCTGATGTGTCGGATGAAGTGCAAGAGGAGTTTCTTGAGTGAAGTTCAACTCAACAGCTAAGATAGATTTGTAAAATATGGATTTGGAGACTTTCTGGGTCAAGTGCTTCACCCTTTACCCTTTGATCTCACATGAGGCTCTTCAGGTTCTAACTATGTTTAGATCCACATTCCTTTGTGAAGCTGAATTTTTCACGCTCGTTGCTGTCAAGTGCAAATTCAGAAACAGGCTGAATGTTAAAGGAGACTTACGCTGTGCACTCTAGCATTCAACCACGCATTCAAGATCTAATAACTAAGAAGCAGTGTCAAGTATCTCATAATTTATACATAATAAAAATATTCCAAACACTTTTTATTTTGCTTTAAAATATGAGGCAAGGGGGGCATTAGGGAAAGAAACAACTCCTAGAGGGCGCATGTTATTAAAATGGTTAACCATCTCTCTATATTATAGTGTTTTGTTATTATGAACTGAATTTTCTTTTAGAATGAAAAACGCTGCTATTATTTATCTCATTTCGACATCTTTACTACTTATGAGAGATTTGGAATTTTTAAATCGATCATATGATCCGCTTTTTTGCGATGTCTTTCCAAACCGCCTCTATATTTAGTCGACCAATAAAGAGATCTTCAGTTGAGTAGCTATAATAGTACTCTTGTAAAAGCGCGAAAGAAAGGATCATATAATCGATTTTAAAAACTTCAAAACTCTTAGAAGTATTAAGGAATTCGAAATGAGACAAAGAACAGAAGCTTACTATATTCTAAAGGAAAATTACTTTGATGACAACAAAACTTGTTATAATCGAGACGATTTCTTTTTTAACATTAATAACAAATCACACGTATTTAAGTAGTCCTGAATTTAGCAGAGAGAGATATTGCTTTCTTGCATGACATCATTTTATGTTTCTGTAAAATTGCTATTTTGGACATCCACTTGCAGCGTAACTGACTCTGAAGTGAATAAGTCCTCGTTTATTGAAATTATTAGTCTATTTTGTTTATTTCTTGTGGCTTTTGTGATATATATATATATATATATATATATATATATATATATATATATATACATATACATATACATATACATATACATATACATATACATATACATATACATATACATATACATATACATATACATATTCATATACATATACATATACATATATATATATATATATATATATATATAGTCCAAGAGAAAGAGAAATTGGATGCGAATGAGCAATGGGACAAGAAACATGAGTTTTTTATAGGCAAGAGAAAGAGACATTAGAAGAAGACTAGAATCAAAGAGAGCAGAGGGCGGCACAATGAAGGCAATCCTTTACTGAGAAGAGAGAAATAACACCAGGAGAAAAAAGTTTGAAATTCCTGGCCGGGACTCGAACCCGGGTCTGCTGATTGCCGGTCAGATGCTCTACCGTTAAGCTACCAGGCACAGTGACTCTACTATCCACAAAGCGTTACCCCATCAAACCCAGTATCTCCCTAAACTAGGAACCAGTTTCAATCATACTATTCACTTTTTCATACCTGCCCCATAATTTTGGCTAAGGCTATATATATATATATATATATATATATATATATATATATAATGAAAAATCTCACAAAGTGGCACGTGAGAAAAGCAATAATATGAAAATTCGCCCACAAGAAAATGAAAAGATGAATTCAAGCACTTTCGAACTATATTTGCAAGTTCATTTTCAAGGAAAATCAACTTGCAAATATAGTTCGAAAGTGCTTGGATTCATCTTTTCATTTTCTTATGGGTTAATTTATATATATATATATATATATATATATATATATATATACGAATAAGTATATTACTTTATTTATATATAATTTAACTAATATATCAGATTAGAGCGAAAGTAATGTCCGATTTTCTAGAATAAAGAATTTATTAAAATAGTGCTTTTTGTTATCGTTTAAGAAAGCTACAATGAGTAATTTATACCTTTTTCTTTCAGATTTTAAAATTATTGTTCATAATCTTCGGTATTCACCACTTTGTCCTCCCATCTAAAGATCACATCACACATGTTTACTCTATAAGTTTTCTAAAGACATCAACGCAGGTACAGCGTCAAAATCCATTCCGAGCACTTATAGGGATGATTCAGAGAATGAAACAAGTTTCAGGAGGTGGATTTCCCGTTTTCGAAGTGGCGATTTCAGTCTAAAATACGCACAAAAAGTAAGTCGTGCAAATGAACTTGATTTCGCATAGTTGGAAGCTGTTGTCAGAGCAAATCCTGCTACAACTTCTAGGGAACTCGCAGAACAATTTAATCTAACCCATACGATTGGCTTACGTCAACTGAAAAGGATTGGAAAGGTTCCATTGATTAGTAAATGGGTCCCGCACAAACTGTCCACGACGAATCTGCAACAGCGTGTTGCTCGCTGTGAATCATTGCTTTCATGCTACCTTCAGACATCATTTTGGGGCAGGCTAGTTACTGATGATAAATGAATCCTTTATCACAACGTTAAACGTCGCCGTTCGTGGGTCTGTTGAGGAAGCAAAATTTCTCAGACAATTAACTCTAATATCTACTGCAATGAATTTAGTCGTTTGAAAGATGCTTTGGGCCAAAAGCGACCCTCCTTAGTCAACAGAAAATGTATCATACTCCATAATGATAATGCCTGTCCTCACACAGTTTGAATGAACTAAGGACTCTTGGAGGAGCTCGGTTGAGAAATATTGCCTTATCCTCCATATTCTCCTGAAATTGCCTCTTCTGATTATTACTTGTTTAGGTGATTAAAGAAACATTTGGATGGTCTTTGGTTAATATCAAGAAAATAGGTTAAAAACAAGTTGGTTTCGTATTTTAATAAATAAAAACGTAAATAAATTTACAAGCATGACATTTATAGGCTTGTTGACAGATGTACATGATGAGGTTCTAGAAAGCGATTTAGTTTATGTTTAGGATTAAATATGTCCTTAATCATAAGTTTCTAATTTTTAATATATACCTTAAAATTGCGCATTATTTTCTTTCCAAGCTGAGAAAAATATGACCTTGTGCATATAGTAATTACTACAATTTTGCTTTGAGATAAATTGGTGACTTAGATTACATAACTAGTTTGTGGAGCATTATAGTATTTATTTATTTTTTATTTATTTATTTATTTATTTATTTATTTATTTATTTATTCCATATTAATCCAATGTACAGTATAAACATATTACATTTTAAATCTTAATGACAAGTTACAATAAGTACTTATACATACTCGTATATATGTATATACATACAAAGATTAGTTATGGGCCCAAAATAAGTCAGTGACTTTTAGGGCAGAAACTTAAAACTTAAGACTAAGCATAACATTATCAAGAATATAATCCCTTCATGTTTACGAACAGAGAACGCCTTTGTTATAAAAATATAAACAACTTAGTATACATTTGAGAACCTAACCATTGTAAAGATTGCAAATAGCGAATAATTATATTATTTAAATTTAGAGATAAATTAAAAAACTGTTTTATTTCTAGTAATTATTTCAAAAGATCTGTAGTTAACATAGTCAACAGTCTCATATAAATAATAACATATTTATAATGTATAAATCAAAGTAATAGTGCACAGTATAATAGTGTACGGTAAAAAATAAATACACAATAATAAAAACTGAAGAGAAATTTAGTAAGCCGAAATTATATTGTTTTTAAGAGCTTTTTTGAATTGAGCTAAATTGGTTGGGATTTGATATTGTAGTCGAAGCCATTCCATATTTTGATAGATTTGTACAGGAAGCTACATTGTGATTTTGATTTTGAATACAAGGGTGAAATAAATTTTGTTCTATTGCGGGTTTGGTGATTATGGGTATTATAAGCTGTTTGTAACATATTAAATATATAGTTATTATAGGAACACTCTATTGTTTTGTAAAGGAATGAGGATGTTTAAAAAACAAAGATCATTTAATTTTAGAATTCTGGATGGCTCGAATTGCTTTTTTCATGTAATATGACTAATTTATTGAGATAATTTTGATATTTTCCATACTAACTCTCTATGCCAATCGGTTTTGATAGTTTTGTTGAGATATGCGTAATATGTTGTTTAAAACTCAGATTTTTGTCAATAAAGATGCCTAGAAATTTGATATGAGTAGTTTCATAAATTATTCCGTCGCCCATTTTAATATGGGGCAATTCAATAATTTTTTGTAAGAGAAAAGAATATATTTGGTTTTATCTACACTTATTGATAGTTTATCAACATTAAGCCACGTGAAGAAATTTTCTAGTTCTTTATTTAATGTAGATGCAATGTTGCTCGGTTTGTCATATGGCAAGGGAGTTGATAAGGCACTATCATCCGCGAATAATATAAATTTAAACAGAAAAGATGATTTAACAATATCATTAATATAGATTAAAAACAACAGTGGCCCTAGCACGGAGCCTTGTGGGACCCTAGTTGTAATATTAAGGTGGGATAAGTCTTGACCATTGACGAAGACAAATTGCTTTCTTTCAGTTAAATATGATTTAAACCAATTTTGACAGTTGCCTCTAATTCCGTACATAGCTAATTTTGACAGTAGAATATTATGGTTGACACAATCGAAAGCTTTTTTATTATCGAGAAAAATTGAGAATACAATGTGGCCTTTTTCAATGTTATCATATAAATATTGAAGGTGGTTAATTATCGCGTAAATCGTTGATTTCTGACGTCTAAAACCATATTGGTGTTTAAACAACAGTGAATTAGATTCGAGAAATTTATAAAGTTTATTGAATGCTATTTTTTCAAATAATTTACTGAACATTGTAAGACATGAAATAGGGCGGTAATTGCTGACGTTTGTGAGGTCTCCGCCCTTTGGAAACGGTGTTACCCGAGCAACTTTTAATACACTTGGGAATATACCCTGCGTAAATGATTTATTAATTATTTATGCTAAAATTGGAGCAACTATATCAGAGATGTATTTTAAAATTTTAGTGGAGTTTGAATTAATACCTGATTTTTTATTTCTTAGTGAACTAATGATTTTTTTTTCATCGGCTACGCTTACAGGAGAAAAGAACAAGGAATTTGGTACATTAATCTCATTAAAATACGAAAGAAAAGATTTATCGACTATTTTGCAGGAGTCTGAGATTTTTTTACCTACTTTGACAAAAAATTTATTGAATTCATTCGCTTTTTCCTTATTGTCATCAACTGGTTTGCCGTCAATGATAATTTGTTTAATTTGGTTTGTTCCTTTAGTAATTTCAAGTTTTATCACAGAATTGCTTAATTTCCAAGTTTGTTTTATATTGTTATTCGTTTGATTAAATCGTTCATGGTAATAATTTTTCTTGGCTATTTTAATTTGGTTAGTAACTTGATTTCTAAAATTTTTATATGTATGTTCTGGAATTTGACTAAGCTTATAAAGAGAAAAGTATTTTTGACGGTTTTTGATGTTATTTATAATTGCGTTTGTTATCCAAGGTTTTGTTTTGTGATTATATCATATGGTTTTAGATTTAAGAGGACAATTAAGTTTAAAAGCATCGTCTAGCCTTGAAATTAACTCTTCGGTAGCAGATTTGATGTCATTTATATAGGAAATTTCATATAGATTTTGATTTAGAACATAGTTATAGAAGTTTGATAAGGCATTTTCGTTAATTATGCGGTAGTTTATTGTACGGTTTTGATGAATATTGTTTGAGTTGAAAAAAGACTTTTGGATCATGAATATAGGAAGATGGTCCGATATGTCACAAAGGAGAATACCGGAAGAGTAATTTTCGGGGTGAACTCTGAAAATATTGTCAATTAGTGTTGCTGAGTTTGGGGTTATTCTTGTCGGTTTTGTTTTAATTTGAAGTAAGGAATGAGAATAAAAAAGTATTGAGGAAGGACTGAGTTGATGCGTGGTTTTCAAAGTTTAATAGATCGAAGTTAAAATCTCCTGTAATTATTATGTCGTCCTAGTTTGTAACATGAAGTAATTGATTAATTCAGCAATCTTATCTATAAACATCTTAGGGTCACCAGAAGAAGTTCTATATACGGTTCCGATGATTATTATTTTACCATTTGATTTTACTTCGATAAATAAAGTTTCAATATAGTTATAGGAAATACTAATTTCGTCAACTTTTTTAGTAGTGAGTCTGTCAGATATATACACGCTTATACCTCCCCCTATCTTGCTTACGTCGCGTAGTGAATGAAAAGAGCTATAGTTTGGGACACGGATAAGGTGTTTATTATTATTTGTTAGCCAGCTCTCGGTGAATGCCAAAACGGAAAATTTATAATTAAGTGTTCACAAAAATATTGAAAATTCATCAATGTTTGCGTGCAAAGATCGAATATTAAGATTTAAAATGGACAGGTCTGTTATTTCAAATGAAAATGTAGTGTTAAATTTATTAAAATCATAGTATTGGTTTTTTACGTTATTTTCTTTAAAATTTGGATATAATTCATCAAAATGGTTTATGTTCGGATCGATATTATTGAAGTGATGGAGTTGTTCAAACATAAAGGGTAGTTCTATTGGAATTTAAAAATTAAAGGCTACAAATTGAAATTACGTATAAAATATCTATAAACAGTTAAAATACTATTTTTATGATAACTTTAATAAGAGAAAAAGTATGTTATACAATTGAAATAAAAGTAAGTGAATGCTAGGTCAAAACATGGTTTGTTTGTTTTGTTTTTCTCATCTAAAGCAGTAATATCGCCGAAGGTATTATTACTGATCGTTCCAGAGATTCTCACCATTAAAGACTGTAAGCGTCGAATTGAGGTGTTCCGACAGAAATTTTTGGAGGGCAGCTCGGGTAACGGCGACCGGAGGGTGATGGCAGGAAAACGTTGATGAATCCATCTCTGGTAGTGCAGTCGGCGATCTTTGTGGAGAATTTCTTTTTAGCTTGGCGGAGGACAAAAAAGATTTTGTTGCGATTTGGAGTCAGTTGTTCGTTTACATAGAATGAAGGTTTGAATTCTTTGCATGCTGAGAAGATATCACGCTTCAGATCACTTCTGCGCAACTTCACAATTATGTTTCTTTTGTCGGGACCTTGTACTTTAGGCATGGGACCTAGACGATGAGCAACAGAGATGTCAGCTTCTTGCATTTGTATGTGACAGTTATCTTTAATAAATTTGCGGATGATATTGCTGCAGTTTTCATTATTGGTAGCTTCAGGTATATTTCCAGGGAATATAATCATATCTCGTCTTTCATAAGCGTCGGAAGAATCAACCTTCTCTTCTAATTTTTCGATTTTTGATCTCATTTCTTCGTTAGATTTTTTGAGAGAGATGATTTTTTGTTCTTGTTTGGCAAAAGATGACTAAAAAAACTTGAAGAGAACGTTCATAATATCTTTGGCATCACCTGATAGCGTAGATGAGGAAATATGGGTCTGTAGTTCATTAAAATTAACTGGCTCGTTTAATTCGGTTTTTCCTCTTGTAATTGGAGTATTTTTCCTTTGTCTGCCTTCCTGAGAGTAGGAGGAGCCATTCTTTATACGTAGATTTATAATTTTTAATATTCAATGCAGTTTAAAATCACTAGTATTCACTTTTATTCGACAAATAAGCAATATCACTGTTTGTTGATGAAAACAAAGATTGATAAAGGAGACCGGGCAGCACACCTTCACTCTACGCTTTAATACACAAGATACGAGTACATATTTAAGCTTTAAAAGTAACAGTTAAACAAAAAGCAAAAATAATCGGAAAAAGTTTGAAAAAAGTGTAAAAAATATCATATCATGTTTATTTCTGAAATATAAACTATTTCCAAATTCCTCCAGATAATCTTTGCTGCTTTTTTTGTTAACAAAATTTCCAATGACATTTTCAAAAACTATTTCATCCGTTAATTGTCTCTCAATAGACAATATGTAAGATTTCTTAACCTTTATATTTTAATAGTATATTTTAAGTAATTTTTTATTAGTATTAGTATAGAAATATTCTCTCACCGGCAGCAACGCTAACAGCAAATATGAAGAAAATCCGCAGCATTTTATCGTTAGCTCTTGTTATGTTTCACTTTTACTTTGTTACGAGTAAGCTAGTCACTTCTAATTGATTTAAATGTGCTCACATTTACAGTGTAATATTTGTTTTCGAGAAGGTGTACGTTTCAACGTTCCGTTTTAGATCTTTTTTAACTTCTTTCTTATTTTACTGGACTTCGAAAGTCCATTAAAATTTGCTGTCGATCATTCCAGCTGCTATTTTGATGGCGTTTTTATCGGTGGGAAAGTTGCACATGGAAGAGGGGAATAAAATTATTCCAATTTTTTATCTATCATACATGAATACGTGAAACCTTTTTCAAGTAGTGTGGTGTTAGTGGTGATCGAAAGGAGATCGTGTTCTTGGCAGATGGAAGCTGCTTTCTGTTTGACATCTCTTGAATTCCCAACCAATCTGCTTCTCGCTTTCCTATCGTCAATTTAGGTTCTGTTTTATCCTTTCCTTTTCTTCGTCTTTTTTGATGGTCGAGTCGTTAATTCATGTTTAATGGAAGGGGTTTGATCTGTCTTCTGGTGGTTATTCTTCCATGTCTTCCTTGGTGTCTTGTGTTTCTTCTTTGAATTGTAGTTGTAGAATCGCTTAAGACGATGGTTTGGGGTGATCCATAACTTTTTTAATACCGTTACTTTCTATGAGGAGGCTCATAGCATCTACAAACGTTCTATCATTTGCTATCTTGGTGGAGTGAGCGTACATGATCAGGAGCAGATCGAGGATTTTTAAAAAGGGGAGGGGTACTCAATTTGGTTAATTTAACAATCGTAGCAAGTAAGCGAGCAAAGCGAGCCCTCGCTGGTATGAGTAGCTTAGGGGACTGTAAGCTCCCACCTGATATTTTTTAAAATTTATCTGATTTCAAAGACATTTTCCGGTCATTTGGGCCTCCAGCCACTCTCCTCCCCAAAATTCCAGTCTTAGGTTGCCTAAATGCAGTCATCTTGTGAAGTTCAATGCATATTCAGTAGAACAGTGCATATAAATTCTCAAAAAAACAGAAATGCCATACCACATAATTATTCCTTTCTAATTTAGCCCCCTCCTACATAGGGGTTTAAAATAAGTCAAAAATAGAAATCTAAAAATCTAAACAAACACATTTTTTAAGCTATAATCGATTTCTCAGCACAAGCGCTTCATGTTAAATGGCGGCCTGCCTTTGTGCTTACGCAACACAATTTGAGCTTGACTGAAAAGTTTTGCTGTAGTCACAGTGAAATCAATTGAACTACATTTATTAAATACCATGGTATTGATGGAACCAAACACTTACAAGATGATTACATATCGGTAGTTTCGTGCTAGAACCAGAAAGTAATTAATGAATTTAGTTTTTCGAACCGCTAATGTTTTATCCATGTAAATTGTCATTTACAATGGTATCAGATTATTAAAGTGTTCAAATTTGGCCTTATGTAGCTCTCTTATAATTTTTATATTATATCCTAATATCCTCCCACTAGAGATATGTAATCCTTCAATATATTAGAAAAATCTCAGGAAAAAATGCTATGGGTTGAATAGGGTTATATCGCTACCAATACGATGAGGAAGAAATAAGAGTGCTATAATTTGTATCGAAGAAAAACCTACAGTAGAAATACTCTGACTCTACATCTTACAAACAGGTTGCAACATCATCCTGGTTAGCGCTACTCTCATTTCGGTAACCATGCAAAGAGATTCCAAGTTCCTACTTTAAAGCGCTGGCGATCATGTTCTGCACTTGTTCCTGGAGTATTTTCTCTACTTGGCTCTTGCTGGCTTAGTGGATAATGTATTGGTTTTCTAACATATGGGTACTGGGTTTGATTCCTAGCGAGAGCAGACACAAAATTTGAGCCGCAAGTGAAAGACTAGCAGCCTATTGGTTGAAATTTTAATTCACTATCATCTATGTAGACTATTTAAAATAAAAATAAAAATGATACACTTTTAATCGGATATCACTGCGATAGCGCCCACCTCCATTGTCAGAAAACGACCTATCTAGGGAAGTTAAAGAAAGAGATTAAGTGATCTAATATCTGAATCAATATGTGGCTCTAACCCCAAATCTAATCAACTACTTTTGGATTAAGATAAACCATATTATAAAACTTTACTGAAATCTAACAATAAATGTGTAAGATAACTTGTACACAGACAAACCAACAATGGTGATTACAGAATAATTTGTCATTATTTCATTAGGTATGTTTGTGACGAGATGTCTCAACGAACTGGATGTAGATAATGGCCTTAACGACCATACAACCTTTGTCAAAATGATCTGCGGAGTAATTGGATGAATGGACAGGTAGATTGCTAAGAAAGATATCTGCGCCAGAGACCTCCCTACCACACCTACGCAAGCGGTAGTACTTCTAAAGGGCAGCGATTTTATACAAGTAATAAAGGGATGTAGGCAGTGTGTTAATCAAAGGAAACCATTGGACAAGTTGATGAACAATTTGGGAATCTTCTGCAGATTTACAAGAATGAGTATGGCTTAAAAAAATCCAATGATATCAAGTAGGTGGAATCTTTCAAGGTGAGTTGAGTTTGCAGGATCTTTCCCGAATAAAAAAATCCACAAAAGTCCTGTGGTGGACTATCGGCGGTAATGCTTAGGACAGCCAACTCCAACCAAGAGTGGATTTTGGCTCATCGATGCTGGAAAAGACGAATACAGCAGAACGATGATAAATTTCTCACAGCTGCAAATCCTTCTATAGATAGATCAATAGTCTTTTGAATGATAAAACAAGGCGTTCTATACGTTACACGGAAATATATAGTAGTTGTATTAAGTGGGATTGAAAATAAATGTAAAATAATATTCTGGATTAGTATAAGACAAAGGTATTCTATCTCATTTAGACTGAGGTAGAAATTAGGCAGGCCTAATATAATGTATGTTATCAAAATGCCTGATAATTTCAAAATTTATATATTTCAAAGAAATGAAGAGCGGAACGCCGCTTGGAAACGTTATCAAAGGATAAGCCCGTCAGCCAACCGAGTCTGGGTACCATTGTAGTTACTGGTGTGTTGGTAGAAGAGAAAATAAAAAAATACAGAAATTAATGGAGCATGCGGCGAGTTGCAAGCAGCTTCCTTGGGTCGCTGAGACCACTTTTATGGATACATTGACCCACTTGGCCATCCTGAGGCTCAAATCGATTAATTAAAAAATAGCTCGTGAGCCGCTTACTTGCATTTATCAGCACGATACACACTACATCAGTTACAAATTAACAGTCTGATATACCAAGCTCAGTTCCAAGTTGAAAACCCACGTGAATAAAATGTGGGAAGGAGCTAAATGTGTTGACCTGGATGGAGTTATCCATGTGGGTTACATCTGAATCCCATTGGCAAGCTAGCTCTATCCTATGCCCATCAATCTCGCTAACCCACTATTAACATATATTGGTGTGTAGGGAAATCGATATCCCACCCTCAAAACTGAGGCCCTGTTCGGTAACCGCTACGGCCTGGCATTTGTCGCCGTAACCCGATTACTTACCCCCCCCTTCTCCCCTTGCCTCGAAGATCACCAGAAAGGTCCCCCACAACCAGATAATGCTCGAATCATCAAGGTTCGGGTCCGGCGAGCCTAACATTGGTTAAACCAGCAATATTTTCCCTAAGAGTTGGTATTTAATTTCATCTCTATTGACGAAATTAGAGGAGAGTCGACCAAAAGCCAGAAGATGCCTTTAGGGCTAAGTGAAACACGCTCGGAGAAGAACCGTTAGAGGAGGAGTCTTAATTCCGAAGACCTCATCCCCCCACTCATTCCTCTAACCCTAGTAGGGTGGCGAAGTATATATGCGGATATTGTAGAAGAACAAGAGATCGAGTTAGTCATCGAGACAACGAAGTCCGACTAGAGGCCCAGCAACCAACGAAAGGGACATAGAAGAAGCTCATCCTGAGCAAGTTACTGGTGGTCACACCGAAAATTAGCATATTGTCTCAGAAAGATCGAGTGTGCGATCGAGACGACGAAGTCTGGCTAAGTGACCAGTAACCTTACGAAAGGAACACAAAGTAAGCTCATGCTGAGCCAGTTCCTGGTGGTCACACCGAAATTTAAGTTAGCTTGTATTGAGAAACAAGCTCAACTATCTCTCGTCAAAGAAACCCCCTATCCAGGTTTACAGCTAAACCCAGAGATAGTCCTCGCTATTGAGGAATACCCCCAAAGTGAACTGCCTCAAGCACTCCCCAGTCTTTAAAGGATTTACTCGTTTGTTCATCGCTCGTCAGTGCGAATCATTCTAAGATTAACCAGAAGATTGGAAGAAGCATACTTTCCTTGTCCCGTTGTTGAAACCATCGGAGTAAGATAACGTGGTTAACGCTATCCGTCGACTGCCCCGAAGTCATCTTGGTTCTTTAATCCTATTCTCGCGCCATACAAACATCTGGAAGGTCTGTGGATACGTCCACGCGCCTGCCTGCAAACAACATTTTTGCGTCTACATAAAAAATGAGGCCAAGGTCAGTCTCCAACCAGATTCCATGGTGGCTGTTTTTAAAGGTAAATAAATTCCATTATCTTTTTTTGAAGGTCAATTAGCGTTCAATATTAAAGTGAGCATTGGGTCAAACATTACTGTACATTCATTTGTGTAATTTAGTAAGTCTCACTTAAACTCGTTTAATCCATAACTGTGTAGTTTGTTTTGTTAGATTTGATTTTTGTTCATGTTTTAATTAAAGGTCTATTTTCTTAGAAGTATTTACTTCAACCCTCGAAACGCTGAGCATGGCACTAGAAACCCTCAAAGATTAAAAATGATGTAATAATAATAAAATATAGCACTCTTAGAGAAAACTTAACCAAGGAGTTTTTTTGGAAGTACGTAACAAACCTATACGTACGTACACCACCACTCGGTCCTTGAAATACCACGAGATGGTGCTTTAACAGAGGCTTTAATGGAGGCTCTCTTCATTGTGGTTTTCCTGAGGGCGGAGTACTAGGCTAATTAAATGTTTTACGCACTATGTAGAATGAGGTCATGATTACTATAGAGGAATGTTCAAGTCAGCTACAATCGAACCCAGAAAAATTGTCTTTAATTATAACAAAATTATCATAAGCCAGCGTTAAAGTTGGACCTGAAATGAACAAGAAATTATTAAATAATGGTCAATATTTTTTCAGCAAATTCAATAGTTTAAATGTAAAGAAGGCATTGCGTGAGGAGGGGTGTCATGTCTAAGCTATTACACATGACATGTGGAGGAGTGACACGATATCTCTGTCTCAGTGCTCCTGGTAATCTCAAACTGTATGGACACAAACGAGGCCCAATTTCTTCTAGGCATCTAATCTTCCTTTTAACTTATTTTCCCTTTCCGTACAAGCCCATCTTTCGCTATTTTTCCTGGCCGTAGACTAATTTTGCAGGCTAGATGCAGATCACTATCGCCTATATTAAGGGTTGAAAAGTACCCATATCGTGTTATGGGTCATGTTATAGAAGGTGAATAAATCCGGATTAGGGAGGGGGGGCTGACCAGAGAAGCTGCCTTCACGAAGCTTTTTATGGTTTTGATGAACGTTAACGCAACGTTGTGGGAATGTGGTTTAGCAGGAGAAGGACGAGGAGGAAGAGGAAGAGGAGGAGGAGGAGGAGGAGAAGGGGGAGGAGAAGGAGGAATTAAACATCGAAGATTAGATTAGTTAGAGTGATGCGTATACTAGGGAGAGCTTGTGATTCTTGATTCCTGAGAACATGTTAAAGAAAATAAGCAGAAAAACAAATAAGCTGGAAAGTTTCGCGACATCTTCAGATGGGACATGACTCTACGCTTAAAATATAAAGCAAATGATCAAATCATTAAATCACTTTTAACTAATTGACATGAAACTTAAGCAGTGAACAAAAAAAGCACGCAGAAACACACGACAAACCTGGTAAAACATGGAACGATTCATGCTAAGAGTAACCCGCAGGGACCATTATATAACTTGAAATTACTGGAGGACATATTTTAAAAATTAAGAATAAAAGTTTTAAAGTGGAAATTGACAAGACATATTGTTAGACGAAAGGCATAATTCCTAAATTGACCTACATTGCTCATTACCGCCTCTGCATGATGGAGGTCATGATCTACTTGCACTCTTTTACATCGACGTGTGTTAGACCCTTGGTTTTTAGGGTATTTGGATTCGTGATTTTTGCGTATTTAGTCTTTTCTTCTTTTTGGGGTTTGGCCTTCTTTTCCTTTAAATTGCTGTATTTCTTTAAGGTAGTACGTCATTCGATCCCAGAATGGCCGACCGTTAACCATTCCGAGCATATATTTTCAGCTTGGGGGCAGTCGATTTTTTGTAGCTATCGAGAGCCTAGCATTTGTAACACATACTAGGATGAACATAGTCCTCTGTTTCATTTTGCTCTAGCGAGATTCTTAGGTAGAAATCAACAAGTCCTTGTGTTTGTGGTTCTACAACCACTTCAATGGATGTGAAAGTTATTTTGACAAGTCTTTGTTTTATTGCCAAATTTGGCTATCTTCTAAACTTTTGACCAGTTTTGTTTCAACTCAATTTCGTTTTAGATCTCCTCGCAAGTGTTATCGCTAAAGATAAGGTTTTCTCTTCGGCAGATTATCTCGCGCTGGACGACAATCTACTGTGCAGTCTTTACTTCTAATATTTCTTTTTTCTAGCTCCTTCTTCATATTCTCTACTGTCACACTTTCTTAGCTGCACATCAAAGTGTATTGCGGGTGGGGCATAATTCATTTTGAAATTAAAATGTTTATTTCGAGTTTACACAATGGTATCTAATTGTGATGGGCGACCACAGATATAGGTCTCTTAAAATAAGGAAGCGGAAATTCCGCGATTTATTAATTCCACATGGTGTAATTCGCAAAAGCCTTATGTGTTCAATTTGCGAAAGCGGCCGACGGGTGGTGTCCTTTCTTCTAATCCTATTTTCTAGCTCCTTCTTCGTACCCTTATCTGTCACTTTCTCTTATCTGTACAACATATCTCTTCCGAAAATACATTTTTTGCCAACACTTTCGTATTCTTCAATTTGTTTGTTGTTTTGGACTTAATAACAATGCTTCAATTCGTTCTTGTATTTCCATAATGCAATAATAATATCGCATAATTAAATATGAAAAACACGTCAAATGAATGAGAAGTTTATTCATATATTTACAAAGCCACATAATTACTGAGAAAAAAGAATGTTGCCATGATGAAGCAATCAAGCATTGCAATATGTAGAATAGAAACATCTACTTGTGGCCTACGAGGTGGGCTAGTGACACACCTTCGCCGTGAATTTATTAGTTCTACGACATTATTGTAAAGATACAAGCAGGCCAGGCCACCTTTGGTAGCCTCAATCGGAGGCGCTGGTATTGAAATAAATTAACAACCCCTTTATGTATATTTGTGTACATTAATGGAACTACTTTACAATACTTGGGCCCTTTGTAGACTTCTTTACTGTTGGATTCCCCGAAAGTATTCAGTTCTCCTAAGTACCCCTCTTTTTTGACTGTCTTTTTAACAAGTGGCCAAGCTCCCTCGACTTCACCTTTATTTTACCAATACCAGAAACTCATAAGAAGTTTAAAAATTGTTTTGAATAACAGATAAAAATAAGTTATAAAGTTCCCAAAGAAGTGATGAGGTACTAAAAGTACTATTATTAGAAGTACTGATTGTCTAGATTAAATATTGACATCAAAACCCAGTTTCTGTGCTCAGTGGACGTGATACATAAGCCTAAGAAGACATGGTTCGCACCGAACTTTCTAAGCCTCTCTTTGCAATCGCTCTCTGCGTTTTCTTTACTTACCATACCCCTACTTAACCTAACCTAACATAACGTTAGATTTAAGATTTGTTTATCATAAATCTGATCTAACTTCCACGTTCTTCTAGCTAAGTTATTTATTTAGCTGGGTGCGTTAACCTTTTAATCCAGTATCATCTATGTAGGCTATTTAAAATACAAATAAAACGATTCGCTTTTAATCGGATATCACTGCGATAGCGCCCACCTCCGTCATTGTCAGAAAACGGCCTATCTAAGGAAGTTAAAGAGAGAGATTAAGTGATCTAAAATCTGAATCAATATCTGGATCTAACCCCAAATCCAATCAACTATTTTTTGGATTAAGATAAACCACGGTATAAAATTTTACCGAAATCTAACAATAAACTTGTAAGATATCTTGTACACAGACAAACCAACAATGGTGATCACAAAACCTCCGCTATACTTTTGTTTTGCGAAGGTAACAAAAGTTCAAAACTTTTGTTAACCTTATTATACTTCCAATTCAATTTTACCCATTACTTTTTTCAAATACGAGTAATCTGTATTTATGCAGTTAGGATATAAAGTTATAATAACAATTTCTCACCTCATTCATTTTGCATCGGCCGCGCTGTGGGACGCTCTTCATCTACACCAAGCAAGTGGTTGTTGAGTTCTTCCACTTGCTTGGTATGGATGAAGAGTGGCACCCCAAGCATGTCCGATGAAGTGTAAAGGGGGCCACCATTGCTATAATAACTGCATACTACCACTGCGTACATTGTATTTTGCATCACTATCGTAAGATATAGCGTCGCCCCACGAGTAGGGTAGAACGATCCTGTGTACTGCGATGGCAAAAGTGAAGGTTGAAATAGCCAATTGATACAGTTCTTGTTAGAGCTGTTAGATTGGTTCAATGGATACAGTTACTAGCTTTGCGTTGATGAAGAGCGTCCGTTGTAGAATGAACGATGACTTATAATTGTAAAGAATTTTATTTGCCTTTTTTTATATAAATTCACAAGGTACAAAACTATATGTGCTAAAGCTTGAGCAAGCTATTTATCATTTTAATTTTCGGAGGATTAATTAAGTTAGAATGATTGGAAAACGGTTAAATATTATTTTTTTCATCTTTGGATTCATAAAAGAAAACTAGAAAATAATATGATTTTTAATCATGGTCAACCTTTGCCATATGCAAGAATCCAGTTGGTAAGTCAGGTTTTCTGACCTTTGGAAGCTTATGTAATTTATAATATCCTTGTTACTCCCTACCTTGTAACCATAACGGATTTGATCAACTTGTTTTAATTCTATTTGACGAATTACCTCAAATATTTGTCACTCACTCATCACTTTCAGACAGAGTTTTAAACACTCTGGGACCATCTAGTGTGCAAGGTGCTGAAGGTGTTGGGCACTGCCCAAAATTGGACCGGAATATTCATTCTTGCTCACACTCTTCCAACCTTCAGAAAATTTCCTTACCTTTTATATCTTTTATGAAATACTTCAAGAAAGAAAGTAAAAAAATTCATGGATATTCACTAAACTATGAATAAAATCCCAAAAGGAAAAGCTTGATGAATTTATATTCTGATGCCAATCTTTCTTTAACTTACTCACCTCTCTCATTCGTCTGTTTCTTTCATTAAAATCTCATTGGCAAAAGTAATATAAGATACATTCCAAACATGCCAGCTTCAATCCGCTAATTAAATAAGAATATTATAATGTGCAGCCACGTGGCTCTACATGGACTCACATGGTTTCAAGCAGAAAGGGGATCTCCTCTAAATTCCCAAACCACTCCTGGTAATTTCTTTCCAGATCGAGACACTAAATTAATCACGAGAAAGCTTTCAATCTAAGGAAACTGTCTTTCCCCAAGTAAATATATAACTGTGATTGGACTCAGCATCAAAAGGCCCATTAAGGAAAGAGCCTTCTCCTCTACGAGATAAATGTCAAGATGGAGCTATAAAATATTGACTTTGAGCTGATACACTACGCTATAAAAGACATCAGCATAAGGTATTACGCTACGACTCTCATTCTTCTAATCTTTCCAGGCCTGTGGAGATTTTCTATGAAGATACCCAATACCTCGAATTCCCCACTCTAACCGAGATATTCATGAATCTTTAAGGAAAAGTTATGTACAGTATCATGTATCCCTCAGTTTCCTATTATCATTTGGAAACTCTTTTTCTTTTCAAGATTCAACAGTCGCGATATAAGCTGAATCCAACCTTGATTGCCTCCGCCTCTTATACATCGAACCATTAAACTCTCTATTGGCTTACTTTTCAGACCTTTCGTTTTCGCGAGTACATTAATAGAATCAATTTACACGTGAATATTACCACTATCCTACGAACATGCTTGAATTTTCGTTCGATCAAGTCATCGCTCAAAACAATTATCAACTTAATGACAGTGTAAGGGAAAGGGGATGCCAAGAAGAATACCCACTACTTGTGTTTTTTGAATTCCTTCCCTCCTTATGTCTTCTAACACTCCACGTGGAGTAAAAAGCTTTGTATTCAAGGAGAAAAATAAAAGAAGAAAGAATTTGAATATCAGTTAAGCTGAGCGCTAAAAGCTTTCACCTCGCCCATAAAATGCTAATCTCTGTAGTCGGGAAAAGGATAGCGGAAAGTTTTCACCCACATCGTTGGAGACGATTAAGACCGGTGTCGAGCGACCAAATCTAATCCCTCTCGAGCCGGAAGCTTTCTCTCAGACGTATGTGCCTTGCAGCAAAGGAGCACCAAAAAAATGGCCTCCATATAAATACCCTGGGTTTTTCAAAGATCGGCAGATTGAGTTAGAGATCTCGTCGCCTTCGGTTCAGATCATGTATCTTTTCCCCCCAAGTCCCTGGTATTCGCGTATACCATCGAGATTGGATCTCACCAGGCATATCTATCTCTTTTGTGAAGGATTAGTCTGTTCAGAGCAAAGCCTCGAATCGTTTTGTCCCCGAAGGTTTAGCCGGGATTCTTCTCGTCTCAGTCTCATCAGAATCCATCCTTCACGGATCTCCATTTTCCCGTGTGAGATTTCGCGCCGAGCCGCGTCAGAGTCTCGACTTTTGGAGGTTGCACTTCTCTGGAGCAGAGGTGTCTTCGTCCGTCTTCAAGGAGGATCGTGAACTTGTCTTCTGGTCCGCCGTCCCCTTTATCCTCATCCCCATCAGGATATTCGGCCGAGAATCACGACCATTTTTCGTCTCCATTCCCCTGCGCCGACTCACTAAAGGAGTCCCCTTCTTCGAGGACTCCCTTTAAGGTAAAACGATTGCATCTCCAGTTAATCGACCCGCTTTCCGACTTTTAAATATTCTTTCTATATAACTGATCTATATATCACATTCAAAAGCTAATTAACAAGTAATTAATGTTACCCGATTGCCAACTTTCTATAGTATGTCAGTATTATCCCTATTTACATTTCCTATATTTCCCGTATATATATATATATATATATATATATATATATATATATATATATATATATATATATATATATATATATGTTAACTAGTGTCGTATTAAAAATTATATTTTTTGTTTTCACTCTTTAAATATACCCTTTGTGATAGAACGGCCTGAGGCCGCAATGCTTCAGCCCCTATCACATGTTGAAACACATGGTTCTCCACGTGTATCCTGCGAGATGCAGTAGAAGGCGCGTTATCGCCCATCATAGCCAATGATTAATCAAGGAGGTTCACTCCCCCGTTCGCCTCCATGCGTCGATCTCGCCAGATTGAATTAGGCTTATGGGCAGATAAGATATTTTCCCAGGCGCTACTGGGACATTCCATCGAAGTCCCCCACCCCATTGTCCCCTACGCCAAGGGACTGGCTCCGGCTATTTATACCATAGCATTTCACATTTGAAGCAGATCCAGATTATCTTCGCGAGGCATCAAGCCGATCCGGTCTCCCCTGTGCACCTAGGAACTCTCCCCGATAAACCCCTTATTGTCCAGAAGAGGACAATATCCCTCGAGTGCCAAGGTTCGTGCGCTTCGAGACGCCAAGTCAACAAGACCCCCCTGTTGTTCAGAAAGAGAACAACGTTGGAACAGCCATTGTTCTTTAAGCCCGTTCGACAATAAACCGTTCTCCCCCTCCCCCCCTGTTGTTCAGAAAGAGAAAAACTTTAGAACAGCCATTGTTCTTCAAGCCCGTTCGTCACGAAACGGTTCTCGTTCCCAAGACATCGCGTCAGGATAATTTAATTCCCCCTTTTTTAACGCTCTTCAAGAGAACGCTTGGTTACAACAATAACCTCCATTGTTCACCTAGAACATCTCCGATATCCTGTCACAAGGATTGCTTGTACTTCCGAGCCGCACTTCGCTCTCACTCCTCGAAGACAGTCCTTCCCCCACGTTAAGGACAAGCCCCCGAAGAACCCCTTCTCCTGGAAATCGCCAGTTGGACCGAAAATTCCTTCCTATCGCCTTCCTCTGCACGACAACCTTGTAATTACGTAAGCTAAACATTACCTTTAATCATTTAGCCTTTTGTCAACGCAACTCTGTGCTTTAAACGGTTTAGCAAACCACCCCCCCCTCTTTGTTTGATTGCCGTTTTAAATCTCTCCAAATCTTAATCCTCAGATTAGTCAGATATTCCCATGACCTTTTTCATTTCCTGTGTTTCTCCCATTTTTAATCCCAGTTTATGTAAACATTTTCCGTGTGTTGTTTGATAGTTTAATTATTAAAACACTATTGTATTAATGGTAGCCATATTATTTATCCTTGTGCCCCGTTCCACTTCTTAAGTATATTGAAGATAAATAATCGTCTCCAGCTCCCCCTCCCTCTTGAACTAACCTCGGTCATCAGATTCCCACCCACTCGAAATATAGAATAATGCTCTCAACAAATAGTTATATATAGTACATCGTCGGGAGCCTATTCTACGACACCCTTGAACTGCAACTTGGTAAACTCATTAAACGCTATCGGCCCCTGTAATAAAATCACACTCTTATACCTCGTAATCCACGGATTACTTTTACGAAGTGAACGTACTTGTACGTAGCGAAGGACACGTACGTACATTAGAGGATATATGTGTATGTAACTGCATATATACTGTGATAGAACGGTCTGAGGCAACTTAAATTTAGCCGCTATCACATGTTAGAAACACATGCTACCCACGTGCATCTGCGAGAGGAAGCAGAGCGCGTTATCGCCAACCATAACAAATGTTTAATCAAGGAGGTTCAATCCCCCGTTTAGCCTCCATACGTCGATCTCGCCAGATTGGGTTAGGCTTATGGGCAGATAAGATATTTCCTCAAGCGCCAGCAGGACATTTCCCCGAAGCCTCCCACTCAATTGTCCCCTACGCCAAGGGGATGGCTTCAAATATTTATATCATAGCTTTTCCCGATTGAAGCAGATCACATCCAGATTATCTTCGCGAAGCATTAAGCTGATCCGGTCTGCCATGTGCACCTAGGAACTCTCTACCTCGAGAACCCCCTTATTGTCCAGATGAGGACAATATCCCTTGAGTGCCAAGGTTTGTGCCCTTCGAGACGCTAAGTCAACAAGGCTTCCCTATTGTTCAGAAAGAGAACAACGTTAGAACAACCATTGTTCTTTGAGCCCGTTGACAAGAAACGGTTTTCACCCCCCCCCTGTTGTTCAGAAGGAGAACAACGTTAGAACAGCCATTGTTCTTCAAGCCCGTTCGTCAAGAAATGGTTCTCGTTCCTAAGACATCACGTCCGGATAATTTAATTTCCCCCCCTTTTTAATGTTCTCCAAGAGAACGCTTGGTTTCAACAATAACCTCCATTGTTCATCTAGAACATCTACGATTTGCTGTCACAAAGATCGCTCGTACTTCCGAGCCCCACTTCGCTCTCACTCTTCGAAGACAGTCCTTCCCCTCCGTTAAGGACAACCCCCGAAGAACCCTTTTGCTGGAAATCGCCAGTGGACCGAAGATTCCTTCGCATCGTCTTCCTCTGCACAACAACTTTGTAATTACGTAAGCTGAGCATTACCTTTAATCATTTAAACTTTTGTCAACGCAACCCTGTGCTTTAAATGGTTTAGCGAACCATTCCCCCCCCTTTAATTTTCATTTGTTTACCTTTGTAAATCTCTCCAAATCTTAATCCTCGGATTAGTCAGATATTCCCACGACCCTTTTCATTCTCCGTTTATGCAAACATTATTTTTATGTGTTGTTGATAGTTTAATTAATAAAACCCTATTTTATTAATGGTAGCCATATTCTTTATCCTTGTGCACCGTTCCACTTCTTAAGCATATTGAAGATAAATAAGCCTCTCCCCCCCCCCTTCTTTTGGACTAACCTCGGTCAATCAGATTACCACGCACTCGAAATATTAGAATAATTCCCTCAACGAATAGTTATATATGGTATATCGTCGAGAGCCTATTCTACGACATATATATATATATATATATATATATACTATTTAAATTTGGTGTCAAGGGTGTAAGGTTTAACGCTATATCTTTGCAAACACTGGTCTCAGTCGAGTGAAGCATAGTGTTATTCGTTATAAGAATAGAGTATAGTAGTTCCCTTTTGTTTTAACGAATACTATCCCCTTTTTGGTACTTAAGAATTTGGAGTAGCTCAAGGAACTGTTATAATAATTTGTTTGTGTTTTTTTGTGTTATTTTAGTCATTGGTTATCTAGGTCGAGAAACCAATCACGAATAGGTCAGTGCACATATTTAGGTAGGCAAATTCTCTAGAAGGCATAATTCTTATCGCAAGGAATTTAGTTGGTTGACTATTGCGCCTCTAAGTGCAATATGACTTAGTTTGAAATCTTCAAAGTGCAAGGAGAATCCTTGGGACTTTCCGGAAGAGAATTGATTGAGTACGTTCAAGTGGAGCAACGAACAGAAAGAGAAAAGTTAGGAGAAGACAGGCAAAGAGAAAGAGAAAGAGAAATCCAACGAGAAGAAAGAGAGGAACGGAAAAGTCAAGCTTAGCTTCACCATAAGCTTGAAATGGCTCGCGTAGAGGCTGAAATACAATCAGTCAGTTTACGTTCCGAAGCCCCGCCCAATCTCCCACTTAAGCTTCCCAATTTCAGGGATGAAGAGGATTTCGGAGCATTTTTAGCACATTTAGAAAAGATCCTCGACATCAATAACCTGGATTTGGAGGCTGAAGGTGTAGTAAGATTACTTCCCCTTTTAAATTGTAAATTGCGCGACATTTTCATATCTTTACCATCTGAATGTACAATTGACTACAGCACCTTAAAAGCTGAGTTATTGGCCGCTCATAATATGACTCCCGATTTCTACCGACAAGAATTTCGAGGAGGTCGTATTAAACCCGGACAGACTTTCCGTCAATTCGGATACATTCTTTAGAGGAATTTTAAATTCTAGTTAGAATCCTCAAAGGTTGATCCTAACTACTATTCCTTAACAGACTTTGTGTTGCGGGATCAATTTTTAGCGTCTCCCCCGACGGAGATCCGCGCGTTCGTCAAGGATCGTCGATGCCAGACCTTTAAAGAGTGTACCGAAGAAGCGGATATCTATGCCGCAAGCCATAATTCATACCCCAAGGAGATTTGAAATTCTCACCAATCCCCCTACCAGGAAAGAAGGAAAGATTCGCGCCCCTTCCCAGGAAAGCCAACGAAGTTTCCGGGCCCCATAAAACCCAAAAACTTCTTCCCCCCAAACCAACAACGGGACATCAAACCTCCCGTAAGGATTTCTCCACAATCCATCTTTCCGAAGCGACCAATCATATGCTTCACCTGCGGTGTAGAAAACCACACAAGCTGGAATTGTCCCCCAAATTCTAGGCTTAAAAGCGGACCAGCCCACCAAGTTCACCAGATTAATGCCACCCAGGCTTCCCCGGTGGTGCAGACCCAAGCAGCAACGTGGTCCCCTCCGTCAGGCCACCAGGTAAATTTTATTTGTGATAAAAGTTCATCGGGAACTTTGAAATTTGAGGAGAGCAGCGTGAGCGGCTGCCGTGTATCGACTCTCGTCAGGGACACAGGGTGCACGTGTTTCATCGTGTCTGACGAGCTCCTCCCCCTAGTGGACCCTAACCACGAAAAATTTGCGGTGGTACATGACTACCTTGGGCGGGCGAACCGATTCCCCGTCGTTAGATGTTACCTGCAGTGTCAGTATTATGATGGCTGGGCTGAAGTCATTTCAGCACCCCTAAAATTTTGTTCTATACTTATAGGACAGAGCCCTCAAGTAAGCTCCGACCCTGTGTCCCAGGCCGCCCTTACTCGAGGCCGAGTAAAGAAGGAAGCTCGGGAGTCCGTCCTTCTCAGAACCCCGATACTGTCCGAATTCTTGGAGCTCCTTAACCAGGACTTTAGGTCCGTACAAAAGGAGTGTGAAGCACTAACACCTTTATGGGATAAGGCCCAAAACAAGGACACGGAGACTGTCCGTGGACCCAAAGTAATAAGGTACCTGGAGCAAAGTGGTATACTTTACCGATTCACCGAGGACAGTTATAACGCTGTTACAACTGTCTTATGCCTTCCACGATCCCATGTACCTATAGTGCTCAAAATAGCTCATGACAGCATCTTTTCCGGTCATTTTAGTCATAATAAAACGGGTCAGCGTATTTGAAATTTTTTTATTGGCCGGGTGCCGCAGCTGACATCTTAAAACATTGTCGATCGTGCGATGTGTGTCAGAAGACGTCCGCTAAGGGGAGGGTCAAATCTGCTTCCTTACAAAGGGGACCAGGCATAACTGAACCCTTCTCCAGAGTGGCCATCGACCTGGTTGGCCCTATATACCCCCCTTCGAGCGAAATGCACAGCTATATTTTCAACTTAGTTGACTTTGCTACCCGTTTTCCAGAGGCTGTCCCCCTTCGCCGAATCGATAGTATTTCTTGCGCCGAGGTCCTCATTTCCATCTTTTCAAGGGTAGTCGTCCCCAAGGAAATACTCTCAGACAGAGGACGACAATTTACCTCCGAGTTGATGAAGTACTTAGGGAAGCTGCTCATGGCAAAGCCTCTTTTTACCAACCCCTTCCGGCCACAGACAAACGGGATGTGCGAAAAATTAAATGGAAATTTAAAATCCATTATTAAGAAGATTTGGGCCGAGCAGCCCCGCGAATGGTACCGATATCTCCCGGTCGCCCTATTCGCTTATCGAGAAATTCCTCACCGTCAATTAGGCTTCGCCCCGTTCGAGCTCCTTTATGGACGTAATGTACGCGGACCACTATGGATTTTAAAGGAGTTGCTAATCAAGCCCCAACTGGATCAAGAACTCCAGTCATCCTACGTCTATGTCTTGGATCTACGCACGCGGCTCGAGAAATGCGCAAACATCGCCTATGAAAATGCCGATGTCAATTTGGAAAAATATAAAACCTATTTTGATGTCAGGTCCGAAGATCGGAAATTTAAGCCCGGTGATGAAGTACTCCTTCCCACAGCGAGTAATAAATTACTAAGCCAATGGAAAGGTCCGTACTCGGTGCGCGAGGTACGAGGACCGGTAGATTACCTCATTGGTACCCCAGCAGGCGATAAGCTCTACCACGTCAACTTGTTAAAAAAGTACCACCGACGCGCCCATGGAGATACGTTCGTAGCACTGGACGAAACATCGGTGCTTGAAGAGGATTTCCTCGTGGAGTCCCTTAATGTCATACAGACAGTGTGCATCCAACCTGATGCCGATTACCCTCTTCCTTCCCTTCCAGGCGAGTCTTTTGAACCCTCTGACCTGGATATCGACGCGAAGCTGACACCACATCAAAAGAGTCAGCTACAAGAATTATTATGTCAGTTCGACGACGTTATTTCAGAGAAGCCTGGATGCGCTCTTAGTTTCGAGCATGATATTAAATTAACGACCTTAGAACCTGTCTGTTCAAAACCCTATCCCATGCCGATTCATTTACGCCAAGCTTTTAACGCCGAAGTTGATAATTTGATTAGTTTAGATATAATAGAACCTTCCACCTCTAGTTATTGTTCCCCAATCGTCATGGTCAAGAAACTTGATGGCTCTTATCGGATGTGCATCGACTTCCGGAAGTTTATTCCGGTAACCGTGTTCGACGCCGAGCCCATCCCGTTGGTAGATCAAAACCTCCACCATTTTGAAGACGCCAAGTTCATCTCAGAACTTGATTTGTGCAAGGAGTATTACCAAATTCCCCTCCGGCCCGATGTGAAAGCATATACCGCCTTTGTAACTGAGAAAGGATTAATGCAATTTAAGCGCCTTCTATTCGGCCTCATGACCGCTTGTAGTAACTATAACTGTCTCATGAGAAGTTTGTTAGATGGACTTCCGAATGTCTTCTTTTACTTCGATAACGTCTACGTCGCTTTTCTTGAATGAAGTCATCATTTAACCACCCTATTAGCTCTCTTCGAGCGACTGCGTGAAAATGGCCTCACCATTAGCCCCAGCAAATGCCATTTTGCCCACGAAACCATAAAATACTTGGGATTTAAAATAGGACAAAGCCAGTTAGGTCCACAAGAGGACAAGATTAAGGCAATCACCGACATGCCCCTCCCGAATACTAAGAAGGAATTAAGATCATTCCTAGGATCAGCTTCTTACTATCGTCGATTTGTCCCGAATTTTGCTGCAATTTCGGCGCCCCTCAGCACCCTTTTAAAAAAGAATTCCTCCGATCGACTACGTTGGAATGATGATGTCGCTGTTTCTCATTTTAACCAGCTAAAGAGTAAGCTCATTTTCTGCCCCCATTTTGAAGTTGCCCAACCCAGAAAAATCCTTTGGGATTAAGACCGACGCGAGCAACGAGGGCATTGGAGGTGTACTCCTTCAATATGAGGATGACGGAACGAGTCATCTAGTTGCATATGCTAGTCGCCAGTTATTACCCCGCGAAAAGAGATATGTCACTATAGAGAAGGAAGGTCTAGCTATTATTTGGGTTATCGACAAGTTTAAGATGTATTTGATAGGAAAAGAATTTCAGATAGGAACTGACCACCGCCCGTTGGCCTATATTCGGAATGTACGACACTCCAACGGCCGAATTATGCACTGGAGTCTACTTTTGCAAGAGTACCAATTTAAGATAAATTACATAAAAGGTTCCGATAATCAGGTCGCTGACGCACTCAGTAGGAATGCGTTACCAAATAGTGTAGATTAATTTGTAATTCATAGGATTAGAATTTCCATGTATGTATATACCGTCTTGTACGACTTAAATTAGATTCTCCTGTAATATAATTAGTTAATGTATATGTCTGAATTTTGTGGCTCAATGTCTATTTTTTTTCTCGTATGTGTATATATTTGTACCCGTTAAATTACGTATGAATTATTTTGTCCCATATGTACTAATTTTATATTATTTCATTGTTCCATGTCTCTTTTATGGTTAAGTTTGTATTAAAGGTTAGCTTCCCCTATAATCAAATGATCAACATAATCATATGTATTGAGGTAATACTAGCGAGGTGCATGAAAGTACGGTCGGTGCAAGAAAGCGAGTACACCAAAACGGAGCTCTATGATTGTCCCTTCTCTCTTTTTTTTCGAAGTGACAACTTTTGCTGGAATTGAACGAAAGTGATAGAACGGTCTGCGGCCGCTTAAATTCAGCCGCTATCACATGTTAGAAACACATGCTACCCACGTGCATCTGCCAGAGGAAGCTGAACGCGTTATCGCCCACCATAACAAATGTTTAATCAAGGAGGTTCACTCCCCCGTTTCGCCTCCATACGTCGATCTCGCCAGATTGAGTTAGGCTTATGGGCAGATAAGATATTTCCTCAGGCACCAGCAGGACATTTCCCCGAAGCCTCGCACTCAATTGTCCCCTATGCCAAGGGGATTAGCTTCGACTATTTATATCATAGCTTTTCCCGATTGAAGCAGATCACATCCAGATTATCTTCGCGAGGAATCAAGCTGATCCGGTCTCCCTCGTGCACCTAGGAACTCTCTACCTCGAAAACCCCCTTATTACCCAGAAGAGGACAATATCTCTTGAGTGTCAAGGTTTGTGCCCTTCGAGACGCCAAGTCAACAAGGCTTCCCTATTGTTCAGAAAGAGAACAACGTTAGAACAGCCATTTTTCTTTGAGCCCGTTGACAAGAAACGGTTCTCACCCTTCCCTCCTGTTGTTCAGAAAGAGAACGACGTTAGAACAGCCATTGTTCTTCAAGCCCGTTCGTCAAGAAACGGTTTTTCGTTCCCAAGACATCACGTCCGGATAATTCAATTCCCCCCCCTCTTTTTAACGTTCTTCAATAGAACGCTTGGTTTCAACAATAACCTCCATTGTTTATCTAGAACATCTACGATTTGCTGTCACAAAGATCGCTCCTACTTCCGAGCCCCACTTCGCTCTCACTCTTCGAAGACAGTCCTTCCCCTTCGTTAAGGACAACCCCCCGAAGAACCCTTCTGCAGGAAATCGCCAGTGGACCCAAGATTCCTTCGCATCGTCTTCCTCTGCACAACAACTTTGTAATTACGTAAGCTGAGCATTACCTTTAATCATTTAAACTTTTGTCAACGCAACCCTGTGCTTTAAATGGTTTAGCAAACCATTCCCTCTCCCTTTAATTTTCATTTGTTTACCTTTGTAAATCTCTCCAAATCTTAATCCTCGGATTAGTCAGATATTCCCACGACCCTTTTCATTCTCGGTTTATGTAAACATTTTCTTTGTGTGTTGTTGATAGTTTAATTAATAAAACTCTATTTTATTAATGGTAGCCATATTATTTATCCTTGTGCACCGTTCCACTTCTTAAGCATATTGAAGATAAATAAGCCTCTCCAGGCCCCGTCTCCTTTTGGACTAACCTCGGTCAATCAGATTACCACGAACTCGAAATATTAGAATAATTCCCTCAACGAATAGTTATATATGGTATATCGTGGAGAGCCTATTCTACGACATATACATATTCTCGTGGCTTTTATCTTTTTCCTCCCAACCAATAGACACATATATGTATATATATAGACGTATTGTCTGGGGAGTAACCTATTCCTCGACAGACGGAGTCATCATTACCCTTCATACTGTTCATTTAAACACCTATTATCCATCTACATCTTTGTTCTGCACTCCTAAATTTGCAGTGTTAGAGTGAAACTTGTCACTACAACCTCTACCGGAAACTCTTAAAAACTAGTATGGTGTTTAATTTACTATATTGACAGTTACCTCATGTTTTTACTTTGCTCTATTGTGATGCGAGGCATTGGTGAAATCTCACGATTACCTGGAATGCAGAAGATTTAGTAGGGCATGGGTTTATGGTAGAACAGAGAGTGGGGATGAGTGGATCAGATGGCAAAAGCCTACGATTTTATAAACAGTACTCTGAAAAATCTAGAACAAATGCGAGATTCTCTTAAATTTTTCCACAGACAAGAGGAGCTTGCCCTTCACGGGCAGACCTTTGGTCTGTTGTCTACGGCCAAGATAATGTTATCGGTTTACATTTCAGAATTGAATTGAGTAGTTACTTTTCCTTTAGTGTTAAATTCCTTTTGAAATATATTTATTACTCTCTTGTTTTCTATATCTTTCCCAGTGGCACACTTTAATATCTTTAGGAATAACTTCTTTTTGATCTCTTTTGTAATCGCACTATTTATTTTCTTCTAATATTTTATTAATAATCTCATAAACAATATTTTAAAAGTTTATTTTATTCTAAGCTTTCTCATATTCATTCTTATAATCAGGGAGTAAAAGTATAAGGTAAAAAAATGGTAAATCAAAAAATATTTGGATAAAAGCATCAAATATACGAAAAACCATCCGTAATGCCTGTTTTTACCTGGGGTGAAGTACCAGGTCCAGGGGTCGCTTTTTTTCAAAAGGAGTAAAGTTCAATTGTACCTATTTAGAAATGACACATATGACCATAGGACATATGGTTATTCACGCTGGAGATTTCAAATCTGCCATCGGATTTTGTGCTGGGTGGCGCCAACTAGTGGCAGAAGCCTCATTTATCGATTCAAAGGCACTTGTAAGTGATTTGAACCATGGGAAACCATTAATGCAATAACCATTTATCATCTATGACAAAATGTAAAAGGTCATTGGAGGGACTTTCCCTTATGTTTCAAACTCTAAAGCATCCTTTAGAAATAACTTTGATAAAAGTTTTGAATATAGGAAAACACAGCCATGCGCTCTAATTTTTCAATCTCTAAATATACACTCAGATAGAACTTTGATAAAACCACTTAATATACCAAAAACCATTCCTCCCAACGGTCTTTTTGACATTACTAACTCCATGTTGGTAAATTAAAAAGAAAGAAGTTTCCAGTACATATCATCACTAACTCAATAATTTAAGGTGGGGATTTTTTTCAGTATTTTAATAATAATTTTATCTTAGTTTGGTTATGACTTATGTTTTTATAAAAGTTATTTATAATAATTCTTTTATAATATCAAAAAACAAAATGGTGAAGTTCAGAAATAAATATAAGTTTGGAAATTTTTATGAATTTTTTAAAACCCAAAGAATTACAAATGGTAAAGTTCAGAAAATTTAACCGTGGCTGCTTTTTTTTAGATTTTAAATTTTAATCTTAGTAGCGAAGCCATTGCCTGGTCTCCTAATAATTTATTAGGTTGAGGAATAAGTTCTTGCGTTTTTTTTAATGTGTTGATTTAAGTTTTGTTGACGTGATTTGTGCACATATTAAGAAATAATAATAAATAATGAGAGCAAAATTTGCAAAGGTTAAGCTACGTCTCTTAACAGCGTAGACTATGAGGCTTTTGCTTAGGCTACGTCTTGAAGTTGAGTAATAAGTCAGTGCGGTATATTTAAAAGTTGTGTTAATTTCATTTTTGTTCTGTACTCTCAAAATGGAATGTCAAGTTGAAAGAGAGGCGCATTTTGCACACTTTTTGTTATTGATTTTCAATCGAGACGGGAACAATAAAAACGAAGAACGGTCTGGTCAGACCCATTAAGTTGGATGAAGATCGATTGAACGACCTTCTTCATGACAAATCTTCGTCAATCGGCCTAGAGAATTGGCTGTACAATTGGCGTGTGATCCGAAAACTGTAGTGAATCACCTTCATTCAATGGGGAAAGTTAAAAAACTCGGTGCATGTGTTCCGGAAGCTTTGAGCGAAAGCAACAAACTTCAACGCTCCACGATTCCTACAGGATTGCTTGCTCGTCACAAGGCTAAAAGTGGATATGTGGGATTGTGAAGGCATCATTCTTTATGAGCTCCTTGCGAACAACGAGATTGTCATTGCAGAACTCTACGTTCAACAAATGTATCGACTCGCCGAAGCTATTCGTGAAAAGCTACCTCATCAACGTTATGGAGTCCTTCTACAACACAACAATGCTCATCCTCACATTGCCAATATGACAAAAGACGCTATCCAAACGCTTAATTTGGAAATCCTGCCGCATCCTCCATATTTGATAGACTTGGCTCCATCGGATTTCCATCTGTTCCAATCGCTCTCCACCAATTTGCGTGGCGTTTCGTTCAATACTGATGTGGAATCAGGAACCTGGTTCGACGAATTCTTCAAGTCAAAATCCATAGATTTTTTGCAGAGGCATCGAAAAACTAGTTGACCGTTGGGAAGAAGTCGTAAATAACAACGGAGAATACATTATTGATTAAATTGCATATTGTTATCAATTAAAAATGAAGTTTTTTTTCTAAAATTGCTAATGGTAAAGAATAAATTTGATAAAACCGCAAGAACTTATTCCTCAACTCAATACTTTTGCTCTTTATTTTCACATCAATGCTTATTCCAGAAAAAAAACATCTATCAGAATTCAAATTCAAAATCTAAAAAAACAGCCGTAAATAAAATATGTAAATTAGGGGTATTTTTCCAATTTCAACACATTAAATTTCATGCCAAAATCATCGCATCATTTAATTCAGTGAATAATCAATTGTGGAAGCTAATCCCCTCATTTCTATCTTTTATTCACTGACCTACTATAGCATGTTTTGCAAAGGAATTAACCTGACACTCTATCTACGATTCTATATTGTCTACGAAAATTAAAAAGATGACTGGTTCTAAAACAGAGCTTTGAGGAACTCCAATTTTGACTGGTAGCAAGTCGGATGTTACCTCGTGTAAAACCTCTTTTGTTAACATATCTTAACCAACTTTTAATACATTTGATCATATTATTATGAAGGTGCATAGTTTTTAATTTCTAAGGTAGGATATAAAAAGACAATTTATCTAGGGCTTTAACAAAATCTAGATATATAACATTGTAACTGAATTCAGAGTCGACATCAATTGCTATGCAATCATGAAAAGTGACTAGTTAAAAGAGTCTCACATTCCTGAAACTGTTTTGAGTATTTGCTCAAAGTTGATTACTATCTAAATGAGTAAGTGATTTTAGGACAGTCATTCAGTTCATTTACATATTAATCAAGTTAAGCTTACTGGTCGATAATCATTTTTTCATCATGTCTTTCTTTTCTGAATATGAGAAGGACATTTGACAGTTTCCAATCCAAAGGAACAAAATTTGCTTTCAAAGAGTAATTAAGTAAATTCCCGAGTTAAAGGCGGCGCTCCTTAATAGGGCGCAAAGTATAGACTGAAACACTGACCATCGGGATGAGCAGCCCGCTTTCCCGGCCCGAGTAAACCAGGTAGTCGCTAATTGAGTTTAGAGAACCTTGGTTTTACGCTTCCGAATCATATTCATTTTACCCTATCATCACGACTCTTCATCCCAATTTCTTCTCATCTACTTCATCTGGGGTTACAAGGAGTTACGAGGAAAAGAAGTAACTCAAAGGCCTTGCGGCCCATGTCGAAGGCGCACTTTTTGCGGTTTCGATTCTTAGCACGTACCAATTACTTGCTATGAGATCATCAAGTTCTCAAATATAATTTGTCAAGTCTACTCTTGAACTGTTCGACACTACTACTCTCAACCACTCCCGCTGGTAGTTTATTCCATGTGTCGCAAATGTCATATCTCAATGACTTACCGACCGGAATAGTATTGAATCTAGGCAGCTCCACCTTCCATCCGTGATTTCGAGTCATATTCCGGTTGAGGGTAAAAAACTTGGTGGAGTCGACATTTTAAAATCCTTTTAAGATTTTAAGTCTCTTTTAGACGACAGCGCAGTCTTCGAGTCTCTAACGAATAGAGATCGAGCTCTTGCAGTCTTTCTTGGTATGACTTGTTCCTTAGCAATGGAATCAGTTTCGTGGCCCTGGTTTGCACCTTTTCCAGAGGATCAATGTCTTTTAGATAATGAGGAGACCAGAACTGAACAGTGTAATCTAGGTGAAGCCCCACCAGCGAGTTGTACAAAGGCAAAACAACTTCTTTTGTTCGAAAGCTGAATTGCCTCTGGATGTAACCCAACAGGTGATGAGCCTTTTTCTCCACCTGTAAGCACTGCTTCGAGAATTTGAGATCGCTGCTAATTAGCACACCTAAGTCCTTCTCGACATTAGTAGACTCAAGACGCATACCTTGTAGCTCGTAGCTTAACCGGGGGTTTGCATACCCGATGTGCATCACCTTATACTTGTCTAAGTTGAAAGGTATCTGCCACTTGTCAACCTACTCGCCGATCATACGTAGGTCACCCCTCAACATCTCGATGTTTTCAGGATTCGCTACGTTAGCTCAAAGTTTTGTGTCGTCGGCAAATTTCGCTAGACGACTCACCAGTCCTTCATCTTTATCGTTGATATAGATGACGAATAATAGAGGGCCTAGCACGGAACCCCGAGGGACTCCGCTCGTTACTGACGACCACCGAGAGGTGTGGCCTCCGATAGTAACCTTCTGTCGCCTGTCCGACAACCAACTTTCTAACCATTTTGCGACCTTTCCTATTATTCCCAGGGCACGTACTTTCGCCATTAGTCGGCGGTGGGGGACTTTATCGAAAGACTTTTGGAAATCCAAATAAAGTATGTCCACCACTCGACTTCTGTCAAACTCACTCATTATTCCGTGGAAGAATTCAAGCAAGTTCTTGAGGCAATAGCGCTTTCTTCGGGAGCTATTCTGGGTGTCTGTCAACAGGTAGTGAGACTCTAAATGAATCATTATCCTATCCCCTATGATGCCTTTTAGTACTTTGCCTACGATTGAAGTGAGACTTTTTGGTCGGTAGTTTCCTGCGGTGCCACGGTCCCCCTTTTTATGGATCAGGGTGACATTGGCCATATGCCAGTCTGCAGGTATTTTGCCACTGTCGAACGATGAGTTGAAGATTTCAGAAAGATGAGGGCTCACCTGATCTTTCACCTCACGCAGCACTCTTGGCAGGAAGCCGCCAGGACCTGGAGATTTATACGCATTTAACTGACCTAGCCTCCTAGCAACCTCTTTGGAAGTTGTAGTTATTCCTTCTAGTGATTCTAACTCACGATCTATCACTATCGGCGGTCTGGGTACCTCTCCGCCCCTTTCCCTCGTGAAAACCGAGGAGAAGTAGTCTTTGAGTATGCCAGCTATTTCCTCCTCTGAATCCTGGAGAACGCCGTCCGCATCCCTCAGGGGTCTGATGCGTTGGCGTATTGGTTTTCGGCTGTTGACGTACGCGAAGAACTCTTTGAGGCTCTCTTTGGAGAGAGAGGTTTCACGTATTTCTTCGTTACGCTTAGCCATGCGCACTAGTGCCTTAACCGTTCTACTATGGGTCACATAGGCTTGATGGTGCATCGCACTACTATTCCTCTTCCATGCTCTGTCCGCTGACTTTCTAGCTTTAATAGCACTAGCGATTTCTTGAGAAAATCACCTAGGCTGAATGCTCGCTAGTCTGACAGCCCTCGTGGGAACGCATTCGGCCTGACGATCCATAAAACGATTCTTGAAGTCGTTCCATTTGGAATTTGTCCCGCCTTCGTTAGTTGGTTGCATCTGGCCAAGTGCCCCCCGAAGCCCATTGAAGTCTGCACGTCTGAGATCCAATTTACGTGCTCGTTAATTAGTACTTTGCGTACAGGGAGCACGTACTCCAAACCTTACCATGTTATGGTCACTACCACCTAGGCATTCATCCACTGACAGGTCAAAGACGAGGTCATCTTCAGTGGTAAATACTAGATCTAGAACGTTGCCCCCTCGGGTACGTTCGCCGACCCACTGAGTCAGAAAGTTGCTGTCAGCAAAGTCTACAAGCCAAGATGCCTCTCCTTCGCCTGTTCGGTCACTCCAGTCGACTCGGCAATTGATGTCCCCTACCAGCAGCGAAGGAGGGCCGTCTAAGAGATTGGACAGTTTTTGGTACGGATCTATGTCAACCTCTACCGTCCGATGAGGAGGTCGATAGGCCACTATGAACCTGTACATTGTATTGTCGACCTTGATGTCGACTCCTAGCACCTCTTGCTTTGAGACTGTTCTGCATTCGATAGGAGATAGATGGACCCGTACATACACCAGAACTTCACCACCTTTTCGGTCAGCGCGATCCTTATGGAAGGTCGCGTAACCGGGTACTCCAAACTCACCTATTAAGTCCATGGTGTCTGCACGAATCCACGACTCCGTGACGGCCATTATGTCAAGCTTATCCGATGACATCATTGCTCTAAGCTCGCAGAGCTTGTTCCTTATTGAGCGGGCATTTAATAGAAGAACTGTTAGGGTGCGTCCGCTAGCCCTACTGCTCCCTCCACTTCTCCGTTTCAAACGGTTCGTCGTGCGTCCTCCCCTCCGAAGCTGGATTCGGAGGCTGACCATCACCCACTTCCGCCCCCTCCACACGGGAGAATTGGGTGCTGGGTACTCGACCTCAGCTGCCGAGGCCGCTACTTCGTGTGATCCTCCCACTTGAGGCTCAGTCATCTTTCCCCCTACATCGGACTTCTTTCCCCAATATAAACCGCGGCGAATGAGCTCACGCAGCACACCTCTTCCACGGACAGACAGATTAGTGCTATCCTCACTAAACAGCCCTGACTAACCGTAGAATCCGTCGAAAGGGTTGACAAAACATACGCCCATTCCTGATAAGATTTCGCCTAGCCTTCAATTTATGCTCAGAACCTTTTGGCTGGCCAAAGCACCCCCGGAGCGTCTCGGTATGATCTAAACGACGATTGGTTTTGATGTTATTTCTTTCAACGAGGCAGCTAAACTTCTGACATCTTCGATGATGCGCTCAGTAAAGCCACAAAGCCTCCCCGTAGGGACAGGACGTTTCCACTAGCTTGGGCCACTACCGGCGTATCTTGCTGTCCTTGTCTAATCTTTTTAACTTCTCTTATGATTTCTCGCGTCTTCTTACCTGGTAGGCTACATAAGCGCCATATTTCCTTGTGCATCCCGTTTGGCCGATTCGTCAGGCCCTTCACTTAAGAGTCTCCGATAATGATTGGAGACTCCCAGATCAAAACCTCTCTCGGTCTATGGGATCTCCTTATGACAGGAGTGAAGCGATCATGACACACTCCTTCGGCAACGGCTAAGCCGGAACCATCATTATTCGGGGGAAGGGAACGATTACAATTGTTTTTCTTTTTCTTCTTCTTCTTCACTTGGCCATTCGTTTCGTCTCTCCGGGCACTGCCGATGCAGTGTTGCCATTTTGATTAAGGGGCTCTGCGGCAGAAGCACCGTCAGTTGGAGTTGACTGGGTCACTAATCTTGCGTTCAATTCTGCGACCCTATCCTCGAGACGGCTAAACTTGCCCGCATGCTAGGACTCCATAGTCTCTATTTTCATCTCGAGTGCTCGAGCTCTCTCCTCCAAAGCCCTGTAGAGATCTTGTATCTCCTTACAATAGGCCACTGCTTCTTGGACCTCACCCTTCAGGATGAAAGCGGTGGAGACACTGCCCGGGTGGCATTTCAAAAAACACCCCTCCGGGAAATCCATACACCACTTATCCTTCTGGCACGTTGCGCATGTATATTTTAGAGCACCTGGTCCTCTCTTTTCTGTCTTTCTGAAAGCTTTATACTTAATCACTTTACGACCAATCAATAAGAAAAAAGGAGGTTGGTGAGGCTTCAATAACCTTCCTATCCCATGCCCGAAAGAAGGCTTAGGTGGTGGTGGTAATTATAACAATAGAGCCACTGCCATGAGAAATTCGTGTTCTCTCTCCGTCTCCTGATTTGCATCTCTATTAAATCCTTTCGTCTGAACTGATTTCTACTTCTATATAGTTATAAATAACTGAGCAGTTACTACTTGCCGTGCAAAAGAGATTCTTTTACACATCTATAAAAAAACGTCCTTTAACGTCATTTGGAACATGATGAGTTGAAAGATCGGTTCATGACCCCCAAACCCCTTGCTTGTGGGTAATTGGTTGGCCCCCCACTTGCGACCGTTATAAAAGGAAAAAGGCTGTACCACTTATGGCATTAGGGTAGGCTTTACTGCCTTGGTAGTTGTCAGGAAATTTACATAAAAGCTGCAGATCTGGGTCTATCAAATGACATCTTCACATCCTGTTCGTCTTGTCAACAAGTATTAAAACTTAGTAAGGGATTTTTTTTCTAATCCTGCCTGAGTATACAGGCACTCACTTGAGAACTGAGACCTTTATGGAACCGTTCAGAGAAGGTCTCTGACGACGACCGTCCTCCAGGAACTTTTATTTGGGGTGGCCTATATAGCTAGGGGCGGTGGGATGTGAGGTATAGCTCACCACCTTCTGCTTCCCTACTAGTTATTAGTTATCTGAGTCTTAAAAATGTTTTTACAACTCATTTAAACTTTTTTTAAATATAGAGGAGCCAATTGCAATCTCGGCTTTGTCCCACCTAGTAGACGGGGGATAACGGTAAATCCCTTTGGATTCGGCTCAAGTAATAGATTTTAGAGAAGTGAACATCTAGGAGAGACAGGTCCGTGACGAGCACCCTTGTCTTGAGGGGGCTGTTTCCATGGAGGACTCTGACAGAAGAACGCGGGCTCCGAAAATTATACCTAAATTGCCCTACTCCAGCAGGGAAACTCCTTGGGGTGGGTGGATCATGGCATAGTTAGATCCACTCTAAGACCAATTATGCATCTGAACAGGGCACTTCTGAGGGCAGTAGTCGAAACAAAAGCCAGACAAAGAACTGTAGGAGAAAAGATAAATGCTCTACTGCTTTCTGGGGGGGTCTCTAAGTGAAAGTGATTCCTCAGCGCAGGTTAGGTAGATGGCGAAGAGACTGCCTTTGCCCCCTAAAACAACTTAAATAGAAAAAAGAATGCTGAGTTTTGAAGACGACAGGGTCGCTCATTGAGATGCGACCGTGGGTCTTTGAACCCGCTGGCTTTAGGTGTTTTCCCTCGTTTCGTGATAAAGATGGGACAAAAGTTGTCCGAAGGAAACATGTCCTATTAGCGGAAGGATTTATCTGCGTTTCTCATTAGAGAATGACGGGTCAACGATTTCTCGGACGGAACCTTCTTTGTTAATGTAGCTAACCCTGCTCAGAGTGCCAAATTGAGCGGTCTTCGGACTTTCAATAGCCCAGATGTGCAGGTAATTACACACTTTGTTATGAAATAGTAAACCACCTCTTTGGGGACATAAATAAAAAGCTTGCTGGATGGAGAGTGGAATTTTTTGATTGAGAGACGAAGAAGCAGGGAGGCTTCTCAAAATCTATCCTAAGGATCTTTGCCACTCTCTACCCAGATAGGCTATCTGAGTTGGTGCGTGCTGGATGGTATCACTACCTAGTGAATGCAACCGTGCCACTACCGCGGAAGTGTTAAAACTGCAAGCACTTCAGCAAACTCATTTGTCCTCTAGATATGTCAAATCGGGGCATTCCAAAATTTTGCTATCTGTTCAAAGCAGGCGCGGATCCAAGGGGGAGCTAGTGGGCTGAAGCCCCCCACCCACCCCAATTTCAGACCTGATTATGTTTATCTTTATTTTTTAAGCCACACATGTATTCTGCTATTCAGAACGAGTTGTGTAACATGTAAATTATATATAAAACAGTTTTTTATACCGTTGAGATCAAATGTACCTTATATGATACCAGTATAAAATACAAGTAATTGTGAAAAATAATTATTTAATTCACTATTATACTTAAGCTGAGGCTCACAAAATACAATAAATCAGAATTCATAATTTTATGATGTGGGGAAAAAAATTATGATCTGATAAAGTTAGTGCTCACTTCCGTGTGATCTAGTTATTGATTATCAACCTTGTGTAAAGTAACTATTGTTAGTCACGTGTGAGTCTAGTCGCGAGCGACTACACATCTCACTATGTCGGTTGTTCAGTCGGTTGGTCGGTCGGTCCCCATTTTGCTTTTTTTTTGTTTTTGTAATAACATCATAATTATTAGGCAGATTCTAACGGAATTTGAAAAACTTATGTTATGTTATATTCTCTTTCTAATGCTATAATTGCGAAAGTACTTCCAAGGTTAGCCCGGGAATTATTTTGTTTTGGCAATAACATCATAACTATTCGGCCGATACTCTGCTAGACTAGACTAGGCCATAATATGCTGTAATCTGCTAGGCAAGCCTAGAATAAGCTATACTATGCTAGGATATTATAGGCTACTCTATACTATGCTAAGCTATGCTAAGATATAATGTATAATCATTAAATATACTATGCTAATTTAGGCTATAAAATGCTATGCTAGGATAGCATATAGTATGTTAGGCTAGACAATACTAAGCTATGCTTGACTCGGGTACAATAGGATAGTATAGTCTGTCGTAGAATGACTCCCGACGATACCATATATTACACTATTCGTTGAGGGAACTTCCTTAATTATCTCTAGAGTGCGTTTTTACTGTCTGGCGGCCGATATTATGTATCTTCAAAATGCTTAAGAAGTGGAACTGAGCTCAAGGATAATAATATTGCTATCATTAATAAAATAGAGTTTTATTAATAATAACTATCAGCAAACACAAAAACGGAAAATATTGACAAACAGAATGGAAAGGGTCGTGGAGACTCGGGCTAATCCAAGGATTTAAGGGATCAAAAAAAGGTAAAACAAATATGGAGTTAAAGAGATGGGATGGTTCGATAAACCATTTAAAGCACAGGATAGAATTGACAAATAAGGGATCAATACTCAAAAGGTGACGCTTGGCTTACGTAACTTCATTAGGGTGCAGTGGAAGGTACTTGAAGGAATATTCGGTCCGCTGGCGAGTTCCAGCCGAAGGGGGGGGGGGATAAAAGGATCCTGACGTGGCGTCTTGGAAAGGAGAACCGTTACTCGACGAACGGCTTGACGAACAATGGCTGTTCTAGGTTGTTCTCTTCTGAACAAAGGGGGGGGATGAGAACCGTCTCTTGTCTACGGGCTCAAGAACAATGGCTGTTCTAATGTTGTTCTCCTTGAACAACAGGGGGGGTGAGAACCGTTTCTTGGCGAAGGGCTCAAAACGAACAATGGCTGTTCTAGGTTGTTCTCTTCTGAACAAAGGGGGGGATGAGAACCGTTTCTTGGCGAAGGGCTCAAAACGAACAATGGCTGTTCTAATGCTGTTCTCCTTGAACAACAGGGGGGGATGAGAACCGTTTCTTGGCGAAGGGCTCAAAACGAACAATGGCTGTTCTAATGCTGTTCTCCTTGAACAACAGGGGGGGGAAGACTTGGGGACTTGACGTCGGAAAGGCTCGAACCTTTGGCACTCAAGGAATATTGTCCTCCTTCTGGACAAGTGATGGTGAATCTCGAGGTCGAGGTCCCTTGGCGCACAAAGGGAGAGAGGGTCGTGGTGATGTTTCGCGACGAAAATCTGGATCTCCAATCTGATCTTAGTGGTAAAGTTTCCATATAAATAGCCAGGACATCTCCTTGGCGTGGGGGAAAATGGAGTGAAAGCTTGGAGGGAACGCACAGCCGGGCCGGAGAAAAATGCCTTATCTGTTCATAAGCCTAACTCGATCTGGCGAGGTCGGCGAATGGGGGTGAACGGGGGGACGATAACCTCCTTGTTTAAACATTGACGTCCGGTAGCTGTTGATAAGACTCCAAGCCTCGAATCGAAGATGCACGTGGGCCTCCTCGAGGTTTTAACTAATATGGGATAGGAGTTGAATTTAACACAGATTCAACTCGTTCTATCACATAGTCTATACTTGTCTATATTAGTTAATGCTAGGCTAGGTTATACTATGCTAAGCTATGCTAAGCTATACTAGGCTAGATAGGGCTATACTATGGTATGCTAGGGTAGGCTAAAGTATAATAGGCTAAGAAGGGCTATGCTCTGCTATGCTAGGTAATACTATGTTAGGCTAGAATAGCTAACTAACCAAGGCTATAATAGGCTAAGCTATGCAAGGTTATTCTAGTCTAGGGTGTGGTATGCTATACTAGTCTAGAATATATTAGGCTAGGCTATAATATGATACGCTTGGCATATATTATGTTAGGTATGGTCATAAATCAGAATAAGTGAGGGCACGTGACCTTTTGATCAGTAGACATTGTTAATCATCAAGTCCTTTTTTCAGACAACTCAGAGGGAAGAACTCAGGTTAGCCTCCCCGAAACTTTTAGCCTGGATCCCCCACTGAAACTTTAAAGGCCCCACAAATAATAGAGATGTTTCGTGAAAGTCCCACCAAGTGTGTGAAGTGTGGCGCATCGTAGCATACTTCCTATAAACATTGCAATTCGTGTTTTTTAAAAATAGATCTTAGCTATTCTGCTGCGGACCGAGTTTTTTCTCTAAGAGTAGCTAAGGAGAGAGTTATGTCACAGTCCTCATGACAGTGCACCTCTAAAACTCAACTTAAGAAAAACCCTCCGGTCTTGGCCCCTCCATGCCCACGAGAGCGCCCAATATCCCCGAGCGCCAATCCGGTCATGCTTGAATCACAAATAGCGCAAGCAAGCCATGCTAATACCGTGGCTCCCATTTTCATATGTACGGCCTCTTCGCACAAAAGGAAGCGGCTGACTTGGACCTTATTCTAATTATGGCTCGCCTGGATGTGAGAAAATCGCATTGATTCAATAATCTTCTATTAAACCGAGGCCTTCTCTGGGAGGCCCACATAGCAGCCTTAGGGCATCTCTTACTCACACTACAGTCATTATTCGTACTGCGACATCCTACAGTTGGGGTCCTGAAACAGCTATACTTCTGATCTTCTACTGTTCCTTTGTTACTTTAAAATCTGTCTACGGATGTAATGTTTACTCCACATTGGAGAGTCAATTTCAGAAGGGTGATTTAATCCACCACAACTATCTTCTCTTGGTGACTGGTGGCTTCCACACATCCCTATAGAAAACCTCCTTTTCGATGTATGGTACATGATACTCGCTTTACGTCGTGCACGATATATGATATGTTATACCCGCCGGCTCAGCGTCTCACCTAGTCACCAATGGCTCTCAATTCGTCCGCGGCCAATCTCGCCGGTGCCTATGGTGATAATGCAAGAAAACTCCTTCGAGAGTTTGGTGTAATTCTCAGGCTGATTGAGTCTAGGGTTCTGCCCACGACATGACCCTGAAGGCTATTACTACTTTTGAATGTAACTCCAACGCCTCTTCCCCAAAGCTTCTACAATAACGAAAGTTTTCATTGAAATTACTTGTAGTGCATAGCGTGTTACATTCGAACAATGAATCTATTGCAATGTACACGGATGACTCTAACACTGAAAGAAGAGTTTGTTTCCATGCTATGTTCCCCCTTTTGAAGTCGGTGGGCCTCTGCAGAGTGCTGCGCTTGTCTCCACAGTTGAGTTGGTTGTAATGCACTGCTTGGTTTAGAGACCTATTTGCAATTCGTACTGAATCACATAGCGCAATTAGTGCCATTGATGAATTGAAATCTCTGAATCACTTATTTCGCAGTATTCCTGACTGCATGGCTACTGCGAGTCGGAAAGATGTCGATCTTATATTCTGCTGAGTTCCTATACATTTTAAGAGTTGTGTGCCTCCAAAAATGACAGAATTAAGGGACAAACCGTCATTGGATGGCAGGGTCGCTACCACCCGTCATATATCCTTGGACATTGTCGTGGTATACGGCTGAGTATGTATGTACGTTTGTTCCGTACATGAATAACTCCGTTCCACTTTCCTCTAAGAGTGCTTTACTTTTACCTTTTGCTTTTGATTCTTTAACCAGAGAAGATTCGTAATATTATACATCTATTGCCCTTTGCAGCGTTTCGAGGATCTAATTAAACAACTAAGGCCAAAACTATACTTTTAATTACATAAAAAAATGAAATTTTAAAACTTTAAATATACTAAGGCTATAATAACGAGGATCTAAACATAAATTTATACTACCAATGAGTACTACGCGATGGTTGACGCAAAAATTCACTTTAGTACGGAATGGTAACTAACGAACATGAATGAGTTTTGGATTCCTTTTACCTTTAACCAAGAGGGAGTCTGGCGTTGGATGACCTTGAACGAGAATCTCTGTGATGCGATGATTCGAGGCAAGTTGTACAGGAACCTTCTCGCAGACGTCAGGCTGACACGGAAAAACAGTTGACCGTCTCTCTGGGCAAAGGAGGCGCTGGTTAGGGCTATTCGGAAATAACAGCTTATCCCGAGGTAAGTGAGGAGCGTGTGGCGATGCTTCTTGACTTGAAGATATAAGCGAGGGAATTGTGGATGTACGGTTATTCCAACCCCTGGGTTAAACTTGTGGCTTCTCGATGATGAGACTTGACCAAGAGGTGAATCTTTTCTCGAGTGAAATTTCACATTGGTATTCCTCAATGGTGAGGGATATCTCTGTTTTTATTCGGAAAACTGAGATAGGGGGTTTCTCTGAACGAGATTGGTATGAGAGTGATTCTCGATACCGCTGGTCTACTCTTCGATGTGACCAAGGGAAAAGCCATGAGAAGAAAAATCCTGCTCGGTTCCACCTTCTTCTTGATTCCCGGTTTGCCTCCAGGACTCGTCTTCTTCTCCTGATGGCTATCCTGTTTCTTCTTTCATTTCTGATCTGATGTGTATAGAAAAGGCAAAGAGAGATCACTGTGTAACACAGGCGAACAGGCAGTCGTAGAGGAAAAGGCTGCGGAAATAACTTGAGAGGGGATAGGAAGAGTTGATAGGTCGGTGGCAAGTTACCGATACGTGGTGTGGTTGGGTGGATCTTGAGGTGTTCGTGACTGGACGACGGTTGGGGGGTGGTCAGGAAGGAGAGCGTTTCTGCTTAGTCGGAAACGCGTTATTCCTGATGCTTTTAACTTATGCGAAGAACGGTATGAGTTGCGCTCGAAATATATATACGTCGATTATCTCCTAGGGGTAGGGGAGGGTTGATAAGGCCCCACCTTTAAGCCTCTCTCCTAGGGTATCACTTTTCAACGTTGTGACCATTCGCCATTCTGGTTTACGTCGGAGAAAGAGAAATTTCGTCTATTTAGCGAAAATAGACTATCTCCCCCTCTTTTGTATATATTAACCAAATACGAAATCTGCTGATGGTAATCCTTCTTTGCGAGCGATTTTGAGGATTTTTGGTACAGCGGGGCAAAGGGGTGGGTGGGGGGAAGGGGGTAAAGTATCGGACCATATGGAACGTACCTGTTGACGCTGTGTTAACAAATTAGCGTCTGTTTTTCCTCGTGATATTGATTTCCTCACAGACATGACTTCTGAAGATTGAGCTTCAGTGTGATTGTACTTTTGGAAGTCCTCTAGCTGCCTCCATAGTATTTAATTATTTAAATTGTTGGCTGCACTCTCTGGCCCACAGGGAAGGTGGGCCCCCTCTGGTACCTAAACTTGCTCTCCAGATATTTATTGTTTTATTAATCGTGGTATTTTTCATTTCTTTTCTAATTTAGTTATTGATTGATCTGGGTTAAAGATAGGCTTTGTTGTAATTTAGGTCGCTGTGCCATCACTATCCAGCTCCAGAAGATGGGGATAAATTAAAATATCTTCCTAAGGCTTCCTAGATATCTTCCTTCCACAACTACCTCGCCCGAGATCAATTTATTGGGTGCGTTACCTCGTCAGATCTAATAAATAGGGAGTAGGTTTACTAACGTCGATACGTTGGGACTAGCCACGCATGTGTCGCTACGACAGAGGCCAATCACATTTAAACATAAGCATGATGGTGAACGGATCTCCCCTGGGGTCATGAAGGGTTCCACGATCGCTTGCCTGTTTTACGCAATACTACCCAGACACTTCCAATCGAGAACCGGTCCCTGATATTCCCAGGCTCACAAGCAATTGCCATTTTGATCTTTATGTTGGTTTCCTTACTTGGCTGAAGGTCCGTCTTGGCCAGGAGACGGTTGAATTTACCTACCTACCATCTATTGAATATTTTTTAAAACTTTTTTATAGCCTTTTGGACAAGATAAAAGTAAGTGATACCTAAATATTTCAAATTTTCTATTCGCTATATTCAGTATTGTCCTTTTCAAACAAAATTTTAAATAAATTTTCAATTTTGGAAGCCTATTAAATTATAAATAAGAAACACTGAACTGAATTTAAACTTTTATAAAGTTTAAAATTGTTACAGACTGCCACTGAATTTGCTACAACTAGAACTTTCTCCTCTACCATGAAGAACTATTGCCATGAGCCTAGGATGTTACGTGACTATCTCTTGTCACTGTGTGTAGCACTGCGGGAATCTCATAAGCTAAAAAGATGGAAGATAATGTGTCGAAACTATCTTTCCCCTCCACCAGCATCAGATTCCAGCTCGGCTATGGCATATGCTAATCGAAGGCTGTATTCCCATGAAAACCAGGAGCTAAGCCTTACAATGTGTTCAGGATTTCATCCATCGAGGTACAGGGGTTCAATCACACATACCCATATTTTCTGAATTTTATCCTTTTGATCGAACAACAGAGTTCCATGGACTGAATATCTCCTCCTACATGAACAGGATGAGAGCGTGATTTTGGATTCAGTGAAGGAATGTACTGTTTTTTTTCTATTATATTTGAAATGTTTAAAAACTAGTAGCGCTCACGTGTAAAGTCATAAAAAGACTTTATTAAAAACTAGGAGCGCTCACGTGTAAAGTCATAAAAAGACTTTATTAAAAACTACAAGCGCTTATGTGTGACATCCTAAAAAAATGTGTTGATATCGAAGAAGTCTGAAGCGAAAAAATGCCTCCTCTGCCTCATAGTTCAAATGTTTTGGCAAAATAACCATAAAAAACATTACTTTGATAAGGTACTGACGACTGTCAACTTTAACAGCACAAAATATATTAGATTGTCAAAATATTAATGTAAGTTTTTTATAAAAGAAGATATAATCATTTTTCAAGACGTTCTTATGATCTAGCAATTTCCCACGAAATGGGGGTCAGGCGACTCAACACCACTAGAACTCTTTCTCATCTTTTCCCTGCAGCGGTCGCCGTTCTTGACGAGTCGTTTTCAAGGATTTCTGTTTAGTACACTTCTATTTAATCCTTTCTCTCTCATGTCACTCAGAATACAGTCTTTTCATCTCATTTTCGGTCTTCCTCTTATTCGGGGCCACTCTACCTCCATATTCATCACTTACCTTGCTAGATATCACTCTTCATCTTCTCTTCTTGCAATGTGTCCAAACCATCTCAATCTTGCTTCTTGTACTTTTCTTGATAATTTGGTTACTTTCACCGATCATCGAATGTGTTCGTTTCTAACTTTGTCTCCCCTCATAGCCATCCAATCCTTCCATATTATATTTTGTAATAATATTTATATTTTAACATGAAATATAAGGTTAATAATTCAGCTTTAAACAAAAAATAAATAAACTTGGAAGCAAAATAGATATTTAATTACCTATATGGAATCAATTATTTATAACTAAATCATATTTATAACCAAACTTCAAAAGTTTTAGACAATTGATTTTAAAGAAAACTTGCATTTCTTTTTTTAAATGCACATAATGTATTAAGTAACAAAAAAATAAAAATGTTTATTTTGCCCTGCTTTAGAGAGAAAGTGCAAACATGGTCATAGTTACATGCGTGTCCTTAACGCCCAAACATCTGAACAGTAGACGTTTATAACATAGACATAGACCTTTTATTATTTAAAATCTATTAATTATAGATTGTGGTGCAAAAAAAAACTCCATTTCGCCAATTGAAGCCCTTAGTCTGTTTCTGCTGGAGAGTAGACCTGACCACCGCAGCTATGTAAATAATCGCTCACTCTCAACATATGATGTAACCGATGTTCCTTCTACCAATTTAAGGGTCATGCTGTTGATCCAATGATACTCTGTTTTAAATATGTCTATATTTTCTTTTACTTGAGTGTTGGTTTTGTTTATTATGCTTTCATTAGATTTAGAGCCAACCTTTCTCTTTATCATTGCTGTCCTGGACTTAGTTTCATCCTGAATATAGTCTTTATAGCATGATAAAAAATCAAACCTAAAAGTTTCATTTTCATTTATTTTATTCTCAGACTCTTCGGATTTGTAGAATTGTCAATAGAAGAATCGGCTGCAGTGTTTGATTCTGATTCATGTATCATTGATGTCTCTTTCAAGATCTTCCTCATTAATTAAAGAATTTGGTCATATATCTATGATCAAGAAAAGTGGCATGAATAGTATTCTTATCTTTTAAGTATCTATGAAATCTTTCCTCTGATGAAGTTTGCCAAGCAGAAATAGTTAAACCTAATCTTGTGAATTGATGTGACTGTTCGAATAATCGACGAGGTTAATGTTTCTCGGGTACTTAAACGTTTTGTCAAATCAGCAAAACTTTTTAGAATGCTGACCAATTTCTCCAGAAGATGCCATTGGTTATTTTACAAAGATCTTAGTTTCGGATGATCACAAAGATGTGGAATTAACGCTCACTTTTGTTCTAACATTCGGCACCACATTATATTGTTCTTGATACTTTTGGTATGTGTCAAATGCAGATAAAGAACGGTTGAAATGAGCTATGATAGCCATGCACAATGAACAAATGTTCAAAACATATTTTTGAACAAATATAGCATCATTTAAGACATCTTGTAAAGTGTGCAAAAGGCAAGGTAATCCATGAGATCCAGTTCTATCTACACCTGTTTGCAGCATTTGTCCAGAACAATTACATGAACCTTTTTATTGCAATTTTAAAGTCATCTATACAATTTTGAAGGTATTCATTTATATTTGCAGCCGTATGAAACTCATCAAATGCAGTTACTCTTAAAATGACTGTTCTTTGCTCTAAATCCTTTGTCAGGCTGTTAAACTTATGAAGGATGAATTAGCTGTTGAAGCTGTCCATCTATCTGTTGTGAATGAAATGAAGGATGCCTCATCTATTGCATCTTGTATCTTTTTCCGAGTTCGATTATATACAGGAAGGTGCAAAAAGTCTGGAACCATAGGCAATTTACTATATAAGAATTTACAGTTTACATATAACAATTGATTTGCTTATACAAAATTACTGTATAACAATTTACAGTTTAAAATAATGTTCAAACTGAAATCCACCTTCTTCCAAACACTTTCTTACTCGGGAGACACATGATCTTTGCACATTTGCAAGCAAAGAGTTATTCCCTTTTAGGGTTTAAGTTTCTTGTGTGATGTTATCTTTTCGTGCTTGTAATGTTCTTGGTTTGCTACCATAAACCACTGATTTAAGATGGCTCCATAAGTAAGAATCCAAAGGACTGAAATCTGGAGATCTTGGTGGCCATTCAACCGGCCCTCGACGTCCAATCCATTTTCCTGGAAATGCGTTGTCCAAATATCTACGCACATCCTTCACAAAATATGGCGGAGCCTCATCTTGTTGAAACTACATATCTCTCCGAAATGCTAATGGTACATCATCTAGGTGAGGCATAAGGAATGTTTGTAATAAATCAAGGTACGATTCACCCGTTACCGTGTGTGGGAAGAAATACAATATTAAAAAAATAATTATATAGTAAATTGCCTATGGGTCCAAACCTTTGAACCACCCTGTATGTCAACAAATTCAGTCTCTGTTATGTAATTAAACTTGGAAGAGTGTAGTTAGGGCAGATATGATTTAAAAGTCTTTGAAACCCTAAGTCTTCAACTATAGAAAAAGGTTGAATATCAGTTGCGATCATTTACCCAATCAAATAATGATTGCTGTTGCTTTATTGTCATTGTCATAGGTTAGCCGAGCTTATATATATATATATATATATATATATATATATATATATATATATATATATTTATTTGTTTTAATAATTTTTTATAAACCGAATAAACTTTGACACTTGGCGTAGGTTCGTGCCTCGGTGACCGCTTGAGGATCCGGCTCTAAGAGTGCTAATCTTTATTTGTATTCTAGTGAATGAATAAAAGGGTTTTTTTTTCTTGACTTTATCAATTATTGCCACTTCCACCCGTTCGAGGATAATTAAAACAGTACTTTTACTAAAGAAATAGACTTTAATGAACATAAACCATCTCACTAAATAACATAAAACAAATACCGATCTAATAAACTTAAACAAAGAGAAAATGGGATTACTGGGTGAGCTCTCGCAGCTTGCTTCGAGATAAAAATTTTACGGGGGGAACAATTTTTAAGTTAATATCGTTGTCCTTGGCCAGACATCCACTAAGCTAATTATTATGCACGGGGACATAACCAACATGATTATTCTTTACTCACATAAGGTAATGGAGATTAAATACTCGCGACCAGTTAGACTATCCTCGGAGATTTTGATCGGAGTGGGCTGTTTGCTCGATAGATGGCGTTCGTCGATCTGCCTGTCGAGTTGACGGGTGATGTCATGAGGGATCTGGGGTGGAGGCGAATTCAAGCGAAAGCTGAGTACTTCTACTTTTCTTCCGGACGAGATGAAATCGTTGTCTTCTTTTCAATTTTTCTATCTAGTTGTGGTTTGTTCAACTCAGATAGAATAAGATAGAGAGTCCTCAAACTGGCTAGCTTGATACTCAATATCTTGGGGACTCGAACGGCGCCGAGCTTCCTTGGTACAATCTGTTTTTGTACAAGGACTGCAATTTCTCCTTAACTTGCAGAAAACTTTCTACCGGTGATATTTCTGTTTCCTTCTCGAACTCGAAAAATCTCCTAACCGGTGACTTACTTGTCTCTTCCGTTAGAATGAACAAAAAGCCACGTTTACTCGGGTCAACCTGTTATATACACAAATTACTCCTACGGGGTTGGGGAGGTAAAGGGGAAGACTCGCAAGGTGAGACCTCAGATTGGTCTCCCGCGCTTGGTGTCTTGTAGCTCGGAGAGAGGGTAATACGAGATCGGCAGTTTGCACTTTTAAATGGATTGTTTATAAGTACACCCTCAAAGGGCCTGCCTTTTAAGCTGAGGTCAGGAATCTTTCTCGTAACATTTACCCTTTTGCCCGTTCTCCTATGTTACCGGAGAACATCGGAGGGGTAAAGCTAAACCTAGATGTCTTTTGTTATTATTTCCTGGGCCTCGATACATATATATATATATATATATATATATATATATATATACTAAACTCTTATTATTCCTCTACAGTCATTAATATTCCAGATTTTTTCCCTCTCAATAATTTCAAAAGGAGTTTGTTGTGTAGTACTTGTATTTGCACCTGCAATTTTTTTTTTAACTTTTCTGCAGAGTGTGTGTTATTTTTCCTTTTCTTTTCATCTTTCCTTTTCTTGAGAGTTTCCTCATAATGTGTAATATCCTTATGTTTTGTTTTTAGGTGTTGTATCATATTTGTGGTAGTGAAATTATTTGCTGCATTTCATTTTGATTCTCTCGATATTTTTTGGCTACATTTACTGCGGATAGCAGATGAGTTATCCTCGATGCTGACAGTAAAATGCTTCCACACCCAACTTGTAGACTTTGTTTGAATTGCACTAGCCATCATAAAATCAGTTAATTATCAATGTATGATAGATCGGCTTATTGTAGTAATTTATAGAAACTTTTATAGCTCAAAACTCTCTACGTTTATAAGTAACTTCTAAAAAAGAGAATAATAAATAATTATAGTTTGGAACCGATATGTGGATTTGTTGTCAATGTATCATTGTACATTTATTTTATTACATTTTATCAATTTATTTACATTTATCACATTATTAACATACATTTTTAATTTCGCAAGAATAATTATTTCAGTTAATGTTTAAAGGTAGAGCTTTTATGAACAGCACCTTCTTTAACCCAACCACTCAAACCAAATCACATTAAATTGGCAAACAAGGACACAAACAAGGACAATGTAACTAACCTATTCCCTATAACCAGATTTATGTGCTTTACAAATTGCCACACCTTTAAAAAAATTATCAGGTGCAGCGTAAAATATTGCCTGGTCAACCCTTAGATATATATGATTAAACTTAGAAAAAGATACAAGATACAATAGATGAGGCATCAATCATTTCATTTATAACAGATGGGTGGACATTTATCACAGTTAATTGATCATTTATAAGTTTAACTGATCATTGGCTTATGAAAAGTTTGGGCAAAGAACAGGTAACTCAATTCGACGAGTCACATACAACTACACATATAAGTGAATGTCTTTAAAAGCATATAGAACTTATCAAAGATTTAGTGTGATGTCCAAATACAGAATGTTTATCTAATATACCAAAGGCGCCTTATCTTGCATTAAGTAAGGTAGCACAATGGCTATAGAGTAACTATTTCGTAAATTGAATTTGGGAAGGAAATTCCTAGCCCTATGCCTGAGACTGATTGTACTCAGATCGTCACATTCAGCGAGTAAGGGAAAAGAAATGTGAACAAAGAACCCGAGCAGGGCGCCGAACTCCCACCAGAACCAAGCCCGTTGTTGCACCGGAAATCTTGTTTCCTCTTGCGGGAGGTACAGAATAATATATTCAATTATTACTTCTTCACAAAACAGTCATGTTTCTGGTTAGTATTATTCACCTACAGTACGAAATATAGTAAATGCCAAGTTATCGGCCAAATTTAGCCGATAGCGATAGCGATAGCAAAAAATTGGCCGATATAGCCGATGCCGATTATTGGTACATCACTAGTTTTATTCCAAGCAGAAAGACCCAAGCAATTCCCCTTAAAACCTCATCCGCGCAGACCTATCATACATTTCATCTTGGGCCAGCCCTTTCTCTGCCAAACATTGATTCATATAATCAACCAACATTTTATGCCGGGGTTTCATCCATTCTCACACCCTGAGACTAACTATCGTATGTTTTCCCCTCAAGTCTATTTCTTTTTACGTGTACATACCACCTCAGACTATTCTCATTCACAACCTTATTCACTCTTTCTTCACTCTTTCCACCTTTCGCACACCAACCATCGTTCTCAAGTTGTCCATTTACACCGCTCTTACTTGATATATTTCCTCCTTATTTTCTACAGTTTCACTCTCATACATCAACGTTGGCACCAGCATACTCACCTTCAGCTTTACTGCACATTCTCTACTCAAACACTTAGAATTTCTAATCCTTTAATTGTCCCACAAACTTTCCCACCATTTTTAACTTTGTGGTTGCAAACTGCTTCATCTGTATTACTACCATTCACTACAATGCATCCTACATACTTAAAAATTGGCCCTTATTCCAGGGTGACACCATGCACTCTGATATCACACCCTGCCTCGTTCTCACCCAAAATACGATTACCTTACTTATTTCTGCCTTCACCTTTAGCCTTCTCCTGTCACACACCCTGTCAAATCTTCGATTAATATTTCCAAATTTCTCTCAATCTCAACTACCAATACTAGGGCATTTATCATAATAGAAACCCATTCCTCTTAATTCCTCATTAGTCTCATCCCCCTTTTCTCTCACTTCCATACGCACCTCTCTCAGTACTCCAATCATACAGATATTAAACAGCTATGTCGAAATCACCATCATTGACTTACTCTCTGCATGTACTCGTATGCACAGCTACTCACTGCAAGAATCTTTCATCCTAACGCACGCTTAACTTTCAGCATAGATACTCTTTACAACATCCAATTTCGGCCAAATTTCGCCTCGGAAGTTGAATCTCCCTCCCATCTCGAACGAAACTCTGCCAACAAAGGCCGCCCAGTCTCGTGCATTCTCTCGTGCTGGGCAAATCATCGTATGTTGTGCTGATATTTTACATTTTTTCTTCAAATTAGCCCTCGTTATGGATTCTAAGAAAGTGAAAAGTGACATTGCAAGTGGTGGCAGGGCAATTAAGAGTTATATTATTCACTTAAAGTAAGAATTAATAAAGAAAAGAGAGTGGAGTGTCTGTTAGTGACCTAGCCAAAGAGTATGGAATGTCTAAGTTCACTATCCGCACATTGATAAAATATAAAGAGACAATATAGGCGGCTGATGTGTCTAAAGGAGTGTTTGGAAAATCAAATATAAGGCCACAAATTTTAGAAAAAGTAGAATAGTTGCTCTTATTTGGCCAGAATCATATACGACTAGAAGGAGACATGAAACTGAGGTCACAATATGTGAAAAGGCTAAGAAGTTGCACAGTGACTTAGTGGCTAAAACACCCAGTACAATTGTTTCTGGCACTCAAGAATTTAAAGCAAGCAGAGGTTGGTTAGAGAAGTTTTGCAAACGAAGTGGCATTCATATTTTTGTAAGGCATGGTGAGGCAGAAAGTTGTGATAAAAAAGTTGCTGAAATGTTTGTAAGTTTGCTGCTTATGTGCGAAGTGAAGACTATCTCCCACAACAAGTTTTTAAATGTGATGAAACTGGATTATTTTAGAAAAAAATGCCAGGAAAAACTTTCATCACTCAAGACGAAAAGACACTTCTTGGGCACACTCCATTGAAATACAGGTTGACTCTTTTAATGTGTGCTAATGTGAGTGTGGAATGCAAAATAAAAAAACTGCTTTTATACCACTGAGACAAGAAGGAACAAGAGCACAAGTCTACATTGCCAGTAATGTGGAAATCAAATTCAAAGGCTTGGGTGACAAGAATTCTTTCTCGAGTATGCATGAGAGAGGAGTTTGCTCCAGCAGTCAGAAAACATCTTGAGGAGAACAATCTGATGCTAAACTGTCTTCTTATAATGGATAATGCTCTTCCACATCTTCTATGTTTGGAAAATGACTTACATGTTGCTTTAAACTTTATCAAAGTTAAATTCTTACCACTCAACACAACTCCTCTACTGCAGTTAATGGACCAGCAAGTGATTTGCAACTTCAAGACGTTATACAACAAGCATCTCTCTTTAAAGTGTTTTCAAGTTACCAGTGACACAGACTTAAACATTATGGCATAAACCTCATTGCCAAGGCATAGAGGGAGGTTTGGCCAAGATGTGTGCCTGAAAAAGATTTTGAAAGCCTTGGAGAGGCACCAGAACAGACAGCAGGGGCAGTAGTGGATGACGTAATGACCCTTGGAAAAGGTTTGGGATTGGAGGTCGACTCTGATGATATGGAAGAGCTTGTGCAGGACCAAATGAAAGAACTCATCACAGAAGACCTTGTTCAGCTGAAAAAATGAACAGATGAAGGAAGTAGAGTATGAATTTTAATCGAAAAAAGGGAAGAGGTTTCTACTCCTGAGGTCCAAGAAATGTGTGGCATGTGAGGTAAGGTTCAAATGTTTATTGAAAAGCATCATCCCGACCAAAGTGCGAGCAATAGAGTGTTAGACAATATGAAAGACATTGTTGTGTCTCATTTCCAAAACCTTCTCCAGAAAGGAAAGAGACAAACCACTCTGGATAGGTTTCTTGTGCAAAAAGAAACCAAAGAGAAATCTTGCAAGAGACCGAGACGAAAAGAAACACCAGAAACTGAGTTGCCCTCTGTTTTCATGCAGGGCGACTCAACATCCAAGCAATAAACATCAATGCCATCCACCATTCACCTCTGCCAGCAACTCCAAAGATGCAAGGTAAGTTATTAAATTTATTTATAATACATTAGAATTTAAATCTACATATTTCTATTTGCCATTGTACTATATTGCAGGCTTCTGGTCGCATGGCTCAACAGAAACTCATAAAAATGTAAAATAAATATGGGGATTTTGGTCTGGAACAAATGCTTTTTACTTTATTTTTAATGGGAAACAATTGCCTCCTAACTAGAGTAATCGCAAATCGAATGGCTCAAGGAACCAAGTAGATTCGACATGTGAGGTACCACTGTAGTTAGCAATCACTCTATACATGCTTAGCACCGGCAATATTTCATCTCTATCTACACGACCATAAACTTTCTTTAGCTTCATTAACCTAATGTACACTCTACACCTGTCAACCCTTGTTTTTTAAGCTAGATGGATCGGTGAAAATACTTGCTCTACACCCCACTTAACCACTTCATATATCCTTTGTTCAGCTCCAGCATCATTCACTCAGAATTCTTTCATACAGTTTAGCTACAATACTCAACAGATTTAGAGCAGAGGTAGGTAGGAGGCATTTAAGAAATGAATCCTCCGTAAATCATGGAATATATTGGGTTATCTCTTAAGTATTGCGGCATTTCTTCTCATGTTTATCATTATTTTATGGATTGAAATAGTTGACTAAAAAGTGACAAAATTTTACTAAGATTGTTATAGAAGAGGAAAAATCTGTTATTTTTAATTATGCTAAATGTTCTCGACAATTGATTGATTAGTCCTGGAAAAAAAAACAATACCCCAGCTAAACATGGTTTTCATCAAGCGAAGATTCATTTGTGCCTTTCATGGGATAGGAATGATATAATACATTTTGAACTTCCTAACCTAAATAAGACTATGACCACAGATGTTTACTGTGCTCATTTGGATAGTTTACACGCGACACGTGAATAAAAAAGGCAATTAATCAATAAAAGGAGAATGATCTTTTATTAAGACAACGCGCGACCTCATATCACAACAGATGCCAGACAAAAACAACATTTTCGCTTTTGAACTAAAGAGTCATCATTCGTATTCACCCAAACGAGTCACATCAGATTACTATCGTTTAGGAGTTTAGCAAATCACCTGAAGAGAATGAAGATGTCACCAATAGAAAGGGTCGAAACAAACATAAATAACTTTTTTATTTCAAAGGCAAAAATGACATTGAAAAGTTAGTAAAAAATGAAGATAGTGGTAGAAACTTGTGAAAATTATATTATTTTTTAAAAATTAATTAATAAATAAATAATTATTTAAATATACACAACTTCAAAGAGTTTTTATTTCCAACAATAAAATAATGATAAAAAAATGCACAAGGGTCCAACACATATTGTATGTATATATAAACTCCCAAAATAGTGTAGATAGGGGCAAAAGGCCCACCCGAGGCAAAAAGCCTTTCTGGCTCACCTACTGCACATGCGCAAAAAATGATTAGCTGAGTATGGCAACATTAACTCAGTGTAAGGTAAGTTCTTGTGTGAAGAGGGTGAGGCGTCAGTTCAACTTAGCCAAAAGGTATGTACAATTATGTTTTTTGTTGATAATCATCAAATATTTCATAAAATTTAATTCATGAAATGAGATGGTTCTTTGTCTGCAATCTCTCCATAATGTTGTAGTTTATACAAGTAGCCTAGTATCTCTTAGAATTTACAGTTTTTAGTGATTTATTTGCAATATCTTTTCACAATGGCTTCTTGAATGCTACATGGATGTCAGGGGCAACAGGCCTACCTACTTGTAGAGGCAAAAGGCCCAGGGTGGGCTTTTTGTCCCGCTGTAATTGTAGGCTATAAAAGGCCTATTAATTAAGATATAAATTGAGGTACATTGAAGTAAGTAATCAAGCTTTGTTTCCTTCTTTTCAAATAAAGCTTAATGCAAGATGGTACGGACATACAAGCGGAAAACAAATAGGGCATCCTACAGTGACGATGACCTAAGAAATGCTGTTGTAGCCATCGCAAATGGAGCTTATGTTATTGGAACATCCAGAGAGTACAAAGTTTCGGCCAGAACTCTGCGTCGTCACAGAGACGAAAAAGTGAAAAATCCAGGGTCTACTACATTTGGATCATTCAAGAAAACTTTCAGTGAGGAGCAGGAACATCAACTTGTGAATCTCATAAAAAATTGGAAAGTTCTCTCTATGGCTTTTCGGCAAAACAATTAAGGCGTTTGGCCTATGATTATGCTGAAAAGCTCAAAATTCAACAGCAGTTATCCAAAGAAACCAAAATGTCTGGGTCTGATTGGATTCAGAGTTTTCTGAAGAGAAACCATCTTTATATTAGAAAGCCAAAAGGGACAAGCATGGCTAGAGCCACAGGGTTCAATAAAGAATAAGTCAATAATTTTTTCTACATTTATGAAAATGTTTTGAAAGATGTGAAACCCTCCTCTCTCAACATTTGGAATATGGACGAAACAGGGATATCTGTTGTGCAGACACCTGGTAAGCTAGTAGCATCAAAAGGCAAAAGATGTGTTGGGAAAATTACCGCTGCAGAAAGAGATAAGAATATTACAGTTGTTTGTGCTACTAATGTCGCTGGAAGTTACATGCCACCAATGATCATTTTGCGAAGAAAAAGAATGGTTAAGACGCTTATGAAAAATGCTCCATCTGGATCTATTGCTGCTTGCACTGACTCTGGGTGGATTGATGAGGAATGTTTTATAAAATAGTTGACTCATTTTATCAGTGTGGCAAAGCCATCCAAAGAAGACCCACACATTTTAATCCTTAATGACCATCATTTCCATAAAACACTAGCTGCAATCGATTTAGCCAGGAAAAATGGTATGGATATGATCACACTTCCTCCCCCCCCCATTGCACCCATAAGATGCAACCTTTAGATAGGACATTCTTCAAATCACTTCAAGCAGCATACAGTTAAGCCTGTGATTCCTTTATGTTTTCAAATAAAGGAACTAAGATAACAACCTATGACATTTCAGAAATTTTCTTAACTGCATATAACAGAGTTGCAACAATTGAAAAATCAGTGAATGGTTTTAAAGTTTGTGGGTTGTGGCCACTGGACAAAAACATATTTTCTGATGATGACTTTGTTTCATCAAATATGATTCAAGCAGGTGGCAACAACGAAGATCCTTTGGAAAAACCATCTGGCTTCCAGGCTCCATCTAGGCCTATCTCTGAACATTACCCTCTTGCTGTAGAGGAAAATGACCAAGAGCCAAGCAATCCACCAAAATCTCCACCTAAGGTATTAAAAAGCTTGATATCAAGCCCCAAAACTTCAAACCACCCAATAACAGGCAAAAGAAAACATGAGCAAGCTCAAATTATTACCTCAAGTCCTTTCAAAAGGCAAACTGAATTACTCTTTCAAAACAAGAAGGCCAAATCAGCCCTGAAGAATGCATTCACATCGAAAATGAAGAATCAAGAAAGAAAAGAAGTCAAGAAACAGCGCTTAAAAACGAAGGAGTTAAGGAAAAGAAACCCGGATGACCTCAGTGACTCGGAAGAGGAATGGCCTTGCTTTATTTGTCTAGAGCCATACAAGACAAGTCCTCTAGGACAAGAGTGGGTCCAGTGATTGGCCTGCAAAACGTGGGCTAATGTAAAGTGGTCATCAGGAGATCCTAGTTACTACTGCCCCAATTTCCTGTCCGATTACACTGATGAATCCTTGACTGTTTTTGAAATTTTTATCATGAGGTATGATCTATGTTATCTTACATATTTTTTGTAGCTAAATACTAAAGTGAGTTTTGTTTCAATTGAAAATTATTATTTTTGGGTGTGTGTGGCTAGGGCAAAAAGGTCATAATTAGGCTACTATTTTTTGTAATATTTATAATGGGGAATGGTCTATGTTTTCATACATATTTTTGTAGCTACATACCAACATGATTTTGGTCTTTGTTTCATTCGGCAAGTGATGTCAGTTTGTTGTCTTTTTTGTGGTTGGAGCAAGAGAAACATATTAGGCCCATGTAGGCTACTATTTTTTTCCTTTAATTATGAGCCAATGACTATGTTTTCATAAATATTTTTGTAACTAGGTACCAATGTGATTTTTAATTCAACTGGAAAGTAATTTGTTTAGTTTTTGTGGTGGGGGCAAAAGGCCCATATGTAGGCTTCTTGACCTAGCAATGGGGCATAAGGCCTATTTACACATTTTGTGAATTTTGTATTTTTTCACAACATTCTTTAAACTGTAAAAGGATATTACTTTGTTATAATATGAGGAAATACTGTAACTGCATCATCTTAAAATTACACACATTTTGAATAAATAGTTTATTTTTTATGAATATTTTTTCTTAAGGTGGGCTTAGTGCCTCACCCTACCCTATATGATCTTGTAACGTTATTTTTGTAAATAAAGTCAAAAACGCTTGCAATAATTTAGTCTATTTCATGTGGTCCCTCCCCATATTGTCAACAGCTGGGAATTTATTGTATAAAGATAAATTTTAGTCCGTCATTAATGTACAAGATTAGGCAAATCTATAAAAAAACACGATATTTGCTGACATTTTCTTTTAATTTTTGCTTTTTCTAACGTGTTTATGTCGACCGTTGCTATTGATTGTACATACACATGGACGGATTTCTATTGTTTGCATACATAGTTTCGTATTTATTCACTCAATAAATTCCGGACCGCTGCTATTTCCAAAATTGCCCCCTAGGGGGCTACAATTCGAAGACTCTGTTTGAAATTGTCCCCCGAGAATTTCAATACAACTTCCAGTTCCAGCACTCCATTGGTCTTTTTTATCTCTTATCTTTTATATTCACTTTATATTCATTTCCACTTTCCAGTTTTCCGTGTTTTCTTTTTCGCATTATTCACCCCGAATCGAGGACTGTGAGGAAAAGAGATGGTGAGAGATTTATTATATTTCAATATTGATACATATGTGATTAAGCAAATGTAGAAAATTTAGAATTATAATTACTGGTAAATATAGATAATTACAAACATGTTTAGTAAATCTAATAAATAAACAAATTATTTAACTTCATGATAACAACTTGCGGCAACTAAAAATACATTAGATCTATTTTATAGTGCACGTGATACTCGTATAGTTACGTGAGGTGTTTTCGAAAATGCAATACAATTTTGCATTCCACATTTAATTTCCATTATGACAATTGTGTTTGAATATCGCTGGTAATATTAGTGCGAATAACTCTTTAACCTGTATATAAGCGATCCGCATATGTTTTGTTTGCAGATTTGTAATAATATTGCAGTGGGAATGTTGAAGCAGTGCCAGACTAATCCTGACTTATTTAACTATGTCTCTGGCTCGTTCAACTTTAAGCCTCAGCAGCGCAGCATCACTAATGAGATTCCAAAGGCTCTACCCTTTGTACTTTAGCTGCCCTCTTGCGGATCAAGGCTTATAATAAGCGCCGCAGACCGTGTGCCCAGCTTGTTCGAATCAATTACAAGACTCTCTCGAGAAGGAGGAAAATGCAATGCCTTTTCCCGTTCTCATATTATCGAGAGAACAGAATAAAAACATACTACAGATTGCTCTTTCTGCATATTCAACGTTACTCGATTTTCAGCTAAAAACAAACACAAGATCGTCAACCATAGTTTGAAATTTGCAGTAAGACCAGTGCCCTACAACAACGATCTTCCCATTCCGCTACCACAGGAGGACGGCATCAAAAATAGCGATGATGAAGAGGAGTATGATGAGGAAGCCTTTACTAATATAGGTGAAACATATACGATGTAGTGGTATTATATTTCATGAAAATGAGTTGTACATGTAGTTCATATTCTACAGTTGATGGACCTTTATGTTTTTGTAACGACAACGCTGAATTTTCCTGTAGACTATTGAATGAGCATGATTATTTTTAGTGGTGTTTTATTCATAGAATCATACTCGTATAAAACGATGCCGATGCAAATTTGTTACAAGAAAGCCCCTGTTCTTGTAGGACATTCAGTAAACCTATAAATATGTTATGAGAAAATCTTAGTACTTCTAGATGCCATAAAATACCAAGCAACTACTGAACATTGGGTACAGCTGATTTGGCCTTTTCGACAAATATACGAAGCAGGGATATGAAACCTTGATAATAAACTTCTGGGCGCTTGACAAAATGTTCTGCTCCTTCCGCTTTACAAATAGCTGGGTTTAGTAAAGCAATTCTTGAAAACACCACCAAAAAGAAATTCGAAGGCATTTGAGTAGGTGATAAGTAAATTCTGAAGATCACTGAGGAGAAGCTGAAGGAAGGCTTCTTCCTCTGCCCAGAGTTTAAAGAAAGCGAACAGGACCAAATCTTCAAGACACGTAGAGATGATCCAGAAATGGAGGGCTGGAGCTCATTTAGATGGCTTTGTGGAAGTTTCTCGGGGAACTAGAAGTCCCGAGATTTTAGAAGTAGCGTTAAAAGACTTCTGACATTTTAATCTGCTATGATATGTCAGATGTCCCTCAAAGTTAATTTCCTTTATTCACATGTGGACGTTTGCGACTAGAACCTTGAACCAGTGTCTGATGAACAAGCGAAGCATTCTCATCAAGATATCAGCGCAATGGAGTATCGATACTAAGAATCGGGTTGGAATGAAAGAAAGCTTTAAGATTACTATTAGATGTTGTCCAGAGACAAACCTAAGATGGAGCGCTAAGAGAAGCCCAAAGATCAATGATTTTATGCTAGCTGTGTTTTTTTTTTTGTTCCAAATGTTTTAAGTTTGTCTAATGTATATTATAATGTGACCTGGGTAACATTCCTACGTTAAAAACTAACCTTCTTTTTTTTTTTACTTGGTATAACGTATCAAGTTTGTTCAATTGTATACTTATGTTACTTATCTATGTATGCTTCCCACCTCGGAAAGTTGAATTTTTGCGAAAAAACGTTACTATTCTACGTTTGCTTACACATATAACTACTTAGAGTATCAGATGAAAATAGTAAGTGACATGTATAAATAAGCCGCGAAACATTCAAATAGACTGTAAATTCGAAATCTGAATCAGAAAAAGTAAAATTCATCTTTGAAGAAAATAAAAGTTAAATTTTATCTACCTGTGTAATTTTTCATATTTACCACTTTTTATGAAGAAAATAAATTTGACTAAATTAATCAAATTGCCAGATAATTTTACATTTCTAAGCGTTCATACCACAATATGATTAATTTGTTTAAAGTTATTACTTATAGCAAGGTAGTTTGTAACTATGAAGCATTAGAGTTAAATTTTAATAATTTGCTGTTTATCAAATATACAAAACATGCTGAGAAATAAATATAATTAACATTAATTATTTATAATTTGCATTTCTCATTTACCTAACATATGTACATATATATTTTTTCCCACTCCCAAATGCGTTAGGAATATTAAGCTACCGGTTTTTTTTTAAAGTTCAGTTATGCTCGTTTTTTAATTTTTTCTAGACGTTTACGTGTGTGATAAAAAGAACTCCGTCAAACAAACTTAAAGTTAGATTTTTGGACAACGTGTCATTAAAACCTCTTTTCCATTCTGTGTAGGTGTGTTGAGATGAAGGTGAAAAGAATCGACATCGTAGTTCTCCGGTGAGCGGCCCACAACAAGTCCGACATCTCCAAGCGGCTCAATGTCATTCAGATGACTGTTTACAGAATGGCGGAGAGGCTCGAGAACGGGGAAGAGCCTAAAAATCGACTTTGTTCAGGTAGACTTCAGGTTGCCAACCATTTGGATGAGACAAAGGACTTCGAAAGTTCTCCGAAGCTCAAATAACTGCGCTCGCGAATAATAACATCTCGGTGGCCACAGTGTCCAGGGCCACCAAGGAGGAGGGCGGCAAGAGCTTGAAGTTCGTGGAAAGACCTCTGTTTACCGGCCCTATACGAGAACAACTTCAGGAGCGCTGTTGTCGATTCCTCAACGACTTGAACAGTCATTGAAATCGAATTATCATTTTTTATGATGAAAGAACCTTCACGGTCGATCCGGTCATCAAGAAGCAGAAAGACCGCGTGGTAAGTTTTTCCAGGACGTCCTTGAGGTCCGCTATGTATCTACGACCAAGTAGTCAGCTCCGTAATGATGCTTGGTGTCTTGGCTTTGAATGGTGAATAGATGCCGCCGATTACAGGCTTACCGCGGCCGATTACACGAATATTTTGTCCAGAAAGTTCATGCACTGGGTGAAAAAGACCAAGAAGAATACGGACTACGTCTTTCAAAAGGACAGTGCCCAGGCCAACACGGCCAAGACCATTCAAAAGTGGCTTGGGTCGAACATGAACTTCTGGTTGAATGGTTGAAGGACTTTTGGCTGCCGCAGTCGCCCGACTTCAATTCTCTTGACTACAGCTTGTGAGCGCATGTCGAGGGCAAAGTCAGCAAGGTCAGCTACAGCAAACTCGACAAGCTGAAGCCCTTCGTTAACAGCGTGTGGGCGATCATGAGCAAGGACTTTGTCCGCAACGTGTGCGTGGCCTTCAGGTCTCGCCTGTAGCGCTCGTGCTCGCACCTGAGGGCGGCCACATTGATTAATATTACAATTTAAATACGTGTCTAACTGCATCAAAATTATCATTATGTCCTTTGTTAAAAGCGTTCTAGCGAGTGTACCATGACTTTTGCCATACCCAGTAAATGGTAAGAAAAATATAAACAAATATTACACCACATAAAACAGCATATCACAACATAACAACATATCAATAAATACAACAGATCTGAATAAGTTTGAAAAGATATCCGGTTAAAAAATTCTTCCACAACACAAAGATTTACCGAGGTTGCGTAAATAAAGCAATGGTAGATAAATAAATAGAGATAAAGAAAGGGAGCTATGGAAAGATGAGAAAAACGGGCTGAAAAGAGATAAAGAAGAAGAACAGATAACGGATGAGGAAAAGGATCAGAAAATTTATGAAAATGGAGAAGAGAGATGAGTAAAAAGAACAGATAAGAGATGAGGAAAAGGATCAGAAAATACTCGTATATGAAAAGAGGAGAAGAGAGATGAGAAAAAAAATCAGATAAAATTTAGTGAGAAAGATAACAAAATTACTGCGAAAGAAAAGAGAAAAGAAAAGAGGAAAAAGAGCTAAGAAAAATGGAGATCAAGCGATTATAAAAGATGAGTAAAAGGGAAACATAGAGAGTAGGAAAAAATGGCAGAGAGAGGTGAGGAAAAGAAGAGAAAAGAGTTGAGAGCAAAAAGAAGTAAAGGTTTAAGTAAAAAGAGCAGATAAGTGATGAGTGAAGAGAAGAGAGATGGTGACAAAGAGAATGAAAGAGATGTGGAAAAAGAGCTGATATTAATGGGGAAAAAGAGATGTGGATAATAACTGAAAATATATGAAGGAAGTGAAAATTACAGAGGTGAGGAGAAAGAGCATAAAAGAACGAGAGAAATTATCTGTGAAGAGATAAAGAAAAGGGCATAAAAGAGATAAGGAAAGAAGAAGAAAAGGTAAAAAAGAGCAGATAAAAGATTTGAAATAAGATAACAAACGGATAAAAAGGAAGAAAGATGATGAATAGAAGTCAAAATGGGAAGAAAGAGAAGAAATGAGCCAAGATAAAGAGCAGAAAAGAGATGAGGAAAGAAGAGCGAGAGAAACAACGAACAGATAGAGCTAAGGAAAAGAACAAAAATAAATGAACTCAAAATGCAGACAAGTTGCGAGTAAAAAGAACGGATAAGAGATGAGTAAAAAATCAGAAAATAAAAGAGGAGATGAGAGATGAGTGAAAAAGAGAATGAAAAAGCTGCAGAAAAAGACCTAATATATATAAAGAGAAAGAGAATAGAATATATAATGAAAAGAGTTTGAAAAGGATTAGAGAAAATTATCAAACAAAGATGAGGAAAGGAGCAGATCAAGATGCAGAAAAATAGCAGAAAAAAGATGAAACAAACGAGCAGAAAATAAAAAAGAGAGATCAGTCAAAAGAGAATGCAGGGGGTGCGTAGATAGAGCTGATATAAATGGGGAGGAATAGAAGAAAAGTGATGAGAAAAGGAACTGGAAAAAGAATAAGAAGAGAGAAAGTACAGAAATGAGGGAAAAGAGCAGGTTAAATGAGGAAAGGAGAAAAAAAGAGATAAAACAGATAGGAAATGACCGGAAAGGAGATAAAAAGAGAAGATAGATGAAGAAATATAGAAGGAAAGATACGAGTATACTAAAAATATTTATATAAATTGAGAGAAACAAAAGAACCAATAAAAAGGAATAGAGCTGGAAAGTTTGAGGAAAAGAAAATGAGATGAGGAAAAAGAGCAGAACAGAGCTGAGGAAAAAGAATAAATAAGAAACTAGGAAAATGATCAGAAAAGGAATGAATAGATGAAAAGAAAGATGAAGAAAAGAACATATTAGAGAGAAGGAAAAGAGGAAAAGAAAGATAAGGAAAAACAGCTGAAATTAGGAACATAATCTTTAAGTGAGAAAAATCCAATGTGACTCGCGAAAATTAAAGGATTTTGAGTGACCTGGATTCAAGTCTTTGGGTTCTGTCAAACAAGACTTGCAATGATCTTATGTATTGATTGTAGTGTACAAAACGAGATCTTCAAGTAGTCTCTCTTTTAGTCTTATCAAGCTACGCTTTTTACATCACCCAATTTCTCCACATTTTAACCTAATTAACATAAACTTCTGGCACAGAATCGCTGATCGCCTTTGCTCTTGTTTATGCACAAATGAATCAAAATGTAATAGAGGAAGGGGAGTGAAACACTTAGCACCCTGAAATGACTTGACTCGACTTAAGGGCGCAAATTGTAACGACCCCTTACTCTGCGTCTTCCTGCTGTCGGGTATTTCTAGCAGACATGAAACAGAATTTGAGCGGGGGATACTTGGGCACTTGCCAAAGACTTTCCAAGCGCAGGGCTCTACTAACTTGAGCGTGTTCCCCCTCTCCATGAAAAGAGGTGAAATAGAGGAGAAAACCAAGGTATAAGTGTGTTTAGACTCGCCCTTCCCCTCTCATCTACCTGTTGCCATAGATGAGTTCCCGTCACCTGGTTTAGCCCACCTGTTGTGGTGGTTACCGGGGTGTGGCGCTTGGAGCCAGCATGTGAGAGTTGGGAAGAGATTGAGGACTAGTTGACCTGACCATCTCACACTTCAGTAAGATGCAGCAGTCAGGAATCAAAAGGTGCTACCTCTACTCAGCTTCCCTAAAATATAATGCTGGTAATGATGGAAAAATTACTACAGGCAGGAAAACCTCAGGTCAGATTAATTTAGAACTAATTAGTTCAGTTAATTAGTTGAATAATTGAATATAGGGATTAAATTTCCTACATCACATATAATGATACCCTTAATAATAATATTTAAAAAATAATAATAATATTAGCAGCACTCTGTCGGACTTCCAATGCCGATAGTCTCGGAATAAATTATACTAAAAGCCATTTTTATTTTACACAAATAACTTAATATTTCTATAAAAGAAATATAGTCAATACAAAAGAGGGTGGCATTGCAAAAAGATGAATAGTGATGTCACTCATTCAGGATAAGAAAAGGTACACGTGTGCCTACGTTTTCCGCGCGATCGCACGTACTTGATGCACACTTTCACTTAGAATAGTTTACAAGCACCTTCCAAAAGACAAGTCATCCTTATTAGGGATGAAGCTCAGTCTTGTTTAATTAGGAATTAGGGATCATAATAAGGTCATATGCAGAAGGTTGCAGGTGTCTCCCTCAAATTATACCTCGATTCTTTCTTTTCGTATTTGTACCAGGTACTATTATTATTATTAAAATGAATTGTAATAGCCTGGAAGCTATCCGTGAGGTCACAGGCGGCTTCATCGAATGAGACCGACAGGACATGTCATAAAGCCATATTGACTCAGATTTGACGAATATGTCTAAAACAAATACTGTCCTCGCCCTTTATAAACGAGGAGTGGTCAATAAGTTTTTCAATAAGGATATAAGGAAACGAGATATCAGGAAAAGTGTTTTATTATTTTTCAATATAACTACCCTCGACTTCAATGCACTTGCGCCACTTGTCCCTGAGGCTTCGAATTCCCGACAACCAGAAATCTCCCCACTGCTGTTCAATCCTCCTTCCCCCCTGGACGGCGAGCTGGACATCTTCATTGCCCCCAAACCAGCGTCCACGCAGTGCAGCCTTGAGCTCGCGAAATAAATGGTAGTCGCTAGGAGCCAGATCTGGACTGTAGGGGGGGTGGTTGAGCTCCTCGAATCCTCACTCGTGAAGGGCAGCTTGTGCAACTCTAGCCTAGTGGACAGGGGCATTGTAGTGGAGAAGCAGGACACCGCGTGTCAACTTGCCACGCCGCTTCTGACGGATGCATTTCTTCAACTCAGTCAGTTCCTTGGCGTAATATTGCCCTGTGATGGTCCTTCCTCGAGGCGCATAGTCCACCATCAACACTCCCTCAGAATCCCAGAAAATGGTGGCCATGATCTTCCAGGCTAAGGGTTGGGTCCGAAACTTGATGGGGGTCGGAGAGCCCCTGTGCTTCCAGGCCATGCTTTTGAGCTTGGTCTCGGGTTCCCAGTGATGGACCCACGTTTCATCACCTGTCACTATGCGTGACTCGAATCCCGCCGGGTCCTGGTTGAACAGGAGCAGCAGCTCATCCGAACTTTGACGAAGTTGAAATCGATCATGGGGTGTGAGGTTTCGTCAGGTTTCTAGGGACCCAACGGGCAGAGACCTTGGTCATAGCCAAATTGTCATGGATGATGTTGATAACACTTCCATATGATATTCCAAGTTCTCGCTCGATTTCTTCGACCTTCACCCGTCAATTTTCGAGGATCATCCTCTCCACACGGGCCACATTGTCCTCGTTGGTCACGTCTGACGGGCGCCCTGGACAGGTGTCATCTTCAAGGGACTCACGACCATGGCGGAACTCGCTATTCCAGCGAGCAATGGTTGCATAGGAAGGGACGGTGTCGGTGTACACTGCAACCATGCGTTCATGGATTTCTTTTGCATTCTTGCCTTCCTTGGTCTAAATTTGATCACTGCGTGGTGCTCAACCTTCTCCATTGTTGAAAAGTTTGTGAGTGACGATCTGCGATCAGCTACTGCTTCCTAAATAGACGAGGCAGGAGCGTACGGCTGCAGCTCCTAAATTGTCATAACTTTTCCTAACACCCCCACAAACAGCCATCCCCCTTCCTCTGTTTTGCCCTCCCGATTCGCAAAACTTATTGACCCCCCCTCGTATATACAAAATGTGAGAACGATTTTCTTGTATTAAAAATAATATTTTCAAAAATATGATTAGGTAAAGGAAATTTCCATGGTCTCCCTACACCTTCCGCCTGATGTGGCCGGGCGCAGAGTCTTACTGCCACACTACGGCCTCGCTGCAACTACTCGGTCGATCCAAAGTTTTACCCCCACTCAGAACACGGATGTGGACGTCAGAGTTCAGCCTGAGTCCTTCACTTCACTGCTGACGAGACCCGAGACCTTGATTTCCGATTGTCATTGGAAATTCCATTCGTATAAATCTGGCAAGTCCTTGAGGGCAACAGCAACACCCTGTTGTTCTGGAAGTTAGTCTTCTGCTCTTGGTAGAAGTTCTTCTCGTCAAAGAGAAACCGCAGCATGTCTGGCTCCAACGGTTGTTTGAACTTGTTGATTAGCTTTTTGTTGTGCTTGACTCACTTTTCTCGCATCCACTTGGACAGAAATTGTCCATTCCTTTTCATTCTCCCTTGCAATGAAACTCAGCGACTTTCATGGATAATTATTGTTGATTATCTCCTTGATTTTAGCGTTCTGATGGCGTCAGATCGTCCATCATGGTTTTTCCTCTCTGTTCTCTCCTGGTAGTCAAATAATGAACCTTCTAATACCTCCCTGGCTTTTCCACAATCATTCTGCTGGCGTTAAGGAAGTCTGAAAAAAACATGGATTGTCCTTCAGGAAAGGATTATAAGGAGGATACATGTTTATTCTACAATTGGGGAGTTCATAATTTTCCATAGTCAATTATTCTGTCGAAAAAATTCAAGCAAAAATGGTTATTATTGTCTTTAAGAACCAAAATACAGACAACGAAGATAACAAACATATACGAAAATTAGCGTTTAAATTTGCGCACGAATACCGTCCGCACCTTATATCGGACTTGTCACTAACTAGTAATAATGTGTTCTCTTACTGAAGTAGAGTACTGGCAGAATTATTATGGGTTTTTAGAAAATTTAACTTTCTTCTATAAAAAAGCCAGTGAAACCAATTTCATTGATTGCAAATAGAATTATTTTATGCACCAACACTGAGCAACTACTTAACTTTTATTCTCAAGAGTCTTAAGTTAATTTCTAAGTATAGGTGGTAACACTAAAGGAACAACACTGCATTCGACCATTTCAATGAAGTCATCTTGGCTTTATATTGCAAATAGAATGTTTAATGTTATTATATTAACATGTGATTGCTAACAATAGTGTTTTGGTGTGTTTCAGATAGTTTTTTACTTATTTTAATAGTTTGATTTTGTGTGTTTCAGGTAGTTTTTTAGCTATAAATTAATTAAATAAAAATGGTTAAACAGTGTTTAAGTCCTCAAAAATTGGACGAATAAACGTTTTACTGAAGTAAACTAAATGAAGACAGATAGAAAAAGCAAAAATATAGGTGTTTTTACTCAAACAGTCAGTGTTATTAAGAAAAATATTATAACGGTGAAAATTTAAACTCAAAATGGGCTGGAAAATGTGGTCGAAAACTAAAAGCAACTCAAGGAACAGATAGAGAATTAATACAACAGTATCTTAAAAACAGAGGAAAATCTTTCAGGAAGATTTCTATTGAGCTGGAAGCAGAGGGTGTTGGCCTTTCCTGAAGAACAGAGAATGACAGGCTTTTGGAAGCTGGATTGAAATCATATCGCCTGTGAAAGAACCCTCGGCTCACAGAAACAATGATGAAGGCACACTATTCCTGGACAAAGAATCACGTTGAGTGGACTTCAGAACAATGGGGAAAGGTAAGAATTACACATCTAGCTAACCAGTTACCTGTAATTCATAAAAAAATCATTAATACTTAATAACTTTAACAGTGCTGCACTTTTGTAATGGCTCCAATCTTTTCAAACCATAAAGTTTATTTGATGATTCATTAGTTCAATGGCTTTGAAAATACTTCTATGGCTGTTCAACTACTTATGTTGCATTTCCTACTATTGTAGGTATTCTCTCTGACGAATCAACCATTGCAGTGCAAGATGAACGCATACAGAGTGTAAGAGGCGGCCTGGAAAAGAATTTATGGCTGAATGTCTGAGGAAAGCAGTAAAAGTTCCAACGAAAATTATGGTGTGGGGAGCAATTTCGGTGCAAGAAAGAAGTCTTTTGCACATTGTCAATAAAACTATGAACCGAGAAAATTATATAGAAGTTCGTAAAGGTTGTTTACTGCCAAAAAAAGGAATGATATGGCAACAGACCTTGGATATTCCAACAAGACTCAGCTCCATGTCATACAACAAAATCAGTGAAACCATGGTGTGCACAAAATAGCGTTCAGCTGCTTCCATGGCAAGAAAATTCCTCGGACATGAATCCAATTGAGATTTTATTGTGTGTGTTGAAAGATGAAATACACACAGAGCCCATTGCGAGCAAAGAGAAAATCATATGCCGTCTCATTGAAGTTTGGTTCAGATCTAAGCAAATCCGGGAAATGTTCAAAACATTGATCAATGCCATGCCAAGACGTATTAAAGCACTCATGGATGTTAAGGGTGGTAAAACTACTTAATAATGAATGTAGAAGACTTGACACTGTGACCATGTGTCAAAATAAATCTATTTGCAATCAATTATATTAGTTTTATTAATATTTTTGTTGAAAAATCTGTAATAATTCCACTAGTACTATATATTGCATAATACCTGTATAGATGAATAGGTCATGCATTTAGTCTAGTATTTTTATAAGACAGGAGTTTCTGGTGCCAACATTTGTCATCTATTTTTACTTGAGAAACGCTGGAAGTGGTCTAACTAAGGGCGTAGAATGTTTTTATGTTACGCCATATATATATATATATATATATATATATATATATATATATATATATATATATGGAGGAAGAGAGAGATAGAGAAAGATAGAAAGAGAAGGTCAAATTCACTTTCTTGCGAAAGGTATTTGGAATTAAGAAAAACTGCTCTAAGACAAGAAAAATGTTTTTCAGACAATGAAACCTCAAGAAGAGCAATTTTGGTTACTAGCAAGATCAAAGGGATGGAATCCGTAGAAACTAGAGAGCGTTTTGAGCAAAGAATAGAAAGAATGGTTGTAAAGACAAGGCTATTCGCTAGTTGCTAACAAATTTCAAAGTACCGTATCTGTCCATTATGACAGAAAAACTGGTTGCCCAACAAATCTGGGGAAAATATGAGAATTGATTAGAGAAACATTTGAAAAGAATACTAAATTGTGGTACGTAGACCATCTAACATTTTAGAAATACCACTCAAATCAATCCAAGTTTTCATCTTTTAAAAGAATATTATTTACGCAGAGCGCAAATGTGTGCTTCCCTTATTGATAAAATTGAAGGTAAGGATTTGTTCAACAAGATTCTGTTCATTAATGAAGTAATCTTCCACACATGTCGAAATGTTAATCGACGTAATGGTCCTATTTTGACAATGGAGAAATAATATGAATTTTTGGAATCCGAGAGAAATACACCGAAAGTGTTTTTTTCAGCAGGATGGAGCAACATGCCAGAATTATCCCTGATTATATTAGCAGGTACTTTCCTGGGCATTGGAGTGTTCGTAGATGAGAGCAACCATGGGTTGAACTTTCGCCCGAATTCACATACGCTGAGACTTTTTGGCCTCATGTGCTAGATAACGTATATAGGGAGATAGAGTTTCGCGTTGCGCTCTGCAGAGACACTGATGGTCGCCATAGGAAAAACAAATCATTAAAACGTACTTGATTTTGTCTACTTAGTTTGAAACACATTTTTCTTGTCTTAAACAAGTTTTTATTAATTTCCAATACTTTTGAAGAGAAAAATAGTGACTTTTGACAATCATATACATGCGAAAATAATAAGGAGCAATGAGCTGGTAGCGAGAATAGGGCTAGAAATCGTTGGATAAATTGGGAGAGAAGGCAGAAGGTATTGAGACCAAATGAAGTGAAAACTAAAGAAAGAAGAGTGAGTAATAAAATGCAAGATCAAAATGGTGGGAAGAAAGGATAATAATGATAATATTTATTATTAATAAAACAGACACAAAAGTCGTCGAGTAAGCATGAGTACCACCACTACTAAGAGGTTAGTAAAGTGGTGGAGAATATGTAAGAAAATGGTGTGGAGTGAATAAAATATAAAATGCCTCGGATTAAGAATAAGACAAGACTACTTAGGGAACTAGGCCCGCAGGACACGCAACTCTCCTGACTCGAGTATATTCAAATCAAAATATAATAAAAGACCTCTTACCCACCCGTAGGATGATCAGACCTGTAATTTGTGGACGTGTTCTTCTATATATCTTCTATAGTTCTTTATAGCTTCCCACTAGTTTAGCTGGCTAATAATTTAAATAGGAAAAAGTCTGGTATAATCCAACTGAGTCATTATCACTCATTTCAGGACGATTTAATGCACCTAAACTTGAATTCCAACTGCGGAGGTATAAAAAAACCATACATATGTGGTATCTATGATGTGTAACGAACATCAAATTACATTTTAGGTTAATACATAGAAGTAGGCTCTGAATGCTTGATAGGCTCTGCATCACGCTGAATGAATAGCGTGGTGAGTTGCGCGACCTGACTTGGAGGCGTCAAGCGATAGAGTGCCTTTCTTTGTTCCCGTGTGTTTGTGGCTCTTTCGCCCTAACATTCCTTTCTTGAATCTGGGCGTCCGTCCCCTCCACTCTTCCACACCAAGCGAATCGGGTATAAGTGTGTGAGATTCTATGAGGAAGGACATTAATATATACACGTGTACGTATCATTTATACCTATGACTCTCTATTAGTATATGATCACACAAATACCGATACTTATATTATATCGGATTAAATTGCTACAAACACCGGTTGTGCCATTTATCACGTCTAATAATGTGTAAAACCTTTGGAAAGCCTTTTTATCATCATATTTACGTGCAAACTAATAAATTAGATTATGCTTCTAGGTGTATTTAAGTTTCTTATCTCAACTCTGCTTTATAAAGTTTAAAGAAATGTAAATTTTTTAAAATACCGTTCATATTAATAATAATAGCAGTCTTATTTCCCATATTTGCCTAAATGTACTGGTTATAGAATAATAGTGACCTATTTATTACCACTATTAAGTCGGTCTCATTCCCTACCTATGTAGTTAAGCCAATATGTCCATCCGTTTTATAAATAAATTAGTTATTATCTTTTTTAAGGTTGTCATCCATTTGTCACTCTGTTCTCAGAGAAATAAGTCATTTAAATCGCTCTCTGCTTTAAATTGACGCTTTTCATATTAATTGCATCACAAGTTTATTTGCATAAACTGTTTGCTTATTATTAAGAAGCTCATAATTAAAACCCCTTTCACATCCCGCCAAATGCAAACCATAGCCTTTTGTTGTTGGAGATTACGTCTCGAAGTAGAAATGGGTCTTTGTTTGTGCCCATAATATTGCAGTAAAGAACCCCTTTACATTTTCCATAGCAATTCTTTCCAAAAATGGTTCATGGATGTTTCGAGCCAAAGAGAGGAAGCAATATTCAAACGTTGTAAAGGTTGTCTTTCAAATAGTTCATGTGATACCTAAATACCAATTGTGTAGCTTTAAAAAGGCATAAGCAAATCTGACTTAATAAAAAGCCTAAGCAATGCTAGAAAAGGCAACAAATTTGAAAAAATTGAAATAATTCCTAGATGCACTTTTTATGTTTTCTAAAAACGCCATTAATTACTAATCAAGCAAATATAATGATTTAATTTAAAGCGTTATTTTCTATCTATGATTTATGGTTCGCCATTTTCTTTTCAGAAATTTTTCTATTTCCTGATTTGTACCGAATGGCTTCCTCAAATCTTTTCTTTGTTTGCTCTACTTCTAAACTACACTTAAGGGGATCTATAAACACCAGTAGCCTTATACTAATTTACTAGGAAGGCTTTCTCTTCTTAGTAAAGAAAAGGTCATAAATATAAGGGTAGTAAATGAACTATGGAGTCCCCATGGGGACATTAAAAATTACCTATAAATCTGAGATTTCCAATCCACTGCTCGCTCATTTAAAAAAGGTCAGGAAACACACAAATCATCTAGAGGTCATATTGAGATCATTCGTCAGGTTTGATCCTTCAATAGCTTTGTTGGACTCCAAAGGCTCAACCAGGGAAGCCACTGGTTATGAAAACTTGTGTTACGGTTCTATTACATGAGTTTCAAGTTCTTGTTACGTTAATACATACCTATAGATAGTTTTAGCCCCTGTGTCACTATTATTGACTTTAGGGGTAAAATTTTCAATTGGTGGGGGTAAATACATCAATCTTGAAAGGGAGAAATATTTTCAAAATATTCACTTGTGTAGAAGTCGTGGCTGCATACAAATGTGTCACCACTGATATTGTATCTGATATTTTTATTTGATTCTGATTAAAGATTATTAATAAAATATGTGTATTTTATACAATACTTTCATATTAAATATCTTTTTTGTATAAATCAGTTTATTCAACCCCTCTAAAAAATTCCTTGGGAGATCAGGTAGAAGGGTCTTCATTTTCCGGCCTTCAGGATAATGTGAATCACTTATTCATTGAACCTTTACGAAAGCCTCAAGTCATGGAAGGGTTTGAGTGTTCGAATGATTACAAGAGCGATGCCGTCGAGAGTTTCAAACTCTTGATAGGGTAACCCAACGCGGTAAGGTCGTGGATGAGGTTCCAGACTAAACTGAACCAACAGTTATGTAGACCCCAACGGCGGGACAATCTGACATGGGCTATATATGATTCCTATGTCTGTTCGGTGGAGGAGGGCAGCGCCCAGCGGGCAGGCGTGACAAAGGTAAGCCTTGATAGACCAAAAACCTGACAGCTCGATGCAACCAGCATCGCCGAAATCGCATTTCTCAATGTTTTGATCCGCAGTGTGTGCGTTACTGGCCATATGCCCGCGCGTGGCCGTCGCCCGAAGCAAATTCCTCGGGAAATGGCATTTTACTGTTTTCTTTCCGGTCTTCTTTGTCTCCTAAGTCATACTCGACACAAACATCAGCCGAGGAAACCGGATAGCTGAGGACGAAACCGATGCTCGAACACGAGCTGGAGTCGACGACGATTTTTTGTATATTCGTTATTTTTTGTGCCTTTATACCTTTCATTGTATGGTTGCCAGATCTATAGTTGCTTACATGGTATCATACTAGGTGTGACAGGGTTGAAATAGAATTATATAAGGCACTACAGAAGACTCCAGATCAGTTGTGGGTATGCTCACGATGTAGAGAGAAGGTTAAAAACTTAATGGAAACAATAAGAAAATTAGAATAAAAATTGAGGAGCTTGAGAGGAATATGACAACTTTGGATGGCAAATAGACTCATATGAGGGAAGATATGATTAAAGAGGTGACAAATAGACTTAAGGAATATATGAACACAGAGGAGTTACGACAGAGTATTCCTAGAAAAACACTAGATAGAAGTGAAATTGTTACAGAAGCCAGAGCACAAGCAAGGCAAGAGATAAGAATAGAAATACGCAATGTTATGAGAGAAGAAGAGGAGAAAAAAAGGAGAGAGAATAACCTTATATTATATAATGTAAGAGAAATAAGGAGTGGGACCAAAACACAGGAAAGAGAAATTCATGAAATGTGAAAAGGATTATTCAAGGAAGGACTAGGTATAGATACGCCATTAGATATAGAAGAAATTATTAGATTGGGGGAATTAAAGGATGAAGAGTCAAGACCTAGTAAAACTCAAGAGCTCCAGGGTAAAATGGGAAATCCTAAGGAAGGCAAAAACCCCAAGACTATCAAATAGAGAACAATACAGGAGGGTTATCATAGCACCAGATTTGAGAAGAGAAGAAAGAGAATGGGATAGAAAATTGCGAATGGAACTCAAGAGCAAGAGAGACGCAGGAGAGATGGATTGGTACATCAGAAAGGGTGAGTTATGTCGTCGTAAGTATTTTTTAACACGGAATCAGGAAAAGAATTAGAAAAAATATAAAGATTGGCTTAATTAATATATAAGGATTAATAAGACAGAAGGTAATAGAAATAGAAAGAATTATTTATGAAAAAGACTTTAATGTAATATGTTTAACGGAAACACAACAAAAGATTAAAAAATTAGATTTTGGTAATGAAATAGAAGAATATTCCTGGATGAGAAAGGAGAAAGATAAGAGAGGAGGCGGAATGATGTTGTTAATAAAGAGTGGACATTATCAGAGCTTGGAAATGATGAATACTGGAAATAGTGATGTAATGGAGGCAGAAATAATGATATATGATAAGAAGACATTGAGAATTCTATTAGCGTATATGGATGTTCAAGACCAAGAGAGAAATGAAAAGATTAGGAGTATAATAAGGAAAGGATTGGAGGAATTGGACTTGGGTAATGACATGTTGATGCTAATGGGTGATTTCAATGGACATTTAGGGTTTATTGGAGAGCAATCTATAAATAAAAATGGAAAATATGTAATAGCATTAATGGAGAGATGGAATTTGAACTTATTAAATGCAGACGAAAGTTGTGAAGGTCTGGTGACAAGGGAACGAAGAGAAGAAAGAAGTGCAATAGATTTTGTCTTAGTGAATGAGAAACTATACTTACATTTTGGGGGTATGTATATAGATGAGAAGAAGGTTGTTTTTGATCTGTCTGACCATTGCCTTATGGAAGTAAAACTAAGTTATAAGATAAGGGAGAAAAAAAGAGGAGTAAACAATATAAAGAATTTGAATACTATGAAGTATCAAAAGAAGAACTAAAGAATAAATTCTTAAAGCATCTGGAAGAAGATCTAGATTTACTACTGGAAAGTGATATTGAAATGGAAAAAGTGGAGATGATTATTAAACAGAATGCTGATAAGTAATTGAAGAGGAAGATAAGAAAAAATGTGAATAAAGGGAAGATTGCTCCAGTATGGTCTAACCAAGGAATACAAGAGAATATAGCCAATAGGAAGGACTATAACCGGAAGAAGATAAATGCCAAAAATGGAAGAGAAAAACAAGTATTCCAGTTAATGTATGAGGAACAAAAAAAATTTACACATAAATTAATACAAAAAGCTATAGCGGAATATGAAGTAAAAATAACCACACAAATAAAAGATAAAAGGAATTCAAACAAAAAATATCAATATGCTGCGTGGAAATGATTTGAGAAATAAAGAAGTTAAAATATATAAAGAAAAAGTTGTAGAGGATTGAAGGGAAGAAATTGAATCTTTCTGGAAAGGAATTTATCAGAAACATCCGAATACAATAAGTGAGATTTTGAGTGAAAAGTTGGAGAAAGAGTACAAACATGGAATAACAGATCAAGTTAACACAAGAATTAACCTACTTTACAGTGAAGTACAAGAAATAAGTATACCAAAGGAACTGGAGGAACATTATGATATGATTAAAGGAAGATAATAGGTTGTTGTGGGAAATCCCTATGGAAGAAAGGAGGTATCAAAATATTCCTGTGGAATTGGTGGAGCATTTCAATGCACTAAAAGAAGGTATACAGGAAAGATCCCTAAAATAAATGAAAAAAAGTGCAATTTACATGTCAAGAGGTGCGGGAAGAGATAAGGAAATTAAATGTCAATAAAAACCAGGCCAAGATGGAATAAAAACTGGGATATTAAAGTAGATAAATGACTATGAGAAGATGAATGGAATTCTAACAAAATGTCTGAATAGAATAACCGAGGAAAGGAACCCACCTGAGAACTGGAAAAAATCAAAAAACCATATTGTTACCCAAAACAAAACGACCTACAAATAAAAAATTTAGACAAATAGCTCTGACAAATGGGGGATACAAACTATACACGAGTCTAATAAAAAATAAGATAGTGCAACATTTTGAAAAAATGGAGAAGTAAATGAACTGCAAACTGGATTTACCAGAGGACGCAGGCTTGAAGATAACATATTTATGTTGGATTACTGCATAAAAGAAGTAAAAAGAAAAAAAAGGAAAAGCTTGTGTTAACAGTTATTGATTTCAGCAAGGCTATTGACTCTATTGATAGAGCTATTTTAATACAAGCATTAAAAGAATATAAATGTGACAATAACCTAATTACATCTATAGCAAGACTATATAGTGGTGACATGACAAATCTGTGCATGAACAATGAACCTCTGTGTGAAATCAGAGTTACCAGTGGTATAAGACAGGGGTGCTACAAGGAGCTACAAGGAAAATAAGTACCCTAGAAGAACTTACGGTCCATACAAGGCGGGTACTCTTGGCGCAATCTTGGAAGGTGTAAGGTGTCCGTTGGCAACCTTGAAGATCACTCGCGAGGATCTTAACGGCGATTTCGCAAGACTTTGTCTAGTCTTGACTTGAACTGGTCAACAGATTCACTGTTGTTAACTTCCGTCGGAAGTGCGTTCCAACTACCGCAGATACTGTAAGTGAAAAATTTCCCACACAAATCACGGTGGTATCGCTTGAGTTCAAGTTTAAAGCCGTGATAATTGTTGTTCTTCCCTCGCTGAGCTGGAAAATATCCCCGTAGTCTAGTCTGTCGAAGCCTCGAAGTATTTTAAACGGGTTTCCCAAGTTATTTGTGGTGGTGGCAAACCAAATTATAAAACGAATATGCGAAACAAAAATAAGCTTTAAGAATAAAATACTGTATGTGCCGGCACTTTTCTTTGCTGCTGATGATCTGCTTTTGACTAACTCTATAAAAGCCATGGAGCAGTTGTTAGATGTACTAGAGGATGTAGCTGGAAAATGTGCTCTTAAAATAAGCCAAGAGAAAAGTAAATGTACGATCTTGTATGAAAAGAATAAACCAGAACGAATAAAAGTAGTACAAAAGATAAAATATTTAAGGATCTCAGTTAATGATAAAACCAAATGTTTTCAAAAACATAAGGGAGCAAAAATTGAAACTTGTAGGAAATTGGCTAATGTAACTTACTCAGTGATAGCAAGATCATGCAACAGACTTATGATAGGAATAACTTATTGGAAATCAGTAGTGCTCCCATGTGTGATTGCAGGATCAGAAACTGTAGTCTGGAATTCCAAAAGATTGATAATTCAGTTTGGAGAAAACTTTTGGTTGCTCCTGGGTATGCTCCGAATGTTACACTCAGAGGGGAGGTTGGGGCGTCATCAGTAGAAGCAACAGATATGATAACAAAAATTAGTTATGCCTGGTATATAAAGGACAAGGGGAATGATTTGTCGAAGGAAGTTCTTAACGATATGTGTAATAACCCTAGGTGTATAAGATGGATGCATTAACTGAAAACTTATATGAGCAAGATTGGTCTAAGGAATGTAGATCATTTGGAACATATAAGCAAGGAAGAAGTTGAAAAGAGAATTTATAATTATAATGATACATGCTGGAGGAAGAAATTGGAAGAGAAAATAACAACTACACTATATAAACAATACAAGTTGACCATTCAATAAGAATACTTTTATGAAAACTCTAATAAGTCAGTGTTTCTATTCAGGGCTAGAAAAAATAGATTTCGATTAAACTGGAGAAAAAAGATTTACAGATGAAAAAATGATTTGTAAGATGTGTGATGCAGGACTGGAAGAAAATCTAGAACATTCTTTTATGGAATGTACTACTTTAATAGACATTAGTAAGAAGATTTTGAGTGTAGGGGAAGCAAATAAGTGAAATACTGCTGTTTACGGGGAAAAGAAAGATAAAGATAAATGTATAGAATACATATATTGTCTATGGAATGAGAGGAAGAGAGTTATAAAGGAAAATTGTGGTGAAGTACAGGAAGATGGGGACTGAAAAATAAAATACGGATAGTCCAGTCTGATACACTGAATACCGGACGTCTTCATCTGATTTGATCTCACATCAAGCGTTGTTTGAAATGACAGATGTGTTGAGAATCAATGATCTAGCGTAAAATTTCCCCATTGGATTAAATAACTCTAATTTATGTTTGAAAATGTTAAAGCGATTAGCCCTAGAGAAAACCAGGCTTAAATGTGTAGAGGTAAAATAATAGAAATAATGTCATTAACCTGCTCACGACTCTGATCGGTGGAAGTTTCTTGGGGAGGCCTTTACCCAGTAAAGAGGGGGAACGGTCAGATGTGTGTGTCGTGTGTAAATAGACAAATATATTTTTATGATTACATTAATATTAATAAAATATTAAGATGCGTTCCCTTTTATATGAATGGTTGCTAGGTACATACTAAATCGAGTCTAGTTCTTATGCTTTTACGGACGAACGGGATAGTTATTGGTGTGGGACATTGGTCTGAAACATTAGTTATTGGTCTGGGATTTTAATTTTGGGTCGTTATATGGTAATTTATTGAAGATATAGTTATGTTAATTATCAATTTTTTCCTTTTGTTTTTTTTACTATTTTTTTTATTTAAGTGAAAACTTAGATTTCTAATCTGTATGAGTAGAGGGCATTACAGGGTTTAATCCAAACGGATGCTTCTTCGGTTCTTTCGAATAAAGAAGATAATTAGCCTTTTAAATCCACTACAGAGGTTTTTAAAAACCACAGGTGAGTTCTTGCTCGTGACCGAGAATCGGCTCCCCTTTTCTGTCTCCCTAAGAGGGTCTCCTGTAGGGGTTTACTATGACTTACTACCAACTGAAACTCAGACCTTGCTGGTGACCAGGTTATGTAGTGATAATGAGAAGTAAATTTGAGGTAAAAAGTAGGAATAAAGAGCCAGGAATTTAGAATAAGCAAGGCCACCCCTTAGGGGGGGGGGGTACTTTGCTCAAAATGAACAGGAGAAATCTTCAATCAGCCACAGGAGCACATTTATTTCTTCTTAGAAGTTCTTTTGAGGAAGGCATTTTTAGGTCCTCCCTAAAACTTTCCTGCTTTACCTGAGATAGCCTTTACCAGTTTGCAGTGAGAGACGAAGCGTACAGACTGAGTAAATCTAAGATATATTTTCTTTCATTAGGGTGATTTATGCATTGGTATAAAGTGGCTTACAGCACGATCAAGAATTTATGCATTTTCAGTATCTATGGATTACCGAACTAAGGGTTGAATTTACGCATGTGTAATGAATACTCTCAGCCCAAAGACGTAGTCCAGCTGGCGGAGATACGCAGCTTTTTAGGTGCTCCAAAGAAGAGAATTTCCCAAATGAATAAATTGAGGAGGAAGGAAATGAATAATTAGCACGATGGATTCTGGGCAGTTGTTTCTTGCTTTGTTAATTTAAGCAGAAGAAAAATTCAGCATTCTTCTATTTTGGCTCTGGTGGGTAACGGAGTCTGCCTGTGTATGATGTGTCGATAGAGTGAAGATAAGTGCATATTTCATTGTGAGAAATTTCTGGGACCGTAACTTAGCGGTTGTAAATATTTATACGTTACATTAGGTTGTCTAAGTCTAATTCATGCGATTGAAAAGCTTGATTTTAATGGATATAAAAAAATGTGATGAATTTTGGGCAAGTGAACATGTGTGGAAGGTAAATAACCGGTGAAGCCAGAGAGAGAGAGAGAGAGATTTATAAGGCGTGTAAAGAACTGGGAGAACGAAATTCTCCTGGACCTTTGCCCATTTCGTAGTATAGTCATGTACTCTTCTGGATTTTCCTATCAGAATTGGGAACTATTAACTATCTCGTAGGTCGCTCGTTCCATATCTCGCATAGTCTATATGTGAAGTAATTTACACTTAAAGTAGTCCTGAACCACGAAAGTTCAAGCTTACAACCCTAGTTACTAGTCATTGAAGAATTTTAAACAACTCTATACGTTGGCCGTGCAATATCTTGGTCTCTAGCGAGAAGAGGCGTATTTCTTACATTGTCATCTGATTGCCTTCATGCTTAATCTGATTGCCTTCATGCTTCATCTGATTGCCTTCATGCTTCATCGAGGAGATCATGTTCGGAGCAGTTGCTTTTACCATTTTCTTCCATTCGATGTAATTTTGAAGGCTGGAATCGGAAACTAAACCGCATACCTCAATTTAGGTTGCACCAACGAGGTATACAAGGGAAGCACAATTCCCATGTTTCAACAACTGAACTGCCCCTTAATGTAACTTAGCAGTTGTTGAACTTTCTATTGTCTGAAAAACTTTACGTCGATGTTAATCAGCACACTTATTTCTTTATTTATGTCTGTGACATTTAGACCATGCTCTTGCAGAGTGCGGTCAAACCGAGAGTTTGCAAACGAGATGTGCATTACCTTACACTTAACTAAGTTGAGAAGAATCTACCACTTGTTCGACCACTTTCCTATCTGCCACAATTTACCCTTTAAATCCTTGATACTTTCGGTTAATGCTACACCTAGACAAAATTTTGTGTATATCTTAAAATCGACCATTCGCATGAATAATTAATTGTCTATATCATCAATATAGACAACCAGTACTCACTTCAGTCTTTAAACTTTTAAATAATATACGTCGCTCACACCTTCAGCGAAAGTATCATATCAGGTACTTTATCGAGCGTCCTTTGGAAGTACAGATGAACTGCATCCACCACTAGCAAAGGTGGTCCTCTCCTAACATATCGTGGAAAGAATCCATCAAATTACTTACGCTCGACCGTTTCTTACAAAAGCCATGCTGGAAACCTTGATTAGATTGTGTAGATCTAGATCACCTGTGATCCAATATCTAGTTAGTCCGACTAACACCCCTCCTACTACTGGTCAAGATTATCTTCCTAAACAGCTTCGACCTTTTTATTATAGGCCGAGTGACATCAGGCCTTCGCTAGTCCATTGAAACCTCGGCACTGTCTAGGAACGCCTAACCGACAGGTAGAGGTGGGGTACCACCTATTTCTTGGTCTTTCGCAAAATTCGGCGCAAGAAAACATCAAGATCCAACGATTTTTAATGGTCTAAGTATCCCAACCATGCTGCTACCTCGCCCTTGGCTGGCTTATTTTCCTCTAATTTCCTTGCTATATTCTCAAGTCTCATGTTCACCCTCCGTATCGTATCACCACTTTCTCTCGTAACCACAGAGGAAAATTAAGCTTTAAGGACGTTCATCCACAAGCAGATGTCAGGTGATAGTTGGAGTCTTGTGAGACCTGCCGGAGCAAACATTGCATTTTTTTCTCCCGCCATCAATGCCCTCTCAGGACTTGTGGCTATATAGCTACCACATATCTCACTTTATCTTCATTACTTTCTTACACCCTCGATGCTAATGCGGTTTGAATTCTAAAAACAATGTTTAGATCCAAATTCACAACCCAGCCGCTACTATCCTTAAGAGGTCCTACTACCCGCTACAAAAGTGGTTTTTACCTATTCACGTTACGCGAAGAACTCCTTAGTGTTCTATTGGAAGATGGGCGTAACCTAAACCTCCTCGTCAACAATGGCTTTCCTAATCATTCCTTTTACCCTGCAGCATTTTGCAACATATCTCTCTAGGTCATGTCCCTTCCAAATAGCAGACGAGACCTCTCGACAAAACTACTTGAAGTGGAAAGTGGAGAATTTCGGAGACTTTGCACGAACGTACTCAGTTTGTCGATCTATGAACTTTTATTTAAACAGGAGCGGACTGACACTAGCACTATTACCGTTTGAACAGGTCTATTTTCTGAACGCCATTCTGAGCCCGTTAAATTCTTTCCACGTCAAGTCATGTTCTCTGCTGCCCGGATTATGCTCTTCATAACATGCGATTCCTTAAGGGAAATCTAATCATATTTTGGTCACTAAACTTCCTCCTTGCAAAACACTCGAGGACAAACACACTCGAAATGAAGTTGTCCTCTGTAGTGAGAAGAGAAGAGAAGAGAGGCAATCAGACAGACAAGAGGCAAGAGTGAGAACAACCAATAAAATGGACAGACAGGTAAGCAGACGGATCTGAAGATCAAAACCAGGGCGTTCCCACCCTCCTTCCGTACACACTTTAGGAATAGTGTGATACTTTGGCTTGTTATCTACATGGTCAAAACTACTTTAGTATGATATCTACAAGCTAGTTTGTTATATACATGAATTATAAGGGAAACCAGAATACGATGACATGCGTGACTTTTACCCAGTTTTATTACTTCTGACCTCTATAAATCCACAAGGGGATTAGAAACTTTTAATGACTTCCTTTTCCGGTAAAGTTTAGGGAGGTTGGTATACTATTAAAGAAAATAATTTCATTCCAAGATATAATTTATATTTCAGTCAGTGATACAGCCCTTAAGATGCTCGCAAAACAATTCTATCCTCAAAATCCACAAGGGGATTAGAAGCCTTTAATGACTTCCTCTTCCGGTAAAGTTTAGGGAGGGTGGTATGCTATAAAAGAAAATAATTCCTTCCAATAAATAAATCATTTATATTTCAGTCGTTGACACAACCCTCAAGATGCTCGTAAAACAATTTTAGACAGAAACCAGCGAAGAAACTAAGGCACTGGCCTTTTTAAGAAGGCAGTGTCATCGATGTGACAGAGAGATGAAGGGCGTTCAGAAAAGAAGACAAAATAGCAAATTTATGTCCGTTCATCGTTGCAGAAACCGTGGATGTCAAACTTTTCGTTCCGTTTGCAGTGGCAATGTTTTTTTCCACTATACAGATTTAAATAACAGACTAAACTGCAAGTCCTCTCTCTCTCTCTCTCTCTGTCGAATTTTAGAACTCATCTTTTATTTTCTTCAAGACTCCTCTTATGATATGGTTCAAAATTAACTGGTAGAGGTACCGAAGCAATATGCGATTGGTTCAGCATGTGCAGAGAAGTTCGCGCAGCGATTGTTTCAGTCCAGAATCATGGTTAAATGGTAGGCACTTAAGAAGAGCCTGTGAAAATAGATGAACCAAGATTTGCAGGAGGGCGAAAATACAATAGAGGCCGATTATTGCAAGGAGCCGGGCTCCTAATTCAACAGACAGCGAAGCTGAAGTGGAAAATAACCGTAACCATGGAAGACGTATTGATGGTCCCTGAGTGTTCGGTTTGAAGAAAGGTTTAGATTGCCGATATTTTCACGTTAAAAGAAGAGACTGTTAGACACTTCAACCAATTATTCAGAGAGAAGTCGCTGAAGGCTCAATAATCCATTCCGACGAATGGCCAGCCTACTCTAATTTGTACCAAGTCAATTTTATTCATTTTTCTGTAAATCATCAGGAATATTACGTTGATCCTTCCCTCGGTGCACATACACAAGCAATTGAAAGATCTTGGCTTGATGCAAATATTTGTATCTTGAAAAGAATGAGAGGTGTCAATCAAAAAACATTGCAATCGCATATAGACGACTTCTGTTGGCGGATGATGAGAAAAGAAGCTCATGGCCTCTATCTAGCATTATTAGCCGATGTACGTGCTGTTTATCGATAGAATATAAATAAAAGATAATTTTTCTTTTCATTACCAATTTTCTATGTTATATATAATTACAAAAATAAAAACATTTTTTGTTTCATTCAGAGAAGTGTGATGGTAAATTATTATGTAGATATCATACACAAATGAAATTTGTACGGTGTAGATATTTTGACCATGTAGGGTAAACATTGTTTAAAAACCTAACCTCTCTCTTTATATCTCTTTATCTTTATCTGTCTCATTTTCTCTGTATCTCCCTTTCGGTATAGCTCTTCCATCTCTCTCTCTTTCACTCGGACACAATATTTATCTATCGCTCGCTGGAGTAGTGGACAACGACGACATCAGACCTACGAAAAAAATTAGAAGATCGCAAGGAGTTGCCTCCGTTCAGACGGTGCGTCGAGTCTGGGGTATGGCAAACCAAAGCACTACTTCTCTTTCTTTACCCCTTTTCCACCAATAAGGAAAATCTTTCTCCTTTGCCCCCCCCCCTCCCGATCCGAAAAGCGCAAAAACTGAAAATAACCAAATCTCCGAAAACTGAATTTGAATTAATTTCGAAAATGGAAGTGAAGCTGCTTGAAGAAAAAGATCCATTGGTGGGCCTTTGAGCTGCCTCCTTTCAAATTGGCCCTTCAAGCGGTTTCCATGACAACGAAAAGGGATCCGATAAATGAATCAAATTAACCGTGATTAATTAAAGATATCAGAGTGAACATTCCGTATTCACTCCTCCCTACCTCCCTCTTTTCCTCCTTAATATTTCATATCTTTCCGCCCATTAACTCTTTCCATATCTTCTCCTTATAAAGTTTCTGGCGAGGATGGCCTCATTGGTTTTTACTTTTGCAGGTTAACTAATAATAAATCATCATCCTTAACACTATATTTTAAGAACGGAATATTTTGGATAGGTTAAATAATAATACATTTTTTTCTTAGTTTGTATGCACAAATTGACCAGGAGCAAATGATGGTTCAGAAAAAATAAATATGATTATCGAATGTTTTGGATTTCAAAAAACAAAACGAATTAAAAAATAAAGTTCATAAAATTTAGTAAAATTAAGGCATGTCTTTTTTTTTGTATTTTCCTTATATTCAAATGTTTTATCGAAGTTCTTTCTAATATAGATTTTTCTCTTTAATCTTTAACAGTATGAAATAGCTACTGGCTCCTAAAAACGAGTAAAGCAAAATAAAATTATTGAAGAAAATTTATATGGCAAAAAAAAGAGCAATAAATATATTTCTTTTGTACTTCAAAAGAATTCCAATGTTTTTTTCTTGCTTTTAAGCCTAGAAAATAAGGATGGATATGAAAACAAACGAAGACAAAGAGTAAATTATTAGGAGACAAAAAGACCGATTTTTTCACTTCTTCTAATATAGACTGAGGGTTACTTTAAAGTAAAAAACAAACAAACATGTTTATCGAATGTTTTATATTTTTTTAAATAAAAATAATAACAATCGTGAACTTCAGGAAATGTATCAAAATTAAGGCATGGCTGATGTTTTAATTTTTGAGTATATAAAAACATTTAGATGAGTAAAAAAGAAGCTCTGAGGATTGTTTATTCCGTTTATCAAAAGAATTCTGATAAATGTTCTTTCTTGCCTTTAGGCCTAGAAAACAAGTATGGATATGAAGAACCATAGATTAAGACTAAATTATTGGCAGATATGTATGTAGTAAATTGTAGGGGGAATTTAGACTAAAATAATGGTTGCGAGAGGTAGATAAGCCGTAGGGAGAGATGGTTTTTGTACTGTTTTTTTATAAATTTAGACCAAAATAATGGTTGCGAGAGGTAGATAAGCCGTAGGGAGAGATGGTTTTTGTACTGTTTTTTTATATATTTAGACCAAAATAATGGTTGCGAGAGGTAGATAAGCCGTAAGGAGAGATGGTTTTTGTACTGTTTTTTTTTATAAATTTAGACCAAAATAATGGTTGCGAGAGGTAGATAAGCCGTAAGGAGAGATGGTTTTTGTACTGTTTTTTTATAAATTTAGACCAAAATAATGGTTGCGAGAGGTAGATAAGCCGTAGAGAGAGATGCTTTCTGCTATATTAAATAGGTTTGTCAAAGTTCTTTCTAAAGATTTATTTAGTATTTGAAAAGACATTAATTAGGAATGTTTTTTTCGTAAATTTAAAGCATTTTTTACCAAATAATTGATAAAAGGAAGCATTTTTTTTCTCCTTAGTCATTTCACGCCCCGAATATAGGAACGAATATGAGAAAGATTTGAATGAAATATAAATTTTAAGAATATCTCATAAGAAGAAGAATTTAAAGACGAGATTATTAATAAAATTTTAGAAGAAAATTATAGATTACGATTTCAAAATAGAAGATCAAAAAGGTATCGAAAGTTTTCTCGTGGAAGAAGATATAGAGAAAGAAGAAATTAGTATATTTCAGAAGAATTTCACAGGTTCAGGAAAGTTAACTGCTCAATTCGATCCTGAAATGGAAACCGATACACTTGCCTTAAACGTAAAGCACATACTGGAGGTCTGCCTGCGAAGCACAAGCTGAGGCTGCATATTTTTATTTACTAGTTCAACACCTGAAAATCCAAAGTTTATTTAGTAGGAACCGGAGAACCGTGACAGGTATTATTGTTAATCATTTTGTTATTATTAGTTATTATGTAAAATGACGAAAATTTCCAAAGCCTTCATTTAAATAGTAAAGAAAAATTGTACTATAATATCTTTTATTCACATTATTCTAAATTTACACTTGCTCCAATTAATGATGTCACATTTTTCAAAATGTTTGGGATAAAAGTAATTTAATTATGCTATAATTATTTTTATGCTCTATAATTCCTTAAATAACTACACTGGCTTTTTTATCTAATAATATTTTTACTCACTCGTTAGATTGGAAAGATAATTATATCGATAAAAAAATAGGCAAATGTTAATGTAAATTCTTTTGAGATATGCATTATCGGTGGAAGAAATGAAGGTGTAAGCAAAATGGGAAGAAGACGTTTTCCTGAAGTGATTGCGTTATGAACTCTGAATCCCATCCACTGAGAACTGCTAGAAGAAGTGAATGGATGGATTTTATTTGACTTAAAAGTCCTTTTTCGGTGGATGGAGTACAATGTGACCACGAATTGAAGAGACTTGTGCTTCCTGAAGTGATATGACCGAGTGTACTATAATGCTGTGATGTCTGAGTATTTATGTGTAAAGAAAGTGGGCGTGACCAGTTTTGATCACCAATCGGATTACTCGATGAGTTTCTTTTTCTGAAAGTAATGTTGGTTGGTATATATATATATATATATATATATATATATATATATATATATATATATATATATATATGCAAAATTCATTAAAGTCACAGCCAGGGCTGCATTGTATAATTTTAATTGTAGCTTCTTTATAGCTTTAACTATAATTTCAATTGATGGCTCTAGGAAAGAAAAATTACTTGGAAGAGACATGACTTTATTTGCCTAGACGTCTTTCGATCTAGTAGTAGGTCATCTTAAGGGCAGAATGGTGAACATAATATTAAAGATAATATATATAGGAAATATTTTAAACATAATTGTGAGATAACCGACCAGTCAGCTAACTAAAAAATGTAAGGCTAATTTCTTATCTAGAATTTAATGTAATTTGAGACTAGATTCTTATTTTCGAAAGCAAACAGTTAAGAGTTTGGTAATTTTTGAGAATATGCAAAGGGATGCAAAATTTTAAATTTTTAGATGAGTTCTCTTTCCATTCGGGGGCAATGCAGATTATGGCGGCGACTCGTTAGGAGGATAGTTTCTGGCTGAAGTTGTATGTTAATTGAAGGTATACATTAGGAGATCATAACCGCCTCAGACATTTGGACCCTTCGTTGGTCAGAATTCAGGGAAAATAATGGAGGTGTTCTGGACTAGCATTCCTCTTGTGATTCATGTATTATGCTCTATAACGTGGCGCTTAATAGCCCCACCCTGGAGATGTATTGACAACTTGCGCAACAAGGATGTGGAAGTCGTCCTTATGTACTTTGAGTTGCGGTGAACGCAGTCACCGATTTTGCACGAGTATTCATACAAATGGTTGGCCTCATGGAGGCGGTCGGTCCGTCGCGGAAAGACAACTGTTCTTCATGACAAGGGCTCATGTTTTTCTGGTCTTGTAATATATGACCAAGTTTATTTTGTGGTTGGCATTGGCTAGGGAAATGTTGCCGTGGATAATGGCTTTGAGAATCTTCTCGTTTTCCTTGTAGCCTGTTTTCATTGTTGCATGGTATTATATGTCTATTGATGTGAGGTTTTCTGGTTTGTTCTTTCGGAAGGATGAGAGAGTTTATCTTACGTTAACGGTTGAGTCAATTAAACTTTGTGAGTACCTATTGTTCATAAGGAGCTGGTTTACACTTTTAAGCTTAGCTTCAATCGTTGTCCGATTGGAGGAATGTGAGAATGCTCTGTTTACGAAGTCGCTGATCACCGATCTTTTGTACCTATCGGGGCACTCTGAGAAACCATTTCTGCAAAAAGAAACAAATTTTCAGCCTTGATATACACTTCAGTCACAAAGCACTCTTGAAAAGAACAAACGAGAACATCGATGAATGAGAGCGCACACTGCTCTTCACTTTCGCGAGTAAAATTGAGTGATGAATTATGTCTGAAGGTCTAGATGATCTCAGGAAGGTGTTTGGGGTTCTTCATGTCCAAGAAAATATAATCGATAAAGTGAACATAGATGGGGGTTTTGAGAGTAGGATTATTTCCAAAATGGCGTTTTCTACAGATTTCATGTAAAAATTGGCAAATATGTAGAACGTTAAGTGGGGAATCCACTTGAAATATTCATTGACTAAAGTAAAGTTAACCATAATACATACAATAAGTGAAACATTAAAAATATAGACACGTGATAAGTATAATATATAAAAAATAATATGTAAGCCAAATTTAATGAAAAAGAGAACAAGGTTAATATTCAAATAATGTGGTTATAATAAACATACGGAAACAAATATAGCAACATATTTTTTACTTTACTGCAATAACTTTTTCTGTATATTATATTACTTCCTGTAGCATTTTGTGCGATTTGTGTAAATTTGTTCTTCTTCTTTGACGGTCTGAAGTCGAAATGTGGCATAACAAAGTTTGAGCCTCATTCCGTCGAAATTGGATTCAACCTCAATTTTGACCCATTTTTGCTTCTGATCGCCAAAAAGGAAGAAATAAATTGGACAAATAACCTACAATATTACATGAAGAAATTCAATGTAAACTTTTGTTTGGGCAGTGGCTATATTGGCTCAATTCTGTTTTGTTTACTCTCGCGAAACTTGGAATTATATAACAAGACAGCATGAAAATATTTAAAAAAATATATAAAAACTAACTTCATTTTACCAACCTCCTAAACTTGGCCTTCTGTCTCCTAGTTAAATCAACGGTTACATCAATATGATGCTAATCGATATCTCTATCGGGTTTTTAAAAAGTTCTTTACACTCGTTTTTTTTATCTTTTACGAGGTTGACGTGTGTGATAGAAGTTCTGTCAAACAATCTTAAAGTTATATTTTTCTAGCATGTGTCATCAAAACGTTTTTTCCTTTGTATTAAGTTGTTTCGAGATCAAAGTGAACAGAAACGAGATCTCTGCTCTCCTACGCGCTCGCCACAACAAGTCAAACATCACAAAGCGGCTCAACTTCAGGAAGAAGACCGTCCACAGAGTCAGGGAGAAGCTCAAGTACGGGAAAGAACTAAGAGAACTTCCTCCTTCACACGGACCTTAAATTGTCAAATATTTGGTAGTGAGACAGGCCTTCGAAAGCAAAAGAACATTTTGGTGTCCACGGTCTCCAGGGCAGTCAAGGAGGAAGGCGACAAGAGCTTGAGGTGCCTGTAAAGGCTTTTGGTCACCGACTGTATTTGATAACAACGTCGAGAGCGCTGTCGTCTCGTTCTCAACAACTTGAAGAATCATGGTAATCGAATTCTCATTTTTCTCTTGAAAAGTCCTTCACTGTCGATCCAGTCATCAACAAGCAGAACGAGCAGGTGGTAAGATTTGGCCAAGACGTCTCCAAGGTTTGCTACATGTCCTTGACCAAGCACCGGGCCTCCGTGATGATGCTCGGCGTCGTGGCTTCGAATGGCGAGAAGATGTTGCCGGTATGGTTCGCGGCAGGTTACAGGCTCACCACGGTCTATTACATGGACATCTTCGCCATGAAATTTCTTCCCTGATTGAGAAACATCACGAAGAAGGCGGACTAACTCTTCCCGCAGGAAAGTGCCCCGGCCCACAAGGCCAAGATCATGCAAGAGTGGTTGGGGCCGAAAATATACTTCTGGTGGAAGGACTTTTGTCCGCCGCAGTCGCCCGACCTCAATCCCATCGATTACAACGTGTGGGTACATGTCGAGGGATTTCCAAAAGTGTGCTTGACGATTAATAGGAATAATTAACATGTTTTTAATTGATTTCGGCTTTTGAAATATTAACCACCACTTGTAACTATAATCATGACGAAGCAATCTCACTCTTTTATGTAATTTGAATCTCGTATGTAATCTCAATCTTTTATGTAATGTGAATCAAGTATGTAATTTAAATCTTTTATGTAATCTCAATCTTCTATGTAATCCCAACTTTTATGCAATCTCAATCTTTTATGGAGCTCTGCTTTTCCTACGGAATCCTACTCACTTACCCATGGCACCGAACGCCCCCCCATCTTTCTAATGGTTAATTGTTGGTGTCAAAAACACAAACATTTTGCCCTCCCCCACCTCAGATGAGGCCCGGACCCTCGTTAAATCAGGTTCAACATCATTTGTCAAGCTGATCTTTATACCGGTTTCATTATTCAGTCAGGGGATCTCGTCCTCGAGCGAAGAGCCGGTGGTGCAACATAGTAGTAATAGTAGTAGCAACAATGGTTCCTCATTTGTCAATCTATTGTCCTCTTTATAGTGTTAATAAATCGTCCAATCTCTCCTTATTTCAAGTCCTGATGGAGGTAAGGATACGGCCCAAATATGCCTCACCCGCTTCTAAAATTGTCTCCCCTTCCAAAAAAGAAGAGAGAGAGAGAGATAGAGAGAGAGAGAGAGAGCATGGTCTTAATATAGAGATTATTTGTTTTTATTTCTCCGCTGACCTCTATTTCCCTGCAGGGGGGCAAGCCTAGGAGTTATACACCTTCTGCAATGAAAAGGCACTCAGTACCCCCACAAAACTAACGGCACTCTCTCGAGTCATCTTTTGCGCATCTTTTAAAACTGCCACTCTCTTTTCCCCATCTGTAAAGACCCAAGAACAGAGGAAAGAGGGCATTAAAGGTTGTCAAAAAAATAACCCCTCCCCACCAACTCATAAAGAATTAATCAATACTTTTGACTATTATCAAGTATATAAAAGTTTTTTCAGCATGAGATCCTTCTCAGAGCGTCACCATGAATTAACTTGATGTGGTCTTAAAAAGACGAAAGAACTCTACTGCCCTCTGTAATTAAAATCTCCTATCTTTTAGACGAATAATAAAAGGAAACTGCGGTTTATTTTTCCTTTATTTCTATCACATTTACTTTAAAGAGGAGATAAACCAGATTTTATGACTGCAAACGGATTTGTTCTAATCTCATTTAAGACGATTTGCTAGAGAGGCATTTTTGTCCCCAAGTTCTGCTTCTTTGCTTCTATTAAAAGATGGCGAAATATAGTTTTTAAAAAGGCATATAGCGGGTATTGAAAAAGTCCTGTTACACTCGGTACGACGCTCCCAACAAAGGACACAATGAGAGTATTTATGCAGACACATTTTTATTGTTTTAACATAGAAATATGTGTTTAAATTGTAATATTAATCAATGTGGCCGCCCTTGGCAGTGAGTACGCGCTCCAGGCTAGAACTGAAGGCTGGGTCCACGTTGCGGACGAAGGCGTTTCTTATGCTGGCACACACGCGGTTGACTGAGTTCAGCTGGTCAACGTTTCTGTAGTGGACCTTGCAGGCCTAGCCTTTGACATACATCCACACGCTGTAGTTAAGGGGCGTGAGGTCGAGCAAAAGCGGCGGCTAAAATTCCTTCGACCAGAAATTCATGTTAGACCCCAACCACTTTTACACGGTCATTGCTGAAAAACGTAGTTCGCGGTTCTACCTGTAACCGGCCGCAAACCACCTCGGCGGCATCTTCTCGCCAATTGTAGCCACGACGCACGGCATCATCACGGAGACCGGCTGCTTGCTTGTGGACACGTAGCAGACGTCAGAGATGTCCAGGCGAAGCTTACCACGCGGTTGTTCTTCTTGTTGATGACCGGATCGATAGTGAAGGATTTTTAATAGAAAAAAAATGAGAATTCGATTACCATGATTCTTCAAGTTGTTGAAAACGAGACGACAGCACTCTCGGCGTTGTTATCAAATACAGTCGGTAACCAGAAGCCCTTACACGCACCCCAAGCTCTTGTCACCCTCCTCCTTGACTGTCGTGGAGACCGTGGTCACCAAAATGTTCTTTTGCTTCGCAAGCGCAGTTATTTTGAGTTTAGGATCACGTTCGAATGCCTTTCTCACAGCCAAATGGTTGATAACTTGAGGTCTTCCTGAACGAGGTCGATCTTTAGGGTCTTGCCCGTTCTTGACAATCTCCTCGATTCTGTGGACGCTCATCCGGCTGGTGTTGAACTGCTTGGCGATGTCAGATTTGTTGTGTCTCGCGCGCCGGATAGCAGAGGTCTCGATTCTTGTTACTTTCATCTCGACACATTTGCACTCAATGGAACAACATTTTAATGACACGTGCTAGAAAATTAAAACTTTAAGTTTGCTTGACAGAACTTTTTTGACGAAAGATAAAAAAAACGAGTGTAAAACGGTGGAAATGACCATATATATATATATATATATATATATATATATATATATATATATATATATATATATATATATATATATATATATATATATATATATATATATATATATATATATGTATATTAAATTAAAATAATATGTAAATATATCTGTAAATTAGGGCTCTCTGTATTAGTTTAATTTATATTGAAGTTGGGCGACAAATTAGCAACAGCACCCTGTATAATATATAGACATTTATCAACCCACAATGAAAGGAAAAATATCGAGATTTCGAGACTACAAATGAGATTTGTCTGATGGGATGACGTTTCTTACAGAACGACCGCAAAGCGATGCAAGGCAACATGGCCATGGCAGAGAGACTTAAAAGCGATTCAGGGCCACTTGGCCATGGTAGAGTGGCTGCGAAGCGATGCAAGGCAACATGGCCATGGCAGAGAGACTTAAAAGCGATGCAGGGCCACTTGACCATGGTAGAGTGGCTGCGAAGCGATGAAGGGCCACTTGGCCATGGTAGAGTGGCTGCAAAGCGATGAAGGGCCACTTGGCCATGGTAGAGTGGCTGCAAAGCGATGAAGGGCCACTTGACCATGGTAAAGTGGCTGCAAAGCGATGAAGGGCCACTTGGCCATGGTAGAGTGGCTGCAAAGCGATGAAGGGCAACTTGACCATGGTAAAGTGGCTGCAAAGCGATGAAGGGCCACTTGGCCATGTCAGAGCGGCTGCAAAGCGATGCAGGGTCACTTGGCCATGTCAGAGCGGCTGCAAAGCGATGCAGGGCCACTTGCCTAAAACAATAGTGAAAGTGAAGCCAAAAAAGGAGTTTTATACAACCGAATCCACCCTAAATGTGGGTGGCCCCTCGTCTCGACTCTTGGGGATGACAGGTTTGTAAAGGATTTTTTGTGTGCTTTCCTCTTCCCTCTTAATCCAAGTTCTCTCAATTCAAACGGATCTTTTTTTTCTTAATTCTACTTTATTCTTATCTCTCTTCAGTTCTTTTTAATCGTCTTACTTTATCTTATTTTCTTCATCTCTCTTTAACTCTTTTTCCCCAACTCTCTTCAGCTCTTTTCTTAATCCCTCCTCAGCTCTTTTCTCCCATCACTTTTCAGTTAATTTTTACCATTTCTCTTCAGTTCCTTTTCGAAATTTCTCTTCCTTTATTTTTCATCAGCTCCTTTCGACATTTCTATTTAGTTATTTTTTACCATTTCTTTTCAGCTCCTTTTGACATTTCTCTTTTGTTTTTTCATTGTTTCTCTTCAGCTCCTTTATGATATTTCTCTTCAGCTCCTCTTTAAAAATTATCTTTAGTTAATTTTCATTGTTTCTCTTTAGCTCATTTTTTACATTTCTCTTGATTTATTTTTCCTCAAAGTTTTTCAGCTCTTTTTTTTCGCTCATTTTATTTTCCTTAGCTCTCTTCAGCTTTCCATCATCTCACCCACCTTTTGTCTCACCTCTCTTCAGCTCTTTACCCCACTCTCATCAGAAAATTTCCTCATTTCACATAAACACATTTTTGCAGATCTTTCTTTGTATCCTTTTTCTTATATCTATTCAGCTTTTCCCCTCATCCCTATTAAGATATTTGCCTCATCTCTCCTCAGTGTTTTTTTTCTTCATCCCTCTTCTGTCCTTTTTATCCTTCATCGTCAGGTCTTTTTCTTAATCTTTCTACAGCTCTTTTCCTCATCTCACCATGCTTTTCCCTCATCTCTTTTTATCTATTTTCCCCTCTCAATTTAGATCTTTTTCCACATGCATATGTCCTCAGCTCTACGTCCTCAAGTGCTTTAACTCTTTCCCTCATCCTTTTTCAAATTTTCCTTCATTTCTCTTCATCTCCTTTTCCGATATTTTTTCACCTCTTTTCTCCTATCTCCCTTCAGTTCCGTATCCTCTTCTTTCCTAAGCTCAATTCTTCACATCTCTTCAATTATCTTTAAATCCTTTTCAGCTTAATTCACTCACTGTCTTCAGCTCTTTTTTCTACCTCTTTTCAGCTATTTTCTCTACCTCTCTTCATCTCTTTCTTATTTAATTTAGTTCTTTTTCCTCTTCTCACTTCAGCACTTTTTATCTACTTTGCCTTCGACTTTTTCGAATTTCTCTTCTGCTCTTTTCCACATCTTTTACAGCTTGTGCCTTTCATCGCTCTTTACCCATTTTCCTTATCTCTCTTCTGCTTTTCCTTCGTTTATATTTAGCTTTTCCCCTCATCTCTCTTTACTTTTTATCCTTATTTTTCTTCGGCTCATTTTTATGGTTCCTTCTCAGATCTCCCTTTCTATCTTCTTTTAGCCTTTTCCTCTTCACCTCTTTCCTCTTAGCTCTTTAGTTATTTTTCTTAGCCCCTTTACAGCATTTCTCCCCTCTCTTTTCCGTTCTGCTTGCTCATCTCTCTTCAGCTGCTTTTGACAATATTCCTTTAGCTCTTTTTTCTCACCTCACTTCAGCTCTTTCTTCATCTCTCCTCAGTGTTTTTTTCATTAGCTCCCATTTGTTTTGTTAAAAAATCTTTTAACTTACCAGTCTCTTCCCTCTTTAGCTCTTATTCTTCATCTCTCTGCTGCTCTTTATTATTATCTTTGTTAAGATAATAATAATAGTCTTCAGCTTTTACTCTTATCTCTTTTTAAATCAAAGCATCTTTCCAGTTTTATCTTATGGAAGAGAAACTTGTACATTGAACAAAAAAAGGACACAAAACTAAAGAGAACTCAGACAGTGAACGAAACAAGATACCAAAAACTGAGGAAAAATTGGACAGTAAACAAAATATGAAATAAATTACTGCAGCTTGAACATTTAACACTAAAGGAAACAACACCGAGGACAACTTAAAAAGTGAACAATAAAGGACATCAAAATCCAGGACAACTTGGACAGTAAAAAAAAAGACAAAAAATGAGGACAACTTTAACAGTGAAAAAAGGATATAAAACTGAGGGAAACTTGGGCAGTAATAAAAAAAAATGAAAAAAACAGGACTACTTGGACAGTGAATCAAAAGGACACAAAAATGAAGACAACTTGATAGTGAACGTAAAAAGGACGCAAAATAGGACATATTTGACAATGGACAAGAAAGGACACAAAAGCCGAGGGCAATTTGGAAAATGAACACAAAAATGACAAAAATAAGCCAACTTGGACTGTATACAAGAAAATACCCAAAACGAGGGGTCCCCATGACAGTGGACACAAAAATAATAAAAAAAACGAGAACAACTCCTATGTAGAAACATGAAACAACAGATAGTAGCAATAAATAGCTTAGCACAGTAAAGAAATGCCTAATAAGAACACAAACACCGATGAAAAATATTCGAAGAAAAAAAAGTTTGACAGATGAAAAAGGAAGGACACTTTGCTAGAAGAAACAAAAGAAGATGGAGGAAAGAAATCCTAAACAGAAGGCCTTTATATATAGAGAGACACATGAGACCTACCTTAAAGAGGAAAAGGAAAATTCACTCAGTGACTGGATGAGCGTGGCAGACAAGAGCGTTGTGCCATCACCAATGGATACTATTTGTGGAGGCTTTTGTCTAACATCAAAAAGAATTGGTCGTGTCTGGTCCCAACTATTTTCAATATTTGCATTAAAATCTCAAGACACAATTTAGACCCAGTTATTTGTCAAAAGGCGATTCCCGATCGAATCGTTCTTACTGATATAAACTAGCAAAATTTGAGGGCAACGTTTTGATAATAACCAGAAAATAGTGTGTTAATTCTCTGGCTAATTGTGGAACACATTAAAAATCATGATAATAATTCGGTGAAAGGCTCCATGTGAAAAAGAGATACTTTTTTTTACATATTTATTTTACCATTCATTTACACCGTCTCGTCAATAGCTCAGTTTGATATTACAGTTTAACGTCGTCCCATTCAATAACTAATCGTCCCCGATGTGTATAAGCACGAGGGTAGAAATTGGTAGCAAGTACTCAAATCGCGTACCAATCCAACGACTACTCATACGATATGTAGCTAATTTTGATTTAAGAGGTGAAAATATGGTTCCGGGCACCCAACAACACGTTCTACGTTGAGTGAAGTCAATCCCTACTAGGCATAGTTAGTCACCAGATGGGAATACAGCTACAATGTAGTGACTCAGGTGTTTTTTCGGTTCCCGATTTGAAATCTAGGTCCCACCTCCCTCACCAAGAGAGGCATCAAAATATGCAAAGTTTTCGTCGGCAAAATAACGACGAAAGAAACTAAAACAACAACAATATACCTAAACAAATATGAGTTCGTAAAAGGCGAAAATAATATTACTGGGCACAACAAATAGTCACCTGGGACGAAAGCGTACCTAACACCGTGTAATCCTATCTTGAAGCAAAGCAAGTCGTAAAACACTCGAGCAGTCCTCGTCCATAAATAACGTCTTTCTGATACAATTCTGGCAGAAATTTCCTGCAGACCTGAATATTTCCCATGCAGGTATACCCGTATGATCGTACGCCTAGAACCACCTGCAAATTCCGCTACATCCTTCAAAGGGTGATCTTTGGCGAGCCTAAATCCAATCAATTCTTTTTGCTACTCAGTAGCATCTACTTTGCACCTCATTTTACACGAGACAGACACTGTACCGTACCATATGTGCGAAATCTCTGAATCCAGTCAAATACTTCGTAGGTCAATGGTTCTCAATCTTTTAATGCTCGTGGCACACTTGCCAAGTTTTTCAGATTTTTCGGCAGCCTTATTAGAAAAAGTCGTTTGCCTTTATTGTTTTCAACCCCCATTGCCTATTTAAGTGCTCTTCCTCACATGGCACTTGTTCTCAACCTTTTTCATATGGTATTCTATTCAAGCTGTCAACCTTCCAAGTTAATTTTCATCAGTTTTAATTCTCTCACAAGTATATAAAACACATACACACACACACACATATATATATATATATATATATATATATATATATATATATATATATATATATTATCTGATAGTGCTTTATTAATAATAAAAAACAGCATACCATACAAAAAGGTGATTATCAGAAGTAAGATAGCAAAACATAGCCAATGATTCCTCACTCTTCGCGAATTGGACTTTTAGGATGGAATCAGTACACAGATCAATAAATTCGTTACGTTCTATTGCCGTGAAGTCTAACTACTCAGCCCTGTCAGTCGGTTCGAAGGGTGATACAATCCAGTCGAGATTCTCTGTAGCAAGGGAAGGGAAATAAAAATTAACTGCTTCTCTCAGTTGGAGCAAGTGATGTAGAAGGAGTTCTTTGAGACGTCCAATAGTATTATTTACTGCTTGCTTAAGAAGAGAAAGAAAGTTTCATTGGTCGTCCTTTTGAACAGCTGACTTCCATGCATCCAACTTTCTCTGGAAACCTTTCATTTTGTTATTTGATGTAACTATTGTCTCCAGTCTCCCCTGCATTGAGAGATTTAATTCATTAAACTTCCAGAAAATATTCGCCAAGACGGACAGCTTAAACATCAAGTACGATTTTGAAGCAGACTGAGGAATGCATCTTGTTTCTCCTGTTCAAAAAATACTTCCAGTTCATTTTTGATTCGAGATCCCAGTTCAGCATATTACTTCGGGATAGCAACCTAAAATCAGCATGCAACACCAGTGAGATATTAGCTGCATGCATACCCTCGCATATCTTTTGAAAATTCACCATCTTGACAGTCTGGTTCGAAACTTAATTTAGCTCTTTGCTACAAGTTTTTGCAACCAATGTCTCTCTCTGTGTGCAAGAAACAGTGTGTTGGAATAATAGATGAATTTTTTCTTAATGCTATGGTAATAAACCCCTAGTATTTTCCTATCATCGATGGCGCACCATCAGTACATATGCTACAACAGTCTTTCCATGAAAGACGATGGTCACTTAGTACGATGTTACGGTTGCAAAAATGTCCTCCCCAGTGGATGTCGTCTGTAGTTCTTTGAAAAGCATAAACTGCTCTACAACTCCTTCATTAATGAATCTGTTAAACCTAAGCAATTGCCATTTAACAGCTATGTCCGTACTCTCATCTACCTGCAAAGCGAATTATGTATTTGATACAATCTGCTGCAAAACTTGTTCATTAATATCAGCTGAAAGTTTAGATATCCTACGACTGATTGTGCTATTGGTGAGAGGTGCTTTAGAAATCTGAGCCCGAGCCTCTTTGCTAAGCACTGTTTCAATAATTATGTTACATGCAGGGAAAATAATGTCTTTACCAGTTGTTTGAGGCTTCATATTAATTAATATCAGTTCTGCTACTTTAAATGAGGCTTCTAGAGCAGTGTCAGCTATGGTTACTCTTTTGACCATTTTACTAGCTGCCATTTTCTACCTTTCTAACAAATGAAAAACATATTGCACGCCTTTCTGTGGCACATCAGGGTGTTTGGTAGTAATGTGCCACTTCAGATTGCTAGCTAACGTGGCTTCATTGCTGAGTATATCTCCGCATACCACACACAGAGGACGAGGGTTAACTTCATCATTTTTTTAATACAAAACCATGTGCTAAGTAGGAATCATCATATGTCCGTTTCTTTACAAGAGTGGCTCCTTTCAACTTACTACATTTGGACCCAGATGGACGAGGAACACTTTCATTATTTGAGGCCGAATCAGAACAAGCGGTGATCACTGGAGTTTCTATTTGATTTTCATCTTCTTCTTCCTTGTATTTTCGCTTCCTCAGTAAGAACTTATCCACAGTTATAAACCCTTTTCTACTCTGCCAAAGAAAACTACAAAAACAAAAAAAAATCTATTATTCCCCCTTCCTCTACGTAGGACTCGACGAACATTGTGTGTACGCACATGAGATCATACATGATTCTGGGAAGACACTGAGGGTTGTATGTGTATGGGTGTTGTTTACGTGAGAGGCGAGACACAGCTAGCTCGTCATTACGTGAGGAAGGCAGAGAGTGTCTCAGTACTAATATTATTATTAGTATGACAGTGTGTATTGAACGTTATATGGATTTAAACTAATAATGAACGTTGGACGGTGTTTCACAGAAGGAAGGGGGGGGGGAGCACATACCTGCACGTGAGGAAGGCTGAGGGCGACTGAGGGACGCCGTTCCGCCTCTAGCCCTTGGGTATGAAAGGGTGTGTGGGAGGAGGGGGTATGGGAGGCGGAAGTATGTTGCGCCTCGTTATGAGGCTGTGTGCATGTGTGGGATTCCCAGTGTATTCTGCCATCACCTGACTGTAATATGTCTTTGTAGAGAACTAGCGAGTGTATATATGTATCGAGGCCTCCCTCTTGGTGAAGAGAACTAAGGTAATAATAACAAAAGACATCTGGGTTTAGATTTGCCCCTCCGATGTTGTTCGGTAACATAGGAGAACGGACAAAATTTATAAATACGAAAGTCAAAGTGCATACTGTTGACATCGTATTACGTGCTCCCCTAATTTCAAAATGCTGAGTATATAACAGGTTGACACGAGAAAACATGTTTTTTTCGTTTTCGTCCAGAGAAAGAAAAGTCACCGGTAGAGAGAAGGCCTTTTCGCGTTCGAGAAGAAACAGAAAAGTCACCGGTAGAAAGTTTTTCGGCAAGTTAAGAAAGACTTGCAATTTCTTGGACAATACCAGATTGTTCCAAGGAATCTCGGCACAGTTCGAGCCCCAAGATCATCAAGGATCCAAAATACAAATACTCTCGACACAGCTGGAGTACCTAAATCTTACGCTATCTGGGTTTGACAAACCCCAAACTAGATAGAAGAAACCTCAACATTTTCACCTCGTTCGGAAGAAAACTATTTTAAGGTCACCACGACCGCCTAAACCGGAAGAATCATCCGTTTTGTTTTCAACCTTCATTCGCTCATTCGAATTTCCGCGTGACGTCACTCGTCCACCTCTATGTCAGAGTAACGCCATCTTGTGAGCAACCAACAAACTACTCGCGCTATGCGTCTCGGGAACAGATTAAAGGAAGGTATTTCGAGTGGATTCTTTGGGGTAATCTCCATTAACTTATGTAAGTAAATAATCCTGTTGTTTATGTCCCCGTGCTTTAAAGTAGTTTATTTTGTGAATGGTTAATGTCAAAGTATATTAGAGTAAATTTCGTCCGTAAAATCTAACAAGAATCGAGCCTCGAGAGCTGGACAGTAAACCCCATTTTTTAACCTCTATATTATATGTGTATAGTAATTTTGTTTGCTTTGATTAAAGTTCAATAAAAGTCTATTTTGGTTGAAGTTTTTAAATTATCCTTGAACGAGTTGCGTTGGCCGTATTTGGTAAATTCATTCCCTAGAATAAAATAGAGTATAGCAATCTTAGAGTACGATCCTCAAGCGATCACCGAGGCACAGACCTACGCCTCAAGTCAAATTTTATTTGGTTTATTAACCATAATAAAACAATATATATATATATATATATATATATATATATATATATATATATATATATATATATATATATATATATATATATATATAATCTCGGCTAACCCACGGCAGTCTTCCATATCCCTTATCAGTTGGAAATTTCTGTCCAATACATTCTCAAATGGCTAAATCTTGATTTATCACGATTTATGTATGCATTTAGCAGTATAATATTTTGTTCATATTCAATTTTTCCCGAATCGCGAGGCACTCCGAGGTGCAGCGGCACACTGGTTGAAAACCCCTGTCCTAGGTAGTAACCTTCCAATTTTCCTCGTTCAATGCTAACTACAGACCTCTGTATTTTAAACTATTTTAAACACGCCATGTAACTATTTTTTATAATTTGAGCTGATTTATGGCAGATTTTATGTAAGATAATGAAATAAACAAAGGATGAACAAAATAGTAGAAACACCAGCTTTTCTCCTGTGATATTTTTGTCAGCAAATATACAGAAATACAAACTTCAATTGTTAACAAATTGCACTTATATAAACTCTATACATTTTGTTTTTGAAGCTGTTAAACATAATTATGTTTATTCGCTCAACTCTCTATTAATACACGGCACAATGAGAGACTTTTCAGATTTTCAAAGAGAAGAGTTGTTGAAGAGCCAAGAACTTAAGCCTTGCTTGCGAAAATTACTAAGTTGTGCCACTATTTGAGAGAAACTGTATCTGAAGTAATGGTTGCATACCAAAATTAACAAAAACCAGGTCTGGTAGTAGGCGTACATCTAGACGAAACAAGAAATTCACTCACCGGTATCGCACATAAATAATCCGCATTTTGTCGAAAAGCATAAAGCCACAGCTGTAAGAGTGAGTGTGGAGCTAAACTAACACCTCGTCAACTCAGTATTAATCAAAAGAGTTGGCTGAGAGTTTCATGAAACTGTGTACTTTTGAAGGTCTACAAAGTCTGAACCTATCCTTTGTGACATCAATTTTAAAAAGTGGACAAATAGTGTAAGGATAATTCAGAACTGGATAATGTAACTGTCGTGGTAGAACATTATATTAAATCAATACGTTATTATATCTATGGGGAAGGGACCAATAACTTAAAGGCGGGTCGACAAAGGGACAGAACAACACGAGTTTCGACGGGTGGAGGGCGAGATAAGAGTGCAACGAGGTCAGGTATAATATGGGCAATGGCAACGCTAAAGGTTACTTAAAGAGGCATTTACAAAAATATAATTTTATTTTTTTATTTACATAAAAATAATGAGAGAGTTGAAAGGCAAAATTACATCAGATGAACAGGGGGGGGGGGGGATTGTATTTATGAATCAGACCATGAAGTTAAAATTTATGATATTACAGGAGGAGACTATTTAAATTGGGGGGAATATTAACTCAAATGAGTTACTGAAGGGGAAAAGGGGTTGGCTTACAGAGAATTCCGGGTGAGACGTCGGGGTAAGGCTTCACTGATGTCTTCTGCACGTGAGGCGAGGCCACTCGGAGCTTTTGAGCAGGAATTTAAAGTGATGACAATTCTTCAAAAAGTAGAGGGGGGGCGGCAACTTCCAGTCCAGAGGAGAGTAATTCGGCCACCCGAAAAAGAGGGGCAAACGAGGAGGGCTTCAACAGGAGTTGATGGGTGAAGTCGGAAAAATCGCTCGGTATCGATAGTTAAATGGAATTACCTCACTGGCTGGGGCTAATTCCGATACACAACTAGTTCACTCCACACTTTGCTTTGTTGTTAGCACCTGAATTGGAACTAGGGAAATATTCTTGGGTCCAGGCGAGACTTATCAACTCAGTGTCTGCCTCATGGGAGTCGAGCACTATTTATGTCCGAGGCTCTCCCCGCTGGAGGTTAGCGGGAAACAGCTCTACTCTCGAATGGCCTCGAATCTTCTTGCCGAAGCTATTCTAACCCGTGTAAACGTGGACAGGGGTGGATACGGTTCGAGGCTACCCCTTGTGGAAAGGGGTGGGGGTTAAGCTTACCAATTTAAGCCTAACAGAATCTTCTCCAGCACATGGAACTTCCGGGCTAGAAAAGAAATTCCACTTGGAATTCCTTCACAGTAACAATGAGAGATATCAAGGGAAGAGACGATTATAGCATTAAATATCATCAGTATAGAGGATTATAAAATTGAATATCATTATTATAGACCAGGTTAGGTCAAAGTATAACTCGCTGGTCAAAAGTGGTCCGCCCAAGACCAAAATATGGCCCACGAGCAAGTATGTTAAAATATTTGATTTTAAAAGTACATTTCTAATCTTCCGTAAAAGAACAAGTATAAAGAACAGTATGATTATAGAAATAACTATCAGTATAGACGATTTTAAGATTGAATAGTAGCAATAGGATAGAAGATTATATAAAATTAGGAGATGATTATAGAATTGAATATCAGTCGTATAGATGATTATAGCATTAAATATAATTAGTTAGACAATTATAGTATAGAATATCATCAGTATAGACGATTATAGCCTTAAATGTCATTAGTTCAGAGGATTATAGCGCGATATGTGATAGTACTTACATTTGAATTGCCCTTCTTGGCAAATGGTCTTTCTCGAGGTATGCCTGTGTAGACTAGCTCGGTGCTCAGAGTCGTACAAAAGCAGGGCAGACAGCTGACCAAGAGCATGTTGAGATGTCTGGCGCGATTGATAAAGAGTGCGCTCTATGGTTGACCGTGTTTACACTAATGGCTTGCCAAGTTGCAGTTCAAAGGATATATAAAGACAATACCCCCCAAATATAATTTTAATATACGAGTATATAATAAAAGGTTGCAATTTATATATATATATATATATATATATACAAAAGGAGTGAACAAATTACTTCTGGTCGTTAAATGAATTAAGTGAAGATTAACCAGGTAATCTGGGGATGAAAATATAAGATCACTTTACCTTCAAGAGCGGGCGAATTGGAGGGGGGCAGGGGGGAGACAACTGTGCAGGTCTCCAAGAAGATACTTCGGGGAGTCCTGACGAGGAGGACTCGAAGATGGGATTGGATTACTTTGTGATGAAGAATGAGATTTTCTCTGCTCAAAAAAGACGTAATCTCAGGTGGAGACGATTCTTCAGATCCGCAGTGAGTCTCAGTCTCGAAATAACGGGAATCTTGGAAGATTGGTGAAGATTAGAGGGATGCAAAACTCTCTGGGAGGAAGGGGGCTCAATAGCTTTCCCCTGAACATGAGCCAAAGCTTAACGAAGGTAGATCTGCTGGCGAGATCTTCGACGAAATACGACGATTGGTTACAGGGGTTCACGGGAAACAGACCGCATTCTGAACGATGTTGATGGTAGGCTTTCAATATCCTCGAGAGATAGTGAGCTTCGGGTAAATACCCGGATGGCTGATCCGATAGACACCTCAGGGCCTTGCGGTCCCTAGGGGATTCTTGGCGTCAGTCTAAGCAAACACATTTCATGATAACGAGTTGTTCCAGATGATGAAACTTGCCTCGCGATATAAGGGTAGGGTTAATGTGGCTGCGCACAGCGTTACCGCAGGGGATGGGGGGAGGGGAATGTGGCATCAGAGAGCAAACAGAGCTATGACGGGTGATTAAGCGAGGGGCGTAGGGTATATTTAAAAAGGGTATGGTCATTAACCAGCGCAAAAAAACACACAAGGTAATTAAATGAGAGTTACAAAAAAAATCAAAAGAATTCATTCCTAAATGGGCAGTGGAACCATATATCAATAAAAAATAAAGAAAAATACCATCCCCAAAAATAAAAAAGAAAACAAAACACACGCCAAGGACAAATATGTACAAAAAGAAAACAAAATTTTACATGAGAACCAAGGAACATAAACATACACGATTAAGACGGAGTTCTAGAATTATAAAAACCAAAACGAGTACAGAGAGTCTATTATGTGCACAGGAGTACAATGATTAAGACATTTTACTTCGCAGGGGGACGATCCTCTACCGCATTCCTACTTAAACAGTCTACAACACAGTTTTCAGTCCCTTTAATGTACCTTATTCGGAACTTGTATTCCATTAGACGTAAACTCCAAAGCATAAGCCTTCCGTTCGGGCTTTTACAATTCTTTAAGTAAGCCAATGTGTGATGATCGGTTTCGATCACAAACTCCTCACCCGACAAATATGTTTGGAATTTTTGTACCCTCCATACGATCGCTAGAGCTTCAAGTTCAACGACCGCATAGTTCCTTTCGCGTGTCGAGAGCTTCCGGCTAGCGTACACAATGGGGTAACTGTTGCCGTCTTTTTCATACTGGAGCAAGACACAACCGATGCCTTCATTACAAGCCTCCGTTTGTATCCCAAAGGGTTTGTTCGTGTTCGTGAGTCTCAGTATGGGAGCTGATGTTAGTCTTTCCTTCAACTGATGGAAGTGGGCGGTCGCTTTGGGGATCAATGCGAGGGGTCCGGGGAACGTTTCTTTAGTAGGGAGCTAAGGGAGGACGCTAAGGCGGCGAAATTCGAGACAAAATGTCGGTAAAAGGATATCGACCCGAGAAAAGAGCGTAATTGCTTTTTAGTACGCGGGAAGGGCATGTTGGCGATGCCCTTTATCTTTTATTTTTTGAGAGGCCATTTTATTTTCACCAATGTGGAAACCGAGGTATTTAATAGTGCTATATGCGAAATGGCACTTGCTAGGGCCTATAGTAATCACGAAGCCTATTGAGAAACGAGTAGAGGGAGATAAGATGCTGGTCCCATGTACGGGTGGCCATGTAAGCGGTATCGAAGTAAAAGGAAATGTTACTTAGCCCATCCAGGATCCTGCGAATCATTCGATTATAGTTACTACAGGCAGTAACTAAACCAAAAGTTAGGCTCTTAAACTGCATAAGGCTTTTTTCTGTGGAAAATGCGGTGTATTTCCGGGGCACTATCTTTAAGGGGGATTTGATAGTAGACTTTACATATGTTTATCTCTGAAATAAACTTGTCCTCTTCAAATAAATGTAGGCTCTGGTCCATCAAAGGAATAGGCTCAGCGTCAAAAACTGTTACGGCGTTCAGCTTTCTAAAGTCTACGCACATGCAAAAAGACTGATCCGGCTTTCTGACCATAACAATGGAAGAGCAATAATTCGACGTGGTAGGTTCAATCATTCCTAACTTTAGCAAGTTTTCCACTTCGGCGTTGAAAGTAGGGTGCAAGTGAACGGGTACAGGGTAAGAGTTAGATCTAATAGGCTCCTGGGTGGTTAGGGCTATATCATGCTCAAAATACAAAAAACAATCAGGCTTCTCAGAAATTACATCGTGGAATTCAGTTAAAAAATGAGCCAATTGCGTCTTTTGAGGGGGGTTCCAACTGGGAATTTAAATCGAGTTCCTAAGTGGAGTTTACACGGAAACCGGGGAGTGAAGGGAGAGGGTAGTTTTCGTCCGCTTCGACATATACGGTTTGGCATAAATTAAGAGGCTCATATGTATAAGAGGCTTCCATTACTGCCCTTTCGTCAAGGGAAATTATATTATTAATGCAGACGCGGCAGTGATAGCGCTTAAGCATATTTACATGGACCGATTTGTTCCCTGAGGGGGTCAGTATTACGTAATCTACGGGACCGCGGGCTTCTAGGATTGAGAAAGGGCCTTTCTATTGGGACAAGAGCTTGCTTGTCTCCGTGGGTAGGAGGAGCAGCACCTCTTTACCGGGCTTGAATCGTCTTTCTTTGGACTTAACGTCAAAATATGTCCTATATTTTTCTAAGTTTAGGTCCGAAGTTTGTACACTATATCAGCGCATTCTTCCAAGCGGTTCCTAAGATCTATCACGTAAGAATACGATGACTCGATCTCCTCATCCAGGCGGGGATTAGAAAAATGTTCATTCAAAATGCTCATTGGTCCGCGTACATTTCGGCCATACAAGAGCTCGAAGGGGGCAAATCCTAAAGTTATGTGTGGGATTTCCTTGCTGGCAAACAGGGCAATCGGCAGGTATCGATGCTATTCTTGGGGCTGAGCATGGCATAACTTTTTCAGAATGGTCTTCAGAGTGCCATTCAACTTTTAACAGACGCCGTTAGCGGCGGGGTAAAAGGGGGAGTTGAACAAGTGCTTTATCGTAAGGAGCTTGCCGACGTGTTCCATTAGCTTAGAAGTGAACTGTCTACCTTGTCGGACAAGATCTCCTTCGGGATGCCGACGCAGGAAAAGATAGAAATTAGGGCCTCCGCACAAGTCACGCTATCTATTTTCTTAAGGGGGACTGCTCACAGAATCTTGTTGCAAATTCAACAAGAGTGAGGACATACGAGTGTCCTTTGCTAGACGGGCGGTAAATTGGTCCAATTAGATCTATGGCCACTCTAAAAATAAGCTCAGAGACGATTGGGGTCTTCTGGAGAGGGACAAGTGGTATTAGTCCTTTTTCTCTAGTCTTGTGACAAATGTCACACGATCTGCAAAACTCGGCAATTTCTTTGTCAGCACCGGGCCAGAAGAAATAACGGAAGATTCACTGAGCCATTTTATTGTGACTGTAATGACCAGCCATTAATCCATCGTGTGTGAGTCGGAGGACTTAGGGAACATGGGAACGGGGGATACACAACGAGCGAGTGGGGGTTTTAAACTGGATCATAAGAAGGTTCTAATAACTCGGGGGGAGCAGTGTCCTTTATGCTTGGGCCCCCATGATGACGGGCTGTGCGACGGGGTTAGGGGAGAGCTGCGGGCTCTGGCCGATCAACACGGCGAAGAACTTAATGGGGGCGCTATCACTTCGGCCCAACCAGTGGACTAAAGCGAATTTATCGTGGTCGGGACCCACTGGAGGGAGCAACTTTTCAGAGACGACGAAGCAAGTCCATCCAGTGTCTCTTACGAGGGTTGACACTCTGCAACTATTAAGACTTCCATTTTAAAACTCAAGCCCAACTGGGGATCTTTTGTTGAACAGGAAATTAACTTGCTATCCCGGAGGACTGCTTGTTGGGGAAGTTGATGTCTTTCAGGGCGAGCGGACGGATACGAGAGAGAGGCACTTATTTGGTGGATTTGATGACTAGGAGAAGAACGAAATTGGGAGTTTTGGAGACAGTGTGTTTTCACGTGTTCGGGAACAACGCAGGAAAAATAAACTATGGGCCTACGAGGGTAATCCGATGCTGCGGGATTATTTATGATGGGCTTGATATCCCTTGATTCTGGCGGGGAATAGTACTTAAGTTTAAAGGAACCAGGTAGCTTCGAAACTTGGGCGGATTTTCGGGGGAAATTTAGAGAGGTTACTTTTACTTTTGGGGGATGGGGGATGAGACTTATTGGGGTTTTTCGGGTATAGATGGTAGCCTGATGCGTGCACATCCGCTTCTTCTATACATTTCTTGAAAGAAGACACGCGTCTGTCCTTCACAAATGCACGGATTTCGGAGGGTAGTGCAGCCATCAACTGATCCCATACAACGAAATCAATTAGGGACTCGTAGTCGCGGTGGACTTGGGCAGAGTCCAACCAGAACTGGAAAGTTCTCTGGAGGGTGAATCCAATTTGACGGTAAGTCTGTCGTGGAAATATTCTCGCCTGGCGGAACTTTGACCTATAATAATCGGGATTCATATTAATAGCGGATAATAATCCCGATTTGAGGGAGGATTAGTGGAGAGTAGCCTCGGCCGGGAGCGAAATAAAGATTTCTTGAAGGTGAGTATTAAGGGAAGGAAGTAGTCGAGCGACTCCATCGGCTTCAATATCCCAGTGGTTCACTTCGAAAATTTTCTCAAAGTGGGTTAAGTAGGCGTTAAAATCCTCACCGTCCTTAAACAGTGGCAACTTTACCGAAGGGGTTTGGGGGTGATTTATTTCTCGAGCTAACAAAGAGGGTTTCTCTAGGATTCCTGTTAAGCTCACGCTCATGCTGACGATCTTTCTCTTTCTTCAGCTTCTCTTTGTTCTTTTTCAGCTCCTCTTTGTTCTTTTTTTTGCCCTTCCTCCTGAACATATGCAAATCGAAATCCTTGATTGACGACAGAAGGATCTCTCCTTGTTGACGGAAACGTTCAAATGAGGACATCTTGTCGGTGTAAATGCGCGTCTGGGCACTCGTTGCAACCAAGGAACTTACGGAAAAGATTATGAAGCTCTGAAGATCGTATCAAAATCCTAACCGAGATTTTGTTGCACAGAGATTGTAGGCAATAAAGAAAAGAAAATAATAAATAATTAAAAACTTGATCTATATGTGACCAAGGATTATTGGCCTCTAATCCTTCACGGAAATTAGTAGAGGATTTTAGGGGAGATCGTCCCCCATCAAGAAAGCACACAACGAAAATAAAATTAGGAAAAAACGGTCACCACCAAAAAATTATCAATCCATAAAAAGAGAAAAAAAAATTAAGAATTTGTTCCACTTTCTTTGGATATCCCTGAACGAACTTGGCAAACTGGATACTGAACAACTTAACTTGGGGGGAGGGGAAACTTGAAAATAAAAAGGGTTCTTTCAAACAAAAAATAACTCAACTTTACCTGCCACCAGATAAATATATGAATAATAATTAAAAATATGAGGGTTTTTCACTATAAACGTGTCCAACTATACCTGACACCAGATAAAGATAATGACATATATATATATATATATATATATATATATATATATATATATATATATATATATATATATATCCTTTAAACTGCATTTTCGCAAGCCATTAGTCTAAACTCGGTCAACCATAAATCGCACTCTTTATTAATCGCTCCAACATATCTCAAGCGCTCAGACTCGTACACAAGCACGGGCAGACAGCTGACCCAAAGCCGCTTGAGATATGTCTGGAGCGATTAATAAAGAGTGCGATTTATGCTTGACCGAGTTTAGACTAATGGCTTGCGAAATTGCAGTTTAAAGGATATATAATGACAATACCCCTGTAGAAGAATAGCATAATGCTCTCAAGTTTTCCCCACCTCCCTTTCGGGCGGGCCGCGTTATCAAACCTTCCCCTTTCGGCCCGATGTCTGCCTCCACCCCTCCCACCGGAAGAACCCGCCGACCATTTCAGCTAACCACCGAATTCCGTCCTGGACTGGTTATCGATAGATAAGAGCCCATCTTGGCTTCCGGTGGTTCCCGGAAGTTTCCAATGATGAAATTGAGGAGATAATCAAGCAGATCTCACCCCAAGAAGGGCGCTTGATATCAAATCTACTTCCGGAGCCATGTGAACCTCTCCCGAGTTTCGGGTATAAAAGATGAATTCTTTTAACCTTCGGTAGCAGAGCTTGCATTGTGTCTGGCGAGAAAGGAATTGCTATCTATATCGATGTTGTGGTAAATCGTTGAAGCACCAAGTCTTCAGAGAGGAGATCGGTCCCAGTTAGGGAGGCTCCTTATACCGTTGGTCTTCAAGTCAGTGCGGACCCAGGCTCGTACCTACGTTTTCCAAGCTGAAGCTGCAAACGGCCTCACTTTGGTTCCCTAAACGAGAAATCTATATCCCGGCTTTATTCCCTGACCTTACGCGTTGATAGGTCACTTCGACCCCACCCCCCATCCCATTCACTGAGGCACCCAAGATTCCTCGGAGTTCACGAGCGTGGGGCCATTTTTAACAAGAAGCTCCCGTCACCGCCCTCTTCTAGCAGAATCATGACGGAATTGTGGAATCAGGTCCGTCCCTGGAGAACCTACCTCATCGTCTTTACCCCCAATCTCACCACCTTCACTCTGCAGCACCACCCGAACATCAGGGTCTAAGGTATACAATATAAAAAGGATTAGGCCACTAACGATACCTTTGCTGGCAGCATCTCACCAAGCATAGTAACTATTTTTATTTTCTTTATTTTTTATTATTTTGTATATTATTTGTCGCTGCCATATAATCTGGGGTTAAGTCGTAAATCTCTTTCGTGAATCAGCGTATCCAAGATGTCTTCCTCCTCATTTGAGATGTCCCATAAACAGGGACAAATTTTGGGCCTTTCGGGCAAGGAATTGATCGAATACGTTCAGAACGAACAAAGGACTGAACGTGAAGAAAAAAGAGAAGAACAATGAAGACAAAAAGAGATAGGAGAGAGAGATAGAGAGAGAGATAGAGAGAGAGAGAGAGAGAGAGAGAGAGAGAGAGAGAGAGAGAGAGAAGAGAGGGAGAAAAGTCGTCAACACGAGCGTGAGTTAAGTAGAGATCAAGTAGATGTCAGTTCTATCGGGGCCAGAAGTCACCAACCTCAGGCCCCCGCATTAAAGCTCCCCCCCCTCCTTATGGTGATCAAGATGAGTTTTGCACTTACTTAACCCATTTAAAAAAGATCTTCGAAGTCAATGGGTGGGACATTGAGTCTAAAGGAGTAGACCGCCTGGTCCCGCTGCACAACTCTCGTCTAAGAGAAATCTTCATTGCCCTCCAAACAGAAGCTACAATAGATTATTCATCTCTTAAAGCAGAACTCTTATCCGCGATTAATTTAAACCCTGAGTGCTACAGATCAAAATTTTGATCGGCTAGGATCCAGCCAGGACAGACGTATCGACAGTTCGGGTTATCCTGAAGAAAAACCTCCAATTTCGGTTGGACTCGGCTAGAGTCAGTGGCGACGACGACTCACTGCTCAATTTTTTTAAAGGAGCAGCTAATGCACACCCTCCCTACGGAAATCCGTGCATTTGTGCAAGATATACGCGCCTCTTTCTTTAACGAGTGCCTCGAAGAAGCGGATCTCTACGCCACAAATCATCAGTTCTATTCTAAGGAGCAAAAGAATAGCAGTCCTCCGTCCCCTAAGAACCAAGAAGAATCACAGCCGAGAAAACCCCTTTATTTAGTAAAACTCCCAGGCCCCTTTAAACCCAAAGGTAACCACCATAAGAAGCAAGAAGAGGTGAAACCCCCAATTTTTAATGCTCCGTCGAGTAACCCCTACCAAAGTAACCCCATTGTATGCTTTTCTTGCGGAACCCCTGATCATTACAAATCTCAGTAGCCACAAAACGCCCGCTTTCGCTTTGCCCCTGGACAACAGGTCCACTAGGTCTCCGCAACTCTCGTTTCCAAACAGCCTACAGCGCCTACGCCTCTGCCATCTTCGTCGACCTTTCAGGAGCACCAGGTGAACTTTCTTTTTAATAACAGTTCTTCTGATGGGCTCAAATTTGAGTCCGGATCCATCAATGGATGTAGAGTATCCACTCTGGTGAGAGATACAGGGTGTAAGTGCATAGTGGTATCGGACAAACTGCTTCTCTCCGTGGGCCCACAGCATAATAAATTCCCTGTCGTACATGATTTCTTGGGAAGAGTTAATAAATTCCCAGTGGTCCGTTGTCACGTAAAATGCCGCTATTTTAGGGGTTGGACCGACGTCGTAGCTGCCCCGATTAGGTTTTGTGCAGTGTTGGTGGGCAAGAGCACCCAGTTCTCTCCAACTGTTGTGTCGTAAGCTGTCGTCACCCGGGATCAGGCTGATAAAGACGCCTGCACCCCCCGTGCGTCTCTCAAGCCCCCATGCACCCCCGATTACGAGGGAATGAATAACGCCCAATTCATTAGTGCCCCAAATAACTGCCTTTCCTTCCAACCCTTATGGGAAAAGGCCAAACGAGGAGAGACAGAATCGGTTCTTGGAGACCGAAAAGTGAGGTATGTGATAGAAGACGCTTAGCAATTTCGTACTTCCCCGGATCCAGTAGGCTCCCCGTTCAAGGCCTTTTTCGTGCCTAGGGCCTACGTTGAGAAGATTTTTACAAATAGCACACGGAGGTGTGTTTGCAGGACACTTCAGCAATAATAAGACCTCACAACACGTATTTAAGTATTTTTGGGGGCCAAGGAAATCTTAGAGTTTTGCAAGACCTGTGATATATGTCAAAAGGTCACGGCCAAAGGACCAGTACAACCGGCCCCCCTTCAGAAGACTCCAGTTATATCAGAACCAATTTTCAGGGTTGCCATCGATCTTATTGGACCGATACACCCCCCTTCCACCGAGGGATACTCATACGTTCTCACCCTCGTCGATTGGGCCACCCGGTTGCCCGAAGCAATTGCTATCAAAAAAATTGATAGAATCTCGTGTGCCGAGGCATTAATCTCTAAATATGTCCTCTGTGACAGGGGCCGTCAATTTACGTCTAAGTTGATGGAGCATGTGAGTAAGTTGCTCCAATTAGGCCCATTTTCACCACGCCTTTTCACCCCTCTGCAAACGGTATGTGTGAGAAGTTAAACGCTATCTTTAAAGGCGTGCTTAAAAAGCTGTGCCACGACGAGCCCCAGAAATAGCACCGGTACTTGCCAGTAGCTTTATTTGCGTGCAGGGAAATTCCCCACCGAACTCTGGAATTCTCCCAATTCGAGCTTCTCTATGGTCGCTATGTCCGAGGTCCACTGAGCATTCTCAAGGAGCTCCTCACGAACTCTCGATTGGATGAGGAACTAAAAACCTCCTACTCGTATGTTCTGGACTTGCGTGACAGGCCAGAAAAATGCTCGGAGGTTGCCGTGCAAAATTCTGAGATCAATCTAGAGAAGTATCGGACGTATTTTGATATTAAATCTAAGGCACGAAAATTGAAACCAGGCGATGAACTTCTGTTTTTATTCCCCACGGACAAAAAAAAAACTCCTTTCCCAATGGACAGGACCATTCCCGTTCATAAAAGCTAGAGGGTCCGTGGATTATGTCATTCAGTCGTCATCTGGCAATAAGTTGTTCCACATCAGCATCTTAAAAAGATATCACTGGCGAGCTTGTGTTAACAATATTGTTGTCTTCGACGAAGAAGGGTCAATGGAAGCATCCTTCCCTTGGGACCCATTGAATATTGTTCAGACAATATGCGTTGAGGCGGATAAAGATTATCATTTGCCTGATCTGCCTTCCTCCCCTTTTCCCCATGAAGACCTGGCCACCACAGTCAATGTGAATCCTCACCTCGGTTTCATGGAGAGTCTCAGATTGTCTGGTTGCTGAAGGAATACTCAGACGTAATCTCCGAGTCTCCAGGATGCTCTACACAATTTGAACATGACATCTCTCTCACCACGACGGAGCCAATTAGGAGTAAACCCTACCCTCTTCGAATCCACCTTCGCAAGGCCTTCAACGAAGAAGTCAAGAACCTCCTTAAATTAGGAATAATTGAACCCTCCTCGTCGGATTCTTTTTTCCCGATAGTGATAGTACGTAAGCCGGATCAATCTTTTTATATGTGCGTAGCTTTTAGAAAGTTAAATGCTGTCACGGTATTCGATGCCGAACCCATCTCTTTTATCGACCAGAACCTGCACGTATCTGAGAAGGCCAAGTACATTTCTGAAATATACTTGTGCAAAGCCTACTATCAAATCCCGCTTTGAAAATCCGTGAGGAAGTTTACCGCGTTTTCCACCGAAAAGAGGCTAATGCAATGCACACGTATCCCTTTTAGGTTTGGCTACTGCCTGCAATAAATATAACCGGATGATGCGAAAAATTGTAGATTGGTTGAGCAATGTCTCTTTCTACTTTGACAATGTATACGTTGCCACACGCATCTTCAATCCCTCCGCCTGCTCCTAAACCGGCTTAGGATCCACGGATTGACAATCAAGCCATCCAAGTGCCACTTTGCTCATAGCACTATCTCTTACTTAGGGTTCAAAGTAGGAGAGGGACAATTAGCCCCCCAAGAGGACAAGGTTAAGGCAATAGAATGAATGCCACTCCCTAAAACCAAGAAACAGTTTCGTTCTTTTCTTGGCTCCGTCTCCTTCTATCAGCGGTTCTTCCCCCAATTCGCTTCCATAGCGTCACCCGTCAATGACCTTCTCAAAAAGCCTGCACCAGACCCCATCGTATGGAATCCCGCTGTGAATGCGAGTTTCAGCGAGCTAAAGAAAAAATTGGGCTTTGCATCTATCCTCCGTTTGCCCAATCCCCAGAAAAAAATGGCATCCGAACTGATGCCTCTAACCTCGGCATTGGGTGCGTTTTATTACAATATGAGGAAGAAGAAACTCCATTTCAAGTGGCCTACGCGACCCGGAAGCTGTTGGTTGGCGAAAAAGCATACGCTACTATAGAACTTGAAGTTTAAGCCATCATTTGGGGCATTCAAAAATTTAGGATTTACTTGATTGGTAGACCTTTTACTGTCGAAACGGACCATAGGCCACTAGCTTACTTGAAAAATTGTAAAAGTCAGAACGGCAGACTTATGAGATGGTCCCTTTTATTGTCAGAATACCAATACAATGTATCTTACGTAAAAGGAATGGATAACGTCATTGCTGATAATTTATCACGCAATCCGATAGACGAAAACCCCAGTTGTGGCGACTAACCAGAACTGTCCGGCCATTATTATTTTTTTGTGTATATATGTATGTTCTATTTTTTTCTTGTATGTCTAGTTATTCCTGTAATTTTTAAGACCTTGTCGCGAAATAGTGCCATTTCATTATGTTAATTTCTTTTTGTGTTTCACGTATGTATGTTTCCTGGGATCTCATGTTGTCCCTAGATTGTAACTGCGAGTAGGTTAGATCTTGTGACATTATCCTTCGTTCCACTTCAGAATAATTTCCCCTCAGGATGGGTAGTGATATAGGAGAATAGCATAATGCTCCTAAGTTTTCCCCACCTCCCTTTCCGGCGGGCCGCGTTATCAAACCTTCCCCTTCCGGCCCGATGTCTGCCCCCACCTCTCCCGCCGGAAGAACCCGCCGACCATTTCAGCTAACCACTGAATTCCGTCCTGGACTGGTTATCGATAGATAGGAGCCCATCTTGGCTTCCGGTGGTTCCCGGAAGTTTGCAAAGGACGAAATGGAGGAGAAAATCAAGCAGCTCTCACCCGAAAATAGCGCTTGATATCAAATCTACTTCCGGAGCTATGTGAACCTCTTCCGAGTTTCGAGTATAAAAGATGAATTCTTTTAACCTTCGGTACTAGGGCTTGCACAGTGACTGGCGGAGCAGGAATTGCTATCTATCACGGTGTAGTGGTAAATCGTCGAAAAACCAAGTCTTCAGAAAGGAGATCGGTCCCAGTTAGGGAGGCTCCTTATCCCGTTAGGCTTCAAGTCAGTGCGGACCCAGGCTCGTACTCACGTTTCCTGAGCCGAAGTTACAAACGGCCTCACTCTGGTTCCCGAAGCGAGAAATCTACATCCCGGCTTTTCTCCGTGACCCTACGCGTTGATAGGTCACTTCGCCTCCCCCCCCTCCCTCCCTCACTGAGGCACCCAAGATTCCTCGGAGTTCACGAGCGTAGCGCCCTCTTTAACAAGAAGCTCTCGTCACCGCCTTCTTCCAGCCGAATCGTGACGGAATTGTGGGATCAGGTCTGTCCCTGGAGAACCTACCTAATCGTCTCCTTCCCTTATCTCACCACCTTCACTCCTCAGCGCCTCCCGAACATCAGGTTCCAAGGTAACCCTCCCAGTTTACATTCAACTTCACCGCGAAGCATACCAATATTCAAAGTGTATAGAGATTTACATAGTGAACAGTTATTTACAAGCCAAGTGAGATATTCGAGCTTCACTTATCAATTTATCTCTCAAAGAACCTTATTTGTATATATATATGTATATATATATATATATATATATATATATATATATATATACATATATATATATATATATATATATATATATATATATATATATATATATATATATATATATATATATATATACAAAAGCGGTGAACAAATTACTTCTGGTAGTTAAATTAATTAAGTGAAGATTAACCAGGTAATCTGGGGATGACCATACAAGGTCGCTTTACCTTCAAGCGCGGGCGATTGGAGGGAGATGGGGTCGGAAGACAACGGCACAGGTCTCGATGAACACACTTAGTGAAATCCTCACGAGGAGGACTCGAAGATAGGGATGGATTACTTCGTAATTAAGAATGAGATTTTCTCTGCTCCAGAGAGACGTCTCAACTCGAGACGATTCTGCAGATCAGCAGGGAGTCTCAGTCTCGAAAGAACAGGAATCTTGAAGGGGTGTTGAAGATGAGACTGCCGCGCAACTCTCCTGGAAGAATCGGCTCGATCGCTTTCCCCTGAACATGGGCCAAAACTTAACAAAGGTAGATCTGCTGGCGAGATCTTCGACGAAGTACGACGATGGGTTAAAGGGATTCATGGGAAACAGACGGCAGTCTGAACGGATTAGATGGCGAGCTTTCAATCTCATTGAGAGATGGTGAGCTTCGGGTTAAATACCCGGATGGCTGATCCGTTAGACGCCCTCAGGGCCTTGCGGTTCCTAGTGGATTCTTGGCCTCAGTCTAAGCAAACACATTTCATGATAACGCATCGTTCCAGACATTGAATCTTGCCTCGCGATATGGGGGTAGGGTTGATGTGGCTGCGCACAGAGTTATCGTGGGCGAGGGGGAGGGGGGTAGCCGACATAAAATACAGCTGTGACGAGTGATTAAGTGGGGCACTGATTCTTTCTCGAACTTTCTAAAATTCTTACGCTGGCGCACGTGGTCTTGAAAGAATAGTGGAGCATTTCCGAGGCGGCTTCCTCTCACGTTGGTCTTTTTAGGGCATTTCCTCACAGTCTGGATAGTAAATGTCATGAGTTGTTTCCTGAGCTAAAATTGGTTACACGGAGAAGGTTTTGGACACGTGGCTGGGTGTGTGTGGGTTGCAGTACGAGAGATGTTTGGTAGATGATCAATGACTGGACTTTTCGGCTTTTACTCCTCCAAAATTGTTTTATTGTTTTTGATTTATTTCTTTATTTGCTTTTATTTATATTATTTCTTAAGTTGTTTATTTGACTATTTTTCTACTCAGTTGCGCAAAGGTTTGCTGTAGCAATATCAAAGCATCACGTGACTAAATTTGACTAAAACCAATCACGTTTGCTCGACTAAAAATTATTTTTTTATTTTACCTCAATAAGTTTAATCTTTGTTGCAGTGGTTGGTCTATCCATTTTACCCAGACACGGAAACAATCCTTTTCCCTTTTCTCTAATTAGCGTTTATTTATTTTGCAAGAATAGCTACGCAAAAATAAGGGAATTATTATTAATTCTTTATCCATAGCCTCTCTTCCTTTTACCTCTCATTCTCCTTTGTTAGTCCCAATACCTAAGCTTGAAAGGCGCGGAAACCAACATATTTAGCTTGTTAGCCTAAATGTGGGGGGGTTCAAGGCCAGGGAAAAGAGAAACCGATAAACAAGAGTAAGGTTTTGAAAAGATACAAGTGGTCTTTTCAGGGGAGATTCTCCAAACGGATTTAGCTCAAGGAACTCTCGTTAGTTCACTGTTAAGAAAGGTAAATATAACGGGAAAGAGTTGAAAAGAGGAAAGTTGAAAGACAAGTTCCGTTCTCCTGGGAATGAGAAATTGTGTACTTACCTTGAGTAGCTTCGGAATTGAGATCTTACAATAGAAAACCACTGGACCTACTTTGGGTGGGGGGTGGGGGGTGGGGTTGGACACAACGAGTCGGGAGTCTTGAGAGGGGGTGTTTACGCGTCGAGGCGTAGGCGAATTATATCGGGTGCCATCTCGGAAAGCGGGAAAGAATCCATGGTGGGGGGATGGGAAACTTCATTCCCCTTGTCAAAGGGAGTTTGGCGCCGCTCAAAGCAACCAAAGGAAGGAGGCGGGGCAACTAAGCCAGGACACGTGGGAGAGTGGAGAGCCCGGCAAGTGAAGTAAGTATATGGTCCATTTCTCTTACACCTTTGACTTAAACCTTTTCCCTTCCCATAGAACTAACCTCGAGTTAATCTAATGCTCTTCTCTGGTTCGTACTCGTAATTAGAGAATTATTAACCATTTTAAAATCCATTTATAGTGAAAAAGGCGTACAAACTTAATAAATTTGCCTGGAGGTGTATTTAAATTTGTCTATTTTATATTATAAACATATTTTTCGTGTTTTCAATAATATTGAGGCCTTATCGGATTGCTAGATTTCTGCCAGACTGAAGACCCTCTTGGAAGTAAGATGCCGAACCGAAAACAAACCCCACAAAACATTTATAAACAAAACAAACTCACCTCGTTGATCCAAACCAAGGTAATCAAAATATTTTCCGAGTAAATTTTTATTTTCATTAATGTCTAATTATTGAATATTTAACTTTGTCCCTTAAAAATAATCTACAGACAACGAACGATGACAAATAGTAGGACCTTCGAAGATCAAAATACCACAGTGCAGGAGAGAAGGTGATCTCGGGGTGATCCCTTATATCTATGTGTACAACCTTATAGATAAAGAACATAAGAGGAATGGCTTGGTTCACTGAAGTCACTGGGGTCTATTCCAGGAAACCACACACCGAGTAATTCTCGAACATCAAAACACACACCCAGGTTTAGAAAATCATTCCAAAAGATGGAAGTCAATTATTACAAAACACTTAATTCTGTTATGATCGGGGTAGTTAATATCGGGGGGAAAAATAGTTAATTAATCCTTTCACTAAACATGATTTGAAATCAATTATTATAGAGAATAGTAGTAGGTTTAGGCCTGTTCAGGAATCAATATGTGAGGGTGATTATATTGTTGACTCCTATTATTTATTCGATATGCATTAATCCACAAATCTAGCAATATCTAATTATAAAAAATGCTGGTTATTTAAATTTTATATAAAAAGGTGAACAAGTAGTAATTACTGTATGACTAGTAGTTGAGATGCACTTTATAATAGAAGGAGTGCTGTAAGAACAGAATGATGACTAGATGAAAATGAAAAATATAATTGAAAAAAAAGTAGTATTTTATTTCATTTGTCATCAACGAAAAACAACTTATTGAAATTATGTTGCCATCCAAAGATTCTTCAGCTTTAAATATCATAGTTACTTTTTGGTTCTTTATTGCCACTGGGAAGGTCTGTGTGGGGGTACATCACCGAAGTTTTAGGTCTGGTAAAAATCAAAGTGAGAATAACGGAGTCACCCTTCTATTGATTCGACGCATTTCGCAGAAATTGCCAGAAAATTATCTTTTAATGAGAAACTTGTTAAAAAAAATTATTTTTCTTATACTATTTATGATTGAATATTAGGATGTTTGAGTGAACTTACTGACACAGAGAAATGAAGCTCGAACTCATAATTCTTCCTTGATAACACATTCACATCACATCCACACTTACACCTCATCACGATTTCAATGTAAATTTATTCAACTAAAATGAGAGAGAACGTAAAAGAAGATGGCAGCAAGGATTATGGAATTAGGAGATAAGTCTGTGAGTTTGATAGGACCAACAAAGAAGGATAGGGAATCTTTTCTATGATTATGTTGGTTTAATATTAAAAGAATCCAAGTCTTATTTCCTAACCACAAACAAGAACTAAAATGCTCTTAAGGCAATTATAGAAGACCCTTTCCTTCAGAATATCAATCAAGATGATCCTGACAGCTCATTTCCCGAAACTTCTAAAATTCCGTCGTTCTCTTTGAAATATATTTCCCTCATCACATTCTGATATTCCCGTTGTTGACGTCCATTATTCTGCTTCCAAAGTGGAACAAGACGATGCTTCTCGGAATTTTCCTCTCCGTGCTCTGATCTTTTAACTCCAAACGACTTTTCCAGTGATCCATTGCGTCTCACCACCCTAATGGTGTGAACTTGTACTTGTTGTAAAACTATAAGAAAATATTGACTCAAAGTTGGGGAAATAAAGAAAATCAGCCTACTTCTTGTGAAAAGAAAATTGTTGTTAATTAATCGGAAAATATGGGCTCGGTTGATGAAGGCGAGGGGGAATAAAAAGAATAGAATGTGCGAGAGAGAGAGAGAGAGTGTGTGTTGGAGTCTAAGGAATATACTACTAATAGAAGCTGCAATGAACTTTAAATCCTTAATCTTGTTAAAAAATATCAAATAATTTTATTATGCAACAGATGAAATTATTAAAAAGCTATATGAACTAAAATATGAATTCATACTAGCGCTAGATGAGCGCTTGAGGACACAATTTCGAATCCAACTCCTTTATTCATGTTTCATATAACGGTTAAAATTAGTTTTCACGATTTTCTGTCTTTATATCTCAAATTTTCTTTCCTAAGCTTTCAATGGTTACCTTCCTTAGTGTTGTGATACCAATTTTCATTCCTTTGGGACTATATATGCAGATATATATATATATATATATATATATATATATATATATATATATATATATATATATATATATATATATATATATATATATATATATATATAAATGCAATGTCCCGCAGGAAAAAATGAAATGGTGTTTCCAAGTACTTTCGAACTTTATTAAGTTCCTTATCAAGGATAACTACAAGAAATAATATTATATTAGAGGTATATATACGAAAGAAAAGTATATAAGACCGACTCAAAAACAAGAACTCACCAATGAGGAAGAGGGAATTGGGAAGGTAAAGATTCACATTAAGAATTACAAGAAGCAGATAGTAAGGTCAAGCTGAAAAGACGGAAAGGGTAACAGATTAAAATAAATGGAGATAGCCTAACGAGGGAGATTATAAGACACGGGGAGCCAAAGAGTGGGAAAAATACAATGTACATAACAGAGCAGTGACAATTAAAAAAAATAAATGGGGCCACATAAATAAAGATTGTATATAAAACTAAAGATAAAAGTCAGAACTAATTTCTTTAAGTATTAGTCTTTTAATTATAGCATCTATTCTATATAAGCCAGAGGAAAAGTTAAAATTATCATATTGGCTTATAAAAGCACATTCAATGATATTCCTTTTATAGGGTCATTAGAACGATAAATTAATTTTGCCGAGTTCCAGTTAATTAGATGGTCCTTATCTGACATGTGGACAAAGAAAGCACTGTTATCTTCCACTCTTCGGACATTATATTTATGTTGATTTATGCGAACAGAAAGTTGTTTACCTGTTTGTCCATAATATTTACTTAGGCAACCAGAACACTCAACTGAATAAACTCCCTCCACCCCCAAACTATTACAATTATTACGTACTAATAAATTCTTAATGGTCGTCTCATATTTAAAAGCAACAGAAATGTTAAAGTTATTCAAAAGACGGGAAGATCACTAAAACATAGAGAAAAAGCTAGAACTAAAATTTTATTACTATTAAGAGGGAGATTAGGGACAGTTTGATAAAATGTCTTTTTAGCAGAAGAAAACCAGTTTTGAAGAAACGGGTAAGGGTAACAAAGTTTATGGCCAATTTCAAAGATATTGGAAAATTCCAAATCCATATATTCCGGGCTCACAACACGTAATGCCCGTAGAAACATAGAAGAAAAAACAGAAAGTTTAACTTTAGGGCTGCGAGAAGAGTAAAAATGAATATAAGAATTTGAATTAATAGGCTTACGAAAGATAGAGTATTTAAACCTGTATGAGTTCTATGAATAAGAAGATCAAGAAAGGGAAGGGTTCTATTATTTTCCATCTCGTTGGTAAATTTAATCGAAGGGAAGAGAGAATTGAGTCTAGTAAGAAAAACATTAACATCTTTGGGATTAGGCCACAAGCAAATGCCATCATTAATATATCTGTTAGAAAGGACAGGTGAAAGACAATTACCCATGTGAATCTTCACCTTCCCCCTTCCCTCTTCCTCATTGGTGATTTCTTGTTTTTGAGGCGGTCTTTCATACTTTTATTTTGTATATATATATACCTCTAATATAATATTATTTCTTGTAGTTATCTTTAATAAGTACTCGGAAACACCATTTAATTTTTTCCTGCGGGACATTGCATTCATTTGCTACCCTCATGTGATATTTTGTGAGTTATTCATTTCATATAATAACTCACATAATAAAGGCTTCACTTATATATATGTATATATATATATATATAAGTGAAGCCATTATTGTGTGAAGACCCTTTGACTATGTGCATCTTTAACGACTCTTCTAAAATAAAAATTTACCTTTGCTTCTTGAATTAAGCTCCTTTGGTTTTAAAGCAAAAGACTTTGACTCTTTCTTCGAGTGATTCTATATCAAATAAACAAGGATTGCGAATCTGGTTGTCGAAAGACAAAAAAGAAGAAAAAAATAATCCAAAGACGTCAGGTGATTTTGGCGGCTGAGGCCGTAGCTTCGAACACTGACTATTCAGTGTATCCCTCACCACACGTGCGATGTGTGGTTGTGTATTGTTTTGAATTCATCGCACTTGTGTAGCGTATACTTCACATTTTTAGCCTTTAGACAATTAGATTAGCAAATAAATTGTCTTTGATAAGGACGATCTCGAAAAGAAGCTTCCTTTTCTTTGTTTCAAATCCTGAGTTTTATTTATGAGTCAAAGATAAACTTTGTTGGGTAAAGATGTCAAGTGGAGGGTAACTATTTTGCAGGATAATTTATATTGATTAAACTATCTTGCCTTATCCAAATAAGCTTAGAAAGTGAACTTACGTGGATACTGATAAAAGGGAAAAATAAATATCTTGAAATTATCCAACGCCCCTTCGACACCTGGGGCAGGGGCAGCTCTCAAAATCCCTCGGGATACAAAAGACACAAATTTAGTGGATTGGATTAAGGAAGCGACAGAGCGAAAAATTATCTAGATCATCAACCTATAGGGAATAGAATGCTCATTATAAGAATAGAATTAGTAACGCCGCCATTTTACCAAACCAAAATACCCGAACGAAAAAGAAAAGTGACGTCAAGGGCGTGTCTTTATTACGGTCTCAACCATAAAGGCGAAAAAGCTGCAGATTTTTATTTTCTGTGGGGTAATTTTTCTCTTTGGCGAGACGGAATTTTTGTCAACTCTTCTCCACAGTTCGAGATTTAAAGACAAAAAAGTGAAAACCAAAGAGGGCATCTCCAGCCGAAAATTTTTTACGCGAGATTAATCTGTCCTAGGAATAATCAGCACTTGGAAAGATCTTCCTTTGGGATTATTTCTTTCGAATAATCTGCCGTTTGGAATAATGTGTCTAGGGTTAATCTATCTTGGATTAAGCTGCTTTTTGGAATAATCTGCCTTTATCACAATCTAGCTTTGACATAATCTGCCCAACATCGTCCCCTTCAGCCTATTTCTACCTACTCCATTTTCTGTCAGCATTCTGTTCCCTATGATTGTTCTCTAAATATTAATATCTTTACTTTCTAAGTCTACATTTAGTCTTTATTCTTTGGTAAATAAACGCCATTCTCGGCCTTCGACTGCCCTCTACCCTCTGCGATCTGCCATCTGTCATGTACCCGATTCTTTTCAGTAAATTCAGTCGAACTCGTAATGGTCAAACGCTTCCTAGGCTTCCTCTCCGGGTCATTCGCGTCACCGGTGTTTATTTTCAGACCTATTCAATGGTTGCAATTGTCCTCAATTTACACCAAGTTAGGCAACCACTCTGGATCCAGTTCTTCAATACGATGGTTCCGTTAGTTATTCGTATCTTTTAGTGCTTTTATTTTATGGATACTAAAGTAATTAACAATGAAGACTGTTTGTAAATTATATGAGGTTAACTTACAATCCTTTCATTAATAGTTATCTTTAAACATCAAATTTTTGGGGGGAGGGGTATTTGGTTCTGTCTGAAGGGAGGGTGATTTGAACCTACGCCTTCAAGCGCTTATTGCTTCTAAAGGCGTGTTTAGAGATGGTCACGGTTAATAGTTTAAGCTCTATGTAAAACCATTGACAAAATGGGTAGACAAAAACTAAGTAGTCATGAAGCTACTGTGCTAAATCCTGGCGGAGTATTTGCTTTTGTTTTAATGACTCACGAAAACAAAGATCAGATTTCGCTAAGGGAAGAAATTCCATTGTAAGACGATCTAATGGGATAAGACATACATTCGGCTGTGATCGGTCCGCTTCAGTATTTATTTACTGGGGAAAAAATAGCTTAATAAACCACTAACTCGGTCTGGCATCGTTAGAAAACATGAAATCCATGACATTCTAAGATGAGAGAAAGCAAACCTTTATTAAGAAAGATGAACCTCAAAGTAGATCTAACTTTTCGTCATTTGTGGTTAAATAAATCAAGAAATTATGCAATCCTTCACTCACTTCATCGTGATTACGAGTCAAGTGAGACTTCGAACTTTTATTTCAAGAACTGCAATTATTTGTCCCAAATGGAAACAGAATTTCCAACACTATTCATTTGTTCATTGCAGAGTATTCTATACACTTGAAATAATTCCCCGAGAGCAGTTTCTGCAGTTTTTTTATCCTCAAAAGACTGAGAACAAGCAAGAGCGAGAGAAGTATTAATATATGGACCTTTTTAAAGACGTTTTGATTATCTAACAATATTTTTATTACACCTTAAGAAAGATTGATTTTTTTATATTAAAGTGACTCTAAAACCGCCCCCAAATCTATTATCGTAAGACTTTTTCATATTTCTAAACGAACTATTTTAGTGGTAAATAAATAATGATTTATGTGGTTTCTGTGAATTACAGAATTTTTAATCTATACTCATAAGCAAGCGACGATTATAGTCGTTCCCGAGACCCCGAAAATATATAGAAAACTGACTTTTCAAGAAACCCCAATGGCTATAATATACGGATTTGGGCAGAAAAAAGAGATTTTTTTTATGTTTGTAATATGAAAAAGAAATTATATCTCAAGCTTAAAATTTTCTACTTTTTCAGGTGCCTCCATTATCAATGAAAATTTATGCACCCCCGACTCAAGAACCGAGTCAAATATAAAACCTGAAAAAGAATTGAGGGAAATTTATCAAAATTTGCTAGTTGAAGGAAACGTAAATGCTTTTTTTTAAAAAAAGAAGAATTTAAAGGTCGGACCAAGAAGATAGTGAAGACTAATAGGGCGTTTTCCTTGTCCAAAGATGGATTCAGTTCCTGGGAGGGAATTGAAGACTAAAACCCTTACAAAGAGGTGGATAAAGGAGAAGAGGTCTCGTTGGGACAAGGCAATGGAAGACTTTCCTCCTCCTTTGAATTAAAGTGCAATGACGCAACTATGAAATTCCGTTCCGCCTGGGGAACGCTCCTCATTCACGCCAAGCAAGAGGCTGATAAATTGGTTTTTGGACGCAACCTCTTCCTTGGGGTGACAAGGAGCGTCCCGCAGGGGGGATCGATGCAATGTAGAGAAGGCGAATTATTGCTATTTTAACCCCACCTTTATCCTCCTCTCCAAAAAGGCCAACCCCAAGTAGGACCCAGGAATTATGAATACACTCATTTATAGCGAAGGGAAACTCTTAAATAGCGTGTAACTAAGGAATTGAATTAGCCCTAAGAATTATGAAAATGTCCATTTCAAACGATTTCTAGACCTACTTCAGGCAAAATCGTTAGTAATCTTTGTTTTTTTTTTAATTTAACCCGGCAAATCAACATATCTAATTGTATGTCCAGTCTCATTATTTCACATCAATACAAATCGGTTTCCCATAATCAATCGATCTCTATTAATCGCACCTAAAATGGTATTAAAGTTATTCTCCGTAGTTTGCATGGTTTACGTATTCCTAAATTTTTTTAATTATAAGTAAATTTTAATTGCACTTCTCTGTACTCTGTATTTAAATTTTTATGGTATTCTTCTCATTTTCACCTAGATTTTCAACCTTTCCGCTCGATTTATGTCTGGCAAACGATGGCATGTAATGGAAAGAGTTGCCAAGGATTAATATTCAAATTTCGGAACGTCCTGTTAGCGGGAACTGACAGCTGAAGTCTTAAAATTGAGACCCAAATAGTTTTAAGTTTGAATATCTAAAATATATTTGGAGGTAAATACAACTTTGTCATTCACTAAAGAGTGCCAAGCCACTCATCCTCAAAATGAGAGAATGAGAACGAAAAATTCTTATATAATGAAGATTAAAAAAGTGTAGAGAGAGGCAAATGGAGAAAAGAAAATACGAAATAATATTAATAGATAAAACGAATAGGAATAAGCGAAAATTTGAACCTGGTGATCACGAAGAGAAACAATAAGATGAAAATTCACCTAAAAATGAGAGCAAAAAGATAAAAGTCTATGTACAAGAAGACAATAAGAACAAATCAATTTATAATAAGGAACAAAAGGCTTAAAATCCCCTAATAGGAAAAATAAAAAAGCACTCAATCTACGTACAGAAAGAGCAAAATTTACAAAGTCTACGTACAAATAAGAACAAAATCCACGCAAAATAAGAACTTTAAGATCGAACCAAATATAAAAATAAAAGGAATAGGAACAAAATCTACGTATGTACAGATAAGAACACCCAAAGGATGATTTCCGCTAAAATGTGACTCAAATTCCAGATAATAAATTAGGAGCTGGCAACTTAATATAGGCAATCTATTAATGGTCGAGAAAACATTTAGGCTATTTTTAACCTGACTACCTATGTGTATGTGTGTGTGTGTGTGTTTCCTATATAGTCTGTAATACCAATTAATCCCTCCAGAATGAATAAGAATGAGAGATCTAACGAGAATCTGGCGAGTGACAACACAGATATTCGAAATTAAAAAGAAAAGAATACCAGAATTGTTAACTAAAATCTATTATATAGGCCAACAAAAACTAATGAACTACATTTAATACACATTCATCCATCTGTACTTAGATAGGACAATTGCTTTGTCCTCGTTTTAACCTAATTTACCAAGTCGCGGCTTAGAAATACGTGATTGCTCAAACCTTTCATCTGAGATCTCCGAACACGTTGAAGCCAATTTAATTTCAATTAATTAATTCCGTAATGTAATTTTGTGTTCGCTTCGTTAATTCTCTATCGAGGTCCATACATTATTTTGTTCAGAGACAACCATTCTCTTCTCATGTATAAGGGGCGAAAATTCTGTACAACTACTATGGAGATACGCGTACGTTCAAGGTAAAGAGTCGCCTAAAATGTTGACATCTCGTTTGGCTCAGAAGACAATGGAGTTTGCGTCCAAGATGGGTAACTCCCCAATTAATGTTCAGCGTTTAGTGTACTCGTAACGACGGTCTTCTGTTCCTTTTCTGGCACTGGGATCAGTCTTAATGAAGTGGTCTCTCTTGAATGCAAACCTGGGCGAGTGTTTCGGGATGTTAATTGGTCAGGATCGTTCTTCGGCCTCACTGAAGTAGTCCAAAGGAAAGCAGCGCGATGTGTTTAGCCTAGCCGCAGAAAACCGTTGTTGGTATTCGGCTGCCTTAGGGAGCCACTCCGAATTTCCTGTCGCGTACATTTGACACTTTTTTATTCACTGCAAAAATATCTCAAGTAAAGGATTTAGGTAGGAAAACCCGGAAAAATTTGAGTTACCAATTGGGTGCTACAAAATCCGCCACACTATCGGATTAGCTTGACTAAAAAGAAAGATATTTTCTTCTCTCAAATTTGACCAGATTCAAATTGTCTGAAAAGTCTCAAATATTGTGAATTGAAGCTACGAGAAAGGAATTTAAGTTACAACTAACCACCAAGTATCGCTTAAATATAAATGATCGAAATGCAACTTTTACGAGTTTGTAAAATTATTGTTTATTTCGTAAATTATGTACAATTTTCTTAACACTTTGACACAAACACTCCCACCTCGGGATGATGCCACCCTGCTTGGATGTAAACCATGTTAAGTTACAATTGAACATCCACTTCCTAGATGTTGTATGGATTGCTAGAACAGATGGGAAGCTATAAAATTCTCCCAGCATGCAACAGCCTCCCTCCACTCTAACCTGGTCCCTCGGGGAGGTCCCTTCAGAAAGCGCTTCCCACTTAATTGTGGTAACATTAATGGGGCTTACAACGCAAGCTGTATGAATAAGGGCTTTCTCCCTTAATCTCCCAAGGTATCGGAGGGAGTAAAGTGAATCTCCTACAGGGAGTTCTTAACACCAACAACATCTTCACACTTGAAACACCATTTAGAGATGAGGTCACATTTTTAACATTAGACGAATGCGATTCTTTCCTTAAATGAAATGAGGTCCCAAATGTCATTTCTTTAAAACAGTCCAGGTAAAAATTGTCTTTAAAATTGCCGTTGCCATTTTTTTTAAAATTAGACTTTAAAAATCTCATGGGAAAAATGGCAGAACGAGCGGAGGGCAGATAATGACTCCTTAGCCAAAATGTTGCCAGGGAAAAGAATAAGGTAGAGTAGGGGAAACCTTGTTGGGTCGGTGAGTGCCATAATTTAAATCCTGTATTGTTTTAGTAAAATCACTAAAATAGTTAACTAACAAATTGTACCTATTTTTCCATCTAAATAAAACCACAGCAAAATTTAAAATACAGCATAGCCGTTCTATTGTTAATAGGTCATTTCAGCAGGAAATTATTATTTATGATTTTAATTTTTAAATTTTGATTTTCCCCAAAAATTCAGGATGGATGGCTCCCCTTCTTTACCAAAATCAACGCATGAAAAGGTACAGAGTTTAGGTGAAGAGAGAGAATTGTCGATAAAACTGGCATTGTAAAAATTGTCTGATATTTGCTTGAAAATTGTCATTTAAAAATTGCTTGTGACATTTTTTGAGAATTCGTCTTTAGAGTTGGTATTGTAAAAATGCTTTTGACATTTGTTTGAAAATTACTCTTCAAAATTGGAACGTAATAATTGTCCTTGATATTTGTTTTTAAAATTAGCATAGTATATATGGCTTTGGCATTTCTTTTAAAATTTGTCTTTAAAATTATCCAGGTAAAAATTACCTTTAAAATTGCTATTGCCATTTCTTTTAAAATTAGACTTTCAAACTCCCATTGGAAAAATTGTTTTAAAATTTGTCTTTAAAATTTTCTTCTATTTTTAACGCTCCAAAGATCTTAAGTGCACAGGTTGGGACAAGGGCGGGGATAATTGGAAGTTCCCCACACGGATTTTGGAAGAAGAGGTAAAGGTGAGGGTTTCAAGGAGAACTCTTCTTCTTCCGGAAGGAAATCGAGGTCAATGAAGGTCATTAAAAGGCTTTTGCGAAACTTTGACCTCCTCATCAAAGAGGACACTGGCAAATGCAAAGGAGAAAACAAGATATATATATATATATATATATATATATATATATATATATATATATATATATATGTATTTGGGTGAGTGGGATGTAGTAGAAGAGAGTGAGTGTATGGGTGAGGATAAGTGTAGGGGAGCGTGTTATTTCATGTATGACGGAAAAAAGCGAGGCAAATGAAAGAGGGATGATAAAGAAAGTGTAAACAAGGATATTCCAAGGACGAGCCGGCAGACGCTCACAATCATGCCCACAAATTTCACGTCTAAAAAGGACATTCCCCAACCGTGACCTGTCACCGGACGAGGTCAGGGAAAGATCAAAGTTGTGGAGGCCCTTTTTAACCAACGGGGGAAGGCGGAGTGACGGAAGGGAGTTGATGATTGGTAACCTCCCTCTTCAGTGAACACCTCTTGGTGATGATGTAAGGAGGGAATGCTATATCCCAAGGGTACGTTCCCCCTTCCGCCATTTAACCCTGGTGTTCTTCACCCGTCGAGGTCCAAAACGGATGAGAGCTGCTCGGCAGCTTCATCGAGAGCCCCTCTCAAAGGAAAAGCCGCCCCCCCTTTCTTCTGCTCCTTCCCCGATTAAGACCACCTTCGGGGCACGGCGGGGAAGCATGAAGTCATTGGGGAAGACCAATGCCCCGTCTTCAGGCATTTGAACCGATCGGGGCCGTCTGGATGGAACCCTGCGTTACAGGTTACTATGGCAACGAATCCAACCTCGTAACGAGGGAGTAAAGGAAAAAATCGTCCGTTGGGGATGACATGTGGGACAGGGCAAGACGGCATACCTGAAAAAGGGAGAGGGGAAAAGTCAATCGGGACAGGGCAAGATGGCATACCTGAAAAGGGCGAGGGGAAAAGTCAATCGGGACAGTAGCAATCCCCCCCAAATTATTGTAAAATAAAGTAAATAGGTTGGATAGGTAGAGATCCAAGGGGGCGTTAAATTCGGAAATAAAGCAATCTTGAATTCCAAAAGTAGAGAGAAAGAGTGAGAAAAAGAAAAGAGAGGGATATAAAAAAGAGAGAGAAAAGGAGACGAAAAAAACAAGAAAATAAGTTTGTATTCTTTCTAAGTTCATGATCTCTTTTTGTGTGAAAGCAAGGCCACACCAGCCAAAATGACCATAAAGCCTATCGTTATTTAAGCCAAGTAAAAAAAAACATTTGGCTTAAAAGAACAGCTATGATATACAACAAAATACATAAGTATCTACAAAGTAGACTCCGATGCCCGAGGAGGTTCTACATTCCTCAGTGGCCTTCTCCTTTCAAAGACTCAATCACACCGCAATCCGGTGTCCAATAGTCGTTACCAAGGATTCAGGACCACAACTGTCGAGGTATTGGGAGAAGTATTACTCATAAAGCTCCCCTGGACTGGGAAATTCACCAGTAAGTGTCTTACCATCTGGGGAACCAAGCAATCTTAACAGAAAGGTTCAGAGGTGGGCTACATCCTATGAAGCTACGTCCCGCGAGCGTATCAAATTCGGAGACTACAAATTAATTGGTACCTTCGAGGCATTGAGGTATAAGTCAACGCGAAAAGTCCTGGTGTGATTCCAAGCAAATTCATATTCCAGAACGATGTCTTCTACCTTCTTTGCCGCGCAGTTTGCAAGGTTGTCTTGATTCAAACCATGTAGTCGGTGAGGAGAACAGCAAAACGTCAGTCAGGTTAATAAGTCTATTCCGAGAGCCTGGCCATTCATCTGTCCACTCGTTCCTAGTAACTCCTATAATGGACCTACATGTTCAGGAACACAGCAGAAGATAATCACTTGACACGCAGTAGACGTGAAGCTACGGATACTATGAATGAGGTGTGTGTATGTATCTGTGTGTGAAAATTATAATGGTTCAAGACCAGTACGCGCTCTTTGAGAGTTGGTAGGAATTACAAAATGTCCTTCGAACCAGACATGGCACGTGATCGCCTGTATCGAGCCGTATATTATAACTAGCTTGACCGTGGAGACCGGAAAAGTAGATCAAAGTCACTTTCCATAATAGATACTTGGATGGAGACGAATAAATCTCGCACAGCGAACTAATATTTGAGTGAACAAAGGTGTAGTTAATTAGAAGGGTAGCTCTATCACTATTTTACCTGCTGAACACCACAGATGGTGGCGACTCCAATTTAGGAGCGGCCTTGTTTCGAGGTGATGCCCTTAAAGGAAGCAGAAGTGGACCACATCGGTTTTCGCCAAAGAAAATCAAAAGCAGTGCGGTCCAACATAACGAGAAACACGGCTCAGAAACCACTTGTAGACCACGGCCCACGGTAGGCATCTGAATTGCACCAAAAGACATGAGAAAGGCGTCTACGTAGAGCGTAGCCAGAAGATTCACCGAGGTCAGTGGTGCGATACCGTTGATGATGATGCCAAGAAGAGTGACTCTGAGAACAATTTAATGCAGGCAACCTTCTTCTTGACTCCCGAGCTCGGAGTTGGTTTCCAACCCGTTAGAAGAATCGATAATCTCGTAGAACTCATAAAAAAGGGGAAGGGGTCTCCTCACCGCATAGGATAAAGGGTTGCCTTGTTACTGTATCACTATACGGTATCATAGGACTTCTCCAAATTGAAAAGTACCATGGTTAAATGTCACCCACGAAGGAAAGATTTGTAGCACTCTCCAGCCATAGGAGAGCAACCAAAGTGGAGTGGAACTTACGAAAGACACACTGTAAAGAAAACAGGCGACATCCGCTCTTTCTAAATTAAATTAATCCAACGCTTACCAATTTCTCGATCAACTTTAGAAAGCAAGAGAATAGAAATATTGAACAAAAACTAGCCGAGGTGGAGTGATCTTTCGCAGAGTTGCTCAAAACGAGAACGGTAGCCAGTCGCCGGGAATCTGGAAAGCTACTCTCCTCTTGAGCAAATCTATCATAAAATCCATGCCCTGTTCACCTAGCTAGCGAGTTATTCCCTACATAATATCCTCCATACAAGTGTGGTAACAACAGATAAAACGAGAGCAGAATGCAATTCACTCAACGAAAACAGGCTATTGAATGTGGCTTTCAGCGAAAGAACGACGTATTTAGAAAGCTCGATGAGCAGCAGACTTCCTGGTGAATGTGAAAAAAACACCGAGGCAAGCGGTCTGAGATGGTGGTCCAGTCTTTCTGAAGAAGAGGCTGTGGATCCTAGGAGAAGTTACCCAGAGTTTTTTTTTAACATTTTCGGCACATATACATGAGTGCTTCTCACTTTGAGTGAAGACAGGTATGCTAGACATAAAGAGCGGCTAGTGTGCTTCGAAACAAAACTAAAGCTTGTTCTGTCCGTCAAAATTCACACAGAGTAAAATTATTTGGACGACGCCTGTAACGCTAATAACGCTAATAATAGACAGACTATTTTTAATGTGTTTAAATAGGAGCGTTTTAGGACCAACTGATTTCGATAACAAAAGCCGAGTGCTAGTATTATCCGCAATCATAATAAATGGATTTCAGTGCAATCTTAAACAAAATTTTGGTGGTGAATTTGGCGATACGGCGTAGGGTATAGCTTACGATATACATACTTATCACTACGTAATTTATACGGGTTGAGATTACTTAGAGGCCACAGGGGCCCCTGAATTCTTTTCTATGTATGATGACTTTTGAGATAGCCTGTAAAGAATTCGGCGTGAGAACTGATGCTGCCCACAGTAGACGCCCAACTTACACGAAGGGACTGGAGATGTCCATTTGCCGTGCTGGGTGCAAGTGGAAACTTTTGAACCCTTAAGGATGTAGTTAGAAGCGCAGGAGAAGATGGCCGATGACCCCACACCTCTCGATCCCACCATTCGAACGCTCCCATGCAAATGTGATCGAAGTGGAGGGCAGAGTATGGCTGGAAAGGAAGTGGAAGGCGAATATTCAGGGCCGGATTTGATGACGGCTGGAACATAAATGAAAGTAGTTATAGCAGAATAAGGTCAAAGAGCGACCAAGGGCCCTTCTGTACCCACGTGCTCCTGAGATAATGGCATGGAGCTTTGAAAGCACGGCTAAACCAGATGAGAGTGCAGCCTACGCCGCTATCACACCCCGGCTGTATTTGCTTAAGGACTGATTTCATCGTCTCCCATGGCCGCTTTCCAACCAACATTCCTGCCTTCCATCATAAGATCAAAGTTCGTCGAACATTACTTGCCAACGTCATCACAATCCCCCCCCCCCTTAAAAAAAAGAGTCACCAACTTTTCTCCAAAATCGCACGTGTGTGTTGCTGCGGCCGCGAAAACCACCGAAATCCACCTCACCAGGCGTCCATATAATCCTTCGACTCAGTTTAGTAAGGAGCACTCATAGACTTCCCACGTACTACCGAGAACGAGCTAAAGGACGCTCGCATCCCCCGAGATCGGAGACATAGGCAATTTCGATTCGAGAACGAAGGCTAAATCGACATCTGTGAACTCTACCATAGTCAATCGGCGAGTAATCTGACGAGGATTCCCATCTCAGAAGGCCATCTACGAGTGCTCCCGCATCTGAAGCGAGAAGTAACCCGACTTATCCCTTCGCAGTCATAGTATCCCAATTTTTCTCCTTTTCTGCAACAAGCACGTAAGCAATTGTAACCGTTGCCGCCAGCAGATTGATCTAAAATCTGGATTACCCAATCGATCAATTCTTTGTGTGCGCTCCGTTTTAAAATTCTACTCTAAATCACCGACCTGAATCCGACCTCCTTAATCCCTTAATTAACCCACCTGCGACCATTCCCTTCAAACCCAATATTTGTACATAATTAAATATTATTATGTTGCTAGCAAAGATATATTTTCGTCATTGTCTTTCTTTTGCAATTCCAACGCGTACCAGCTACCTGTTAATCATTGGCCAACTTGCACTCTGAAATATTTGTTTTAAAAAGGACCCCGCAAAGTTAATAATAAACCATCCCCACTGGACTCATAACAACTTCCCCATTTACTAACGGTCTTCAACAAACTTTGGCCCAAAGCATCAAAAGTACCTAGGTATATATATATATAGAGAGAGAAAGAGAGAGGCTGGCCATTCCACGATATATATATATATATATACATTTCTCTATTATAAAATCTGGTGATCAGGTGTGTCAGGGGCTTTAAAAGGTCTTTGGAGAGATTTTTAAAGGCAACCCTTTAACTTTATTGTAATTTTCAAAGCTGAGTACCGTTTGAGTTGGATAGACAAAACAAAACAGATAACAACCCTGCCATATTTATTTATCACATAATGTTTCTTTAGGAGACAGAGCTTCTCCCACGGTCACTTTAATCCCCTACGGATTAGTAGAGTCTGAGCCCTTTTCATTTCACGAAGACTTCATTATTTTTTTATTTGTTTGTTTAATCGTGTATTATATTAGTGTGCGTATTTGAATAGCAAAGCTTCCGCGTTTAAACAAGCATATTCTTTCGTGTGTCAGTAATTTGTGAGTCAAGCCTCATCCGTCCCGTGTAGACGATCGATCGAACCTTTTTTTTTAACAAAGTGTCGTCGTTTGAGAGATTTAAACTCCAAAGAGAATTCCTTGGTTTAATTGGCAAAGACCTTGCCACCTATATGCACGAAAAAGAGAAAAAATAAAGAGTTAAACAAAAAGAGATTAGAGATAGAGATAGCGAAGAGCGCGAGAGAATTGACCAATAAGAATTAGAATTAAATCGTAATCGGCTCGAAACCGTTTCAGTAAATTTCTGTGTAGGAGCCCCTCAATCCGCCTCCGTTAAACTCCCCACGCCCAAAGAAGGAGGGCACTTCGGATCTTTCTCACTCTCTTCGAGAAAAATTTTTAAGTTAATCATTAGGACATCGAGACGGACGGTGTTGCTAAACTCCTTCTCCTTCTTAGCTCCCAGCTCTGAGACCTATGTGTATCTCTTCCCTCGGAAGCTACGGAGGATTATTTCCCCCTCAAATCTGGACTTCTCGCGGAGTACAATATGAGGCCTGACTTCTACCACGCCAAATTTAGCCACGCCCGCATCAAACCAAATATGACCTTCCGTCATTTTGGATATACTCTTTCCCGTAATTTTAACTTTTGGTTAGACGCATCGAAAGTCCCCCACGATCATGGGTCCCTGGTAGATTTTGTTCTAAGGGATCAGTTTCTTAGGTCGCTATCACCAGAGATCCGCTCCTTTGTAGAAGATCGTAGGTGTAACTCCTTCAAAGAGTGCATAGAAGAAGCAGATATCTATGCGGCGAGTCATAATTTATACTTGAAGGAAAATAAGAAGCCTCCTCCTTCACCCCCAAGAATAAAATTAATAACTCGCGTTTTTGTCCTAAGAACTCCCGCAAATTTGAAGTTGAAATATTGTTAGTTCTGGGTCATTTAATATATTTTACTATTATTTTACTTACCCATAAAAAATCAAATTTACCGTTTTCTATCATCAATACATTTATGTAGTCTGAAAGATATTTATCAAAAAAATGTATTAGAGAGACATGAAAAGTAGGAAACCTGTTAAAAATGACCCTTAATTTAGTTTAATCTAACTCCAAATTGCAAGTAGCTAGTACTCATTACTCAGTGGAAGGCAATATTCCATAGTGTTTCCAGTTCTGGTAACTATTGTAACTGGTAACTGTTTATAGAGCATTTACATTTCATTTGAATGCTAGTAAAGGCTGTGGATCATTTTAGAATAACATAATTATTTGGTAGAGATTATTTCCTAATCTAAGTGCCATCTCTTCATTTGCAGATATACCTGCGATTAGTGTAACAATGGCAAAAATCAAGACAAGGTCCAAATCAAGTTCTCATCTGACTAATTTTGTTGGGACTGGGCAAGAGCTGATGGTGTCTGAGTTACCAACAATAAGAGATATTTTGAGGTACGGCATCTCCCTGAGGGAGCAAAGTGATGTCTGGATAAATTATGAAGTGGATCAGCTGGTAAAAGACATGTATCAGGGATTGATTAATCAGTGAACCAAAGTTAATGCTCTCTTCAAACCACCTGTTATAAACCAAAAGGTCACAATAATACCAAAGCTTAAGGAGGTGTGCAAGGAGGCAGTAAAGGTTCCCTTGGTAAAAGAAAAGTTGAAGTAAAAGAGAGGTTCATTGCAAAACTAGATAAGTTATTTGATATATTAACATACAAATGTCAGATTTCCAGTTGTGGGAAAGTAGGCTGTAATGGCTGTGAGACTGAAGCTCACATTAACTGCTGTTTTAGTAAAGATAAAAAAATACGTACTAGGGAACTGGCCTTTATTTAAGGACAAAAGGAAAAGGTTGGAAGTAAAGGTACCTTTCAAATTGGAGGTCCGAATTTTGCAGAGCATAATAGAGAATTAAGAGCTTCAGAAAAGAAAGAAAAGAAAGGATAGGAGAAAGAAAGATAAGAAGTAAGAAGGAAAGCGCTGTTTTTAGCAGGAAAAGCAGCAAGAAAAGAAATCTAATATTTCCGGCAGAAGGTGAAGACCTGGAGGCAGAAAGTTCTGATGGTGACAACAATTTGAGTGATGAAGTAATTTATCAAGCTGTCCAAGAGCCGGAATCTTCCAACAAGAATAGAAAGAATTATGATGAAATTCCAAATATTGCTCTTGCTAGTATAAGGCATGGTCTCGGATTGAGACCAACTGCAGCTATAGCAAGAGCAGCTTTAATAGATGCTGGATTCCTTACGGAGGAAGATACAAGTAAAGTAATTAATAAGAATAAAGTTAAGAGAGCACAGGAAAAGCGAATGACAGTTATTGAACATGAGTTTGTGGAAAACTTAAGGAAGGATGGGGGCATTTCTTGTGTTCTCTTTGATGGAAGAATTGACGTGACAAATTTTATGATGGAGGCCAAGGGAAGTGAAAAATTGTTTCAAGCATAAACAAAAGAGGAGCATTACACTGCCATCAGTGAGCCTGGGAGGAATTACCTCTTCCAATTTGTCCCATAAAAGGCGACAAAAGAAGAATCGCATTCAGAGAAGATCGCTAAGGCTATGTTTGGATGGCTGGGGGAAAGGGGCTTGGAAAAAAGCTTAATGGCCATTGGAGGAGACTACAAATGTAAACACTGGTGCAAATGCCGAAGTAATGCGAAAAATGTAGCTCCATTTGGGCAGAAAGCTTGTTTGGTTGGTCTGCAACCGGCACACTGGAGAACTCCCTCTCTGTCATCTAATTATCAAACTGGATGGCCCAACACTATCTGACAACAGATATTCTTGACCAATAGGAAATCTCCTGGACTCTGTTACAGACTTGGATATCAACCCAAATTTCACTCAAATATCTCTAGGTCCTTCTCTTACCAATATACCCCAGGAAGTGGTGCAAGATCTTTCCATTGATCAACACTACGGCTATAGAATTGTATCGGCAATCAGAGATCGAGGGTTTCCTACAGGGCTTTGTCTATTGGAATAGGACCAATAAACCACAGTCGCTGGCTGACCACAGGTAACAGACTTCTTCGGCTATGAGTGTCAAAGCATGAGCTCAAAGGAAAAGCTTTTAAGAATCTATGACTGATTGCTGAGTTTATCATTGGTGTATATTACCCATGTTGGTTTAGCGTTAAGATTAAGCACTTTTGGACCGAGGGACCTAGGCACATTCTCTTTCAACTTCACTGCCTTAAGTCTCAAATGAAGGAGGTTTTGGATATTGTTTTGCTAATTGTTAAGAGATCAGCTTGGTATGCATACAGTGAAGCCATCCTCCAAACCCCCCTATGCTCTGAAGATCAGGCAGAGAGAACTGAAGGGGTGCAAAGAATCCAGACCATCAGGGGAGAAGGGGACCCAGATACTCAACTGGGAGATTCCTTTGTAATTTTCAGAAGGACACCAAACATCAATTGTGATGATACCAGGATTGGAGATCTGCTCAATTGGTCAGAATATGTTTCTGAGCCACCTCTCACTCGCTCTTTAAGTACTCCTGTATTGAAAAACTTCATTGACTGGCCTTGTCACACACAAAACATTAAGAGGGTTGTAAGAATAGGGACTGAGGATTCTTATAAGTATTTCTCATATGAAATTATGGATGGAGGAATCAGGGTCGAAGAGACAAGTAGACATCTGATGTCCAGGAATGAGTCAAAGCAAGATTTGTGCGCTCTGATGAAGTTTAACTTTTGAATATGACCCAAAGTAACCCATGCATTTATATGTGGAGCTTTGCATACTTTTCTCACTCAATAAACGTAAATTTGAGGTTAATTTGTGTTTGTGTGAACTTAGATTAAATAAAAATAAGTTACATAAGTTCGTGACGAAAGGGAAAAATTACTTTTATTTAAATGGAAATTGGTGTAGTTAGGAGCAATTGTATAGGGTCTTTCAATAAGGTCGCTCTATTTTTAAATGTAAATAAAACAATTTATATGTGATATATGCACTTAATTTAATTTAAATCTGAAAGTAAATTTTATGGCATTAAGTGTGGAATATGACGTCGTTCAAATGTCCGCCGCGGCTTCGCTTGGTAGAACGTATTCGGGAGGCCCAATTTTTGATGACTTTATCGCATAAATCTGGCTGAATTTGCTAGATGGTGTTCGTTATGTTGACTTTGAGGACATCAACTGTTTGCGGATTATTTGCATAGACCTGTGATTTAAGGTAGCCCCAAATAAAGTAGTCTAATGGCGTTAAATCGCATGATCTTGGTGGCCTGTTGACGTCGCCACCGCGCGAGGTGACCCTGCCTTGAAATCGCTGGTGTAAAAAATTTATCGTAGCGTGCGCAGTGTCGCACGTAGCGAAATCCTTTTGGAACCATGTGTCATCAGTATTCATATCAGGCATATAATCCAGTTGAGGCCACAAGAAGTTGCTTATCACCAATTTGTAGGTCTCGCCGTTGACGGTTAAGGCAATCCCATCTTCGTTCTCAAAAAAATAAGGACCGATGATTCCGTTAGACGAAAGTCCGCACCAAACAGTGACTTTGTTGGGATGAAATTGGTGCTGGGTATCTCATGTGGATGGTTTTCGTCGCAAATCGGACAATTTTGTTTGTTCACAAATCTATTCATCTAAAAATGGGCCTCGACGCTGTGGCGAGGATAGAAATCACGTAATGCGTGGAACGTTTGTCGAACGGAGCACTGATTTGATAATAACATTTTATGATTTGTACACACTATGCAACGCTATAACCTCCCAATTTGACTTGCCAAGTAATACTGAACAGTTCAGAGCGAAGGTGCCAGATGTCGCTTTAACAACATGGCCACTATCGCCTGACAAAGCTCGAGCGCCCTTGTTGAAAGACCCTCTATAAGAAAATAAAATTATTTTTTAAAGTTCCACCGAAAAATCTATCATTTGAGCACCCCTCATTAAAGGATTTAATGAAAATATATGGTTGACCCAAAGTATGACCCACCCTACTCCTATATCATGAAAGAAGGCTTGCTATATCGCGCTTGCTCGGATGGCGTCAACCACGACAGTCATGCCGTCTGTGTTCCCCGTTCACCTGTCCACCTTGTCCTAAAAATTGCTCACGATAGTGTGTTTGCTGGCCACTTCAGCCACAATAAGACTGCACAGAGGATTTTCCGTCCCCTTACTGGCCTGGTGTTGCATTTGACATTTCTGAATACTGTCAATCCTGTGACATCTGCCAGAAAACAACGGCAAAAGGGCATGTTAAAAAGGTCCCCCTTAAGAAGGAACCAATCATATCGGAACCCTTTTCCCTGCTGGCCATATACCTCATCGGCCCCATTCGTCCCCCTTCCAACAAAGGGTATAGTTATATCCTTACCCTCGTGGACTGTGCTACGCGTTTCCTCGAAGCTGCACCTTTAAAGAGAATCGACAGTGTTACGTGTGCCGAAGCCTTAATCTCCATCTTCTCTAGGGTAGGCATACCAAAGGAAGTATCCTCCGACCGAGGTTGGCAATTTCTGAATTAATGGAATATATCGCGAAACTGTTGATGGTAAAACCACTCTTTACCACCCCTTATTACCCCTGCGCAAATGGAGTTTCGAGAAATTTAATGCGGTCCTGAAGTCAATCTTAAAGAATCTGTGTGCTGAACAGCCTTGTGATTGGCATCGCTCCTTGCCTGTCGCACTATTTGCATTCAGGGAGATTCCACATCGTAGGCTTGGATTTGCTCATTTCGAATTAACCTACGGGCGTAACGTGCGAGGTCACATTAGCATCCTCAAGGAGTTATTCTCTAACGCCAAGTTAGACAGGGAAATTCAATCTTCCTACACGCATGTTTTGGATCTTCGATGAAGATTAGAAAAGTGTGCTGAAATTGCATACCAAATTGCCGACGTTAACTTAGAAAAATACCGGACGTACTTCGATTTCAAATCGAAGGAGAGGAAACTTAATCCCGGTGATGAGGTTCTATTGATACTTCCTACGGAGAGCAACAAACTTCTGAGCCAGTGGAAAGGCCCCTTCCCAATTTTCGAAGCGCGAAAACCTGTGGATTATTTAATTAAGACCCCCAACACGAGAGAAGCTGTTCCACGTCAACATTTTAAAAAGATATCACCGCCGCGCGTGTGTCAGCAACATTGTTACCACCGACGAAGAGACAGCTTTAGAGGCCGACTACAGACGGATGTACTGAACCTTGTACAGGCTGTGTGCGTCAAACAGGATAGGGATTACTCACTGCCCGCCTTGCCTGGCTCCATCCATTCACCCCCCCTGCTAGGTTGGATATCAATAAGCGGGTAACTCCCGACTAAACTAGCCAGTTGCAGCTTATTTTAAGCAAGTTTGTGGACGTCATTTCTGAGACCCCTGGGTGTGCTATGATATAATCCTCGCTACCCAAGAATCTGTTAGTTCACGGCCTTGCCCCCTTCCAATTCATCTGAGAAATGCCTTTAACGCCGAGGTTAACAATCTGCTCAATTTCAATAACATTTAACCCTCCACGTCAAATTATTTTTCCCTAATAGTTATGGTACGAAAACCAGATAACTCTTATCGTACGTAGGTAGATTTTCGCAAGTTAAATTCTGTGACCGTTTTTGATGCAGAACCGATTTCTTTAATTGACAAAAACCTTTAATTGTTCGAAAAGGCAAAATTAGTGAGCATGACCTATGTAAAGCGTATTACAAGGTTCCCCTGAAAAAGAGCATAAGGAAATACACCGTCTTTCCCACCGACAAAGGACTTATGCAGTTCCGCCGACTTCCTTTCGGGTTAATGACGGCCTGCAGCAATTATAATCGGCTAATGCGCAGAGTTTTAGACGGATTGGATAATTTCACCCTTTATTTTGACAACACCTACGTTGCCACTTGTGACTGGGACCACCACTTTGATTCCCTTCAAGCGCTCTTAAGCCATTTGCGAGAGCACGACCTTACGATAGGCCCCGGTAAGTACTACCTCACCTATGATTCGATCCAATATCTGGGCTTCCACATTGGAAACGACCAACTTAAGCCCCAAGAAGACAAGGTCCGGGCGATAGTTGCGATGCCCCTCCCCGATAGGAAGAAACAGCTCTGTTCTTTCATGGGGTTTGCCTCATTTTAAAGGAGGTTTGTCTCCAATTACGCGTCTTTGGCCGACCCGTTATGTGAACTACTCAAAAAGAAGTCCCCATACTGCATCATATGGAATTCGAGGGCTACTGCTCATTTCCATCAACTAAAGGGTAAATTGGCATCTGCTTCAGTCTTCAAGTTGCCTGACCGCAGTAGGCCCTTCTGGATCTGAACGGATGCGAGTAACGAGGTCATCGGTTGTATACTTCTTCAGTACGAAGATGACGGTGAGAGTCACCATGTAGGAAAATTATACCGCCGATACCCTTAGCCGTAATCCATTGGGTGACGACCTCAGCTAAATATTAATTGTAATTGCTCCATAGCCATTTACCCATCTTGTAATTATTATAACCGCCAGCAAGAGGTGAGCTTATATTCAATTATTTCTGTTTATGTATTTATTTTTCTCGATGTGTACGTCTATGACGCACATCGCCCTTGTATATATAAAATTAGTCTTTAGAAACCTGGTCCAGCACCCTTATATGCGTATATGTACCACCGTAATCCTTTTGTCATTTATGTAAAATGTATCATTAAATATCCATTTCATTCTTTTTTTTTTGCTTTGTATAGCTGAGTGTATAAATATTATTTTTATTTTTGTTAATTATGTCCCCCTTAATGCTCTTATGGTCGGCAATAATTAATTTCCCTTTCCGTTCATATGAACACGCAGTCGGGTAAAGTTAGCTTGTTCACCTGCTCAACGCCAGGTCAGGAATTCCCCCTTTTCCGCTTACCCCGATGACCACTCGCGTGAAAGAATCCGCCTTCCCAAGTCATTCGTCATAGGGGATGTCCCTTTTATCTCCCAACTCCAAAAGTGCCATCTTTTTGGATGGGAGGGGTGTAGCAGAATAAGGTCAATGGGCGACCACGTGCCCTTCTGTACCCAGGTGGTCCTGAGATCACCGTATGGAGCTTTGAAAGCACAGCTAAACCAGGGTGAAGGTGCAGCCTACACCGTTATCACACCCCAGCTGTATTTGCTTAGGGAGCGATTTCATCGTATCCCATGGACGCCTTTCTGCCAAAATTCCTGCCTTCCGTCATAAGATCGAAGTTCGTCGAACATTCCACGCCAAAGTTTTCACAATTTCCCCCCCCCCCCCCAAGGAGTCACCCACCTTTCCCCAAAATTGCACATGTGTGTGGAGGCGGCCGCCAAAGCCACCAAAAGCCACCTCACCAGGCGTCTATATAATCTTTCGACTCAGTTTAGTAAGGAGCACTAATCGACTTCCCACCCATTACCGCGAACGAGCTGAAAGACGTTCGCATCCCCCCGAGATCGGAGACATCGGCAAATTCGATTCGAGAACGAAGGCTAAATCGACATTCGTGAACTCTGCCATTGTCGATCGGCGAGTATCTGATGAGGATTCTCATCTCTGAAGGCCACCTACGAGTCCTCCTTCATCTGAAGCGAGAGGAGGCAGATCTCCGGGCGCTATTGCCAGTACTAATCGCTGAAGGCGCTCTCGCCTTCGGTGATGAATCGGATGAGGTTAGGCTCGCTAAACGAGTCATTTCCCCCCTCTGCCTTAAAACCTTTGGCAAACTAAGTGCTCTTGGGGATGGTGGTCGCTCTTTTGTAGGGTCTCGCCTTTCCTAGTCCCACGGTCTAGCCTTGAGTAGTCATTCCTTTAAGGAACATCTTCAGAAACCCTGGAAGACGGCTTCACCACCAAATTAAAGGCTATTTCTTCCTGTGAGTCTAACGACTCAGTGAAGGCGCGCGCCCCTTTTGCCTTATGGAAAACTGTCCCATGGGGGGAGGGGGGGATCCATGCATTTAGTTGAGTCTGGGTGTGAACCTTTTGTGCCGCCAGCTATAACAAGGGAGCGCCGGAAGTTAGTAGAACTCACAGAAGGGTTCCGAATGGCGGCGGAAGCGTCCATGCTCGTAGGTATGGAGGAGCAAAGACCAGAGGCTGTCTTATTGAAATTAAGGTGTAAAACATCCCACGCAGTTCTGGGCGCTACTGGACCAAGTCATTAGTCCTACGAAACGAGATACGATACGCAATTGAACAGGCAAGATTTCTTTCTTTATGCGATACGAGCCACATTGCTTTGATGAAGGAGAGTGCAACTTTCCGCAATTGACACATTTGGCTATAAACGATGATGACTTATCTTGTATGCATTGGGTCAACTTACACAAACTTCGGCTAAATCTGACTTTGCTCGTTTATATGAGTGAATCATGTGGCCGGATCAGTGAAATTAGGAGCATTTTCACTGCCCTGGCAAGAGTAGCTTCATGCAAAACCGATACCTAGAGGAACGCAACGACTCAGTCAGCTTGCAATCATGTCACTATCTAACGTGACGAAGAGTGCATGGAAGGGTCTCAATGCCTCCCCTTCCCCAATTCCTCATCAAAAGCTCGAGCTTGACTGCTCCTTGATCAGCCAGGCTATGCCTTTCGAAGGAGTAGTCCATAAGTTCTCTGGCATAAATTACTCCTTAAAAAAAATTCATGGTACATTGTGGCGTCTCACTCACACGCGAACCATAGTGTCCGAATGTCACTAATAATGGCGTTTTTGAAGATCTGCCACCTTTGAAAGAAGGCTCCCGTCGAACAAACGGGTCACCTTCGTCTGAAGTCAATATAACTAAACATCTCCTTTGGTGGAATACGTCACCTTTGGCCAATTTGCTACCATTAGTGAAGTGAATAACTAAAAGCGCTTGAAGCCAGCCGGCTCAAAAACGGCAGCTCATCCATGAATGAATGGCCCGACACAAAAAGGGACCCGTTGTAAGTGGACAGTTCCCCCGATGACAGTCTGCAAAAGAAGATAAAGGAAACCCACGAACCTATCACGATTGAAATGAGAAAACACTATCTCTGCTAAGAGAATCTTTGGAGGCCTCTGAGAAAGTATAAGCGGGCACCTGCATGACAGATGTGTAGCTGCGTGGGAGTGGCATCGAAGATGAGAAAAGGGAAACCCCTTTGCCGCATTTAGAAGTTAGGAGGGGAGCTCCTATACCTCTCAGAGTGGTGGTGTTTTTTTAGTTACTCGTCTGCCCCAACAACAATTCTCGCAAAACTGTTGAAAAGTTTTGGAATAGTTGTCAACACACGGTAATTTTTAACCATTATAACCACTAAAGAAACAAGAGGGATAGTCCCTCCAATGACCTGCCGCGTTTTGTGATAAGATGATAAATGGTTATTGCATTGATAGTTTCCCATGGTTCAAATCACCTACAAGTCCCTTTGAATGGATAAATAAGGCTTCTGCCACTAGATAGCGCCACCCAGCGCCAAATCCAATGGCAAATTTGAAATCTCTAGGGTAAATAACCATATGTCCTATGGTCATATGGGTCATTTTATGGCTCTAAATGGGTACAATTGAACTTTACTCTCTTTAAAAAAAGTGACGCCTAGACCTGGCGCATCGCCGCAGGTAAAAAGAAGGGAGTTGGTGCGCTACATCTCACGTCCAGCTGCTCCCCTCTATCCTCTCTGTGGTGTTTAGATTTTTCAGGGGTCCTTTTTGTGTTCGTTAAAAAATGGCGTTCGCATCCTATGACAGCGATACTTTCCGACCCGAAAATACCCATGAAAAATAGATACTATGACCTACCAATGCAGTGTGATGAAAAGAGAAAGTGCTCCATGGGGTTATAAAATTACAGGATATGGTTATTTACACATACTTGGTCCACGGGTTCGAGCTAAGATGGGCTTTGACAATCCGGCCCGCCATTCAGGCGAATTTCTCTTCGAGATTTGAGTATCAAGGATTGGGCTGGCGTAGCCACCTTATATTTGTACTGAAAGGTGGTGAGTAACTCGATGGCTCAGCACACCCCATGCCTAATACTTCCCTCAGCCAGCGGAATTTCCGCCCGAGAAACACTCGGATAAGGTCTGGTAAGAGTTCGAATGCGACGAGAAGCCAGAACCTCTGTGAATAGAGGAGCATGGTCAGAAGGGCGGTAGGCGGGTATGTAATAAAAAGAAGTAAAGATATGCAGGTCCACTAACGAGTAGGGTGTGTGATCCCCAATTAATATCATACCCCGAAGATAGGTCATTCCGAACTGCACACCCTTCCAAGTTACAGGGAATAGTCGTAGAGAAAAAGGAATGCTGAGGAGGAGCGAGGAGGAAGCGCCCCAACAACTTTTTCAGGATTCGTCAGAGTTCGAATTCAACCCAGTGACGGGGCATCCCAATTTGCACTCCATCTGTGGGAGAACAGTTCCTCCTGGGACCAAATGCAGGTAGACAATAGGTTGAGGAGAGAATTATAGAGTAAAAAAAATGGGCACTCATGCCGATACCGAGTGTAATAAGATACACCAGGTAACCCCAACCGGGTGTCCTACTAGGATTGTGGCTCTCCAGTGGGTGAATAATTAGACTGTTTATGTTCAGTCACCAAAAATATGAGTGAAGAGATAAAGTTTATGATTGCAACCAATACAAATGACCAACAGCGAAGAAAAAAGAAGAAAATGGACAGAAATAATAACCATGAGTTGCATTTGATTACAATGGAGGGAGAGAGCAATGGGTGTCAATTGATTGCAATGTCACATTCGTTTTGAAATTTGGATCAAAAGTAAAAAGGATATGGTCGAGAGGAATAAATTTTGGGTTACTTCCAGGTGTTAGGTACAAGTGTAATGACAAAACTCACCAGACTACGCTGTGTAAAGTAAAAACCATCAAGTGAAGGAGCGAGAGAGGGGTTGCGGTCGAACAGAAAGAATTTCGTTCTCTATCAATTTCTTTCAATGGCTCAAGTGAGCAAAAATTAGTTTGCAGTGTGTGGACCCTCTTTGTCCTGATTTACTCATGGATAACCCTTAAGGAGACCTTTCTTCAATGAGGAACAGAGACGAATTCAGGAGATTCGCGAATAAGTGAGTGGAGTGAAGAGGTTAGGGCAGTGTTTAAAAAAAGAACTTCGGTTTTGAGGTCATGAAATTCTTTTGGTGCCAGGAATTTCTGGCCGATTTTATGTTTAATAAATAACCGTCAAAGGAGAAATGCATCAGCCTGAGGGAAGTTCCGTTGTGAAAAAATTTATGGCTGTTGAAGTGTTTTGACTATTAATAATACAAAAGCGGTTGGCACCTTTGCGCAAATTTCTTTACTGGTTCTCTAATCACGGTCATTTGTGTTCCCACTAGAGATGGACTAAAAATTCGTCTCTTTACTAAGGGCTGAGGCATGGATTACATAATTTATAACAAAGAAACCTTCCCTTATCATTTAATCCGTCACTCGACCGGGTTGGGAGATCCTTCCTCTTCTTTGAGCCTCGTCTGTGGCGTCCTTAATGGGTCAATATTGGCACTTGTTCGTCAACTTCGTTTCATCGATTTAGCGAATGGCGGCATAAATATGCGCGAATTCGAGAGACAAATTGTGGTTTTCCTGACGCTAGGGGATAGGCTAGAGGACGAGTCCCCCTCTCTTCCTCTCCATTTTCTCTCTCTCTCTCTAAGTCATCACAAGGCGCAAGTGGTCAAGGGCGCTAAACTTGGGATTTTTGGTCATAATGGTTCTCTCTTCGCTTGGAAACAGAGGCATATTAAGTAGAATATAGCCCCCCTCCTCCGTACCCAGTCTCTAGTGCTTCACCTAAATTCGTCCTCATCTAAATTAGCCACTTTTCCCGAAAGTCTAGGAATTTATTGAAAAACTAACTCTTTAAGAGTCGAGATGCCCTCCCTCGCACACATCACCCCTTTGTCCGTGCTTTCATTCTCTTTTGTCGATCGGAAATTGTTCTCGTTTGGTTACAAAAAAATATATATTTATTGAAACGTACACAATGGTTTCCTCGTAGGATGGGGCTTGGCTCACATTGAAGTTACAAAATGTAATCTTTTCAACAGTACTTCATAAGTTCAGAATTATATTCTTTCTGCTGTCCTTTGCTAGTTTGAGAGAGAGAGAGAGAGAGAGAGAGAGAGAGAGAGAGAGAAGTAGAAGAGAGTGTGTATGTGGAGAAAGATGACCTTTTTCCGCAATCTTGGAGGAAACAGAAACATCTTTTGTTTCGGCTTTGGGACACTCCACGAAATTGAAAAGTGAGACTGGAAAGACTTCATCTGACCTTCGGCGTCGTGCCTTCATTCTGTCATCTCTCCCTTCTACTTCAGGTAGATAAGACTTTCTAAACTCCAACGCCCTCTGTGCAAGAAACAGCAAACCAACTGACTAAATCATTGTAGAGAGTAGTGGAAAAGATGTGGGATTTTCCAGGTTCCTGATTAGAATACCGACAATGACAAAGAACGATCGCCATTCATGCGCTACGTCGACTAGGTGGTAAGTGTGAACAGCTTCGGGCACGTACGTCACCACCCACCCAACCATTTATAATATCACTGCTCAACCTTCTACTACCAATTCCTTTGCACACAAAACACATTACCCCTCTATCTCGAAGCCGCCGAAGCTGTTTTCAAATTTGTACTTTCCTGATGTAGAATGAACGGGGGGCTCTCCCATGAAAGATGAGGGTCTTCTTGCTCGCTGATTGGTGTCAAAACGCAGTACTACTACTCTTTCGGTCCCATATCCCACGGCAAGGATGGGCCTCTGATGCATACGGGCTTGCTAACGATTGTCATTCTGATCTTTATGCGAATTGCATCATCAGATTGAGAGGAGTTAGTCCCAGAGAAAAAGAAACGGGCAGTGTAACTAACTCTCTCCCTTTCCCTAAAGTCTCCAAACAGATCATCGCAGGACACAGATTTATCGTTATTTCATCACCCCATCCACCACTCTATTCCACAGCCTTTCCAATCCAACTCAATCACCAATACGGTATACACCCCATCTCTGATCTCAATCAGTGCCAGGACCACCCCCAAAGAGGAAGGGCAAACCTTGGCACGAAGGGAGGCTCTGGGACCAAGTGCCATTGATCAAGCATGTGAGCTCGGCGGGACCCTTGAGGAAGAATTTCCGGGGGCACTTGAAGGACACCTTCCCGGCGAAGAGGCGGTTGATGAAGATGATTCTGAGACGGCGGTCCTTGACAGACGGATGGGGGCACTTGATTAAAAGACACAGAGGCTTCTGTCCCGACCAGTTTCCTGCAAAAGAGAAAGTAAAAGATGGATCGGGTGCGTGGTTTATCCTTTCCAACCCTCCATTCGCCAATCCATTGAGAATTGCTTAACTTACCGATGCGTTCTATGTTTTCTCTCAATTTTTTTTTTACAAAGAGTCGTCAACCATTGACTCAATAGAAGGATAACCCATTTAAATCAGTGCTTAAAATAAATAAAAAAACGTATATTAATATATGTACATAAAAAATCTAATACTTGTTTAAAAATAACTGCGAAAAATGAAGCTTATATCTAGAACGAATTTAATACTACGCAACTCCAGAGACGAAAACCAAGGAGGGAAGGGATAGGAAATTCGTTTTTTTTTTTTTTACCCCAAAATGTAAAGTTACCTTAGAATTTAACATGCTTGATAATGTGTGAGTATATTTAATGGAACATATAATTAGTAATTTTTTTAAAAAAGGTTGAATTATTTTAAAAGTAAAACTACTTTAAAAATTAAAGGTCTGAGACTTTGCTTATGTCATCAAATATCCCAAAGTTCTCGAGTGTGACACTCACACCACAATACTACATAAAACGGGAGTAAAACGTCATCTTTAGTAGCCCGACCTATGATACAGTGCTACTAAATGTACAATGAAAACCGTACATAATTTTGGATGTCGACAGTTCTAGCAATTCATTTTTAAGTGTTTTTTTTATTCAAAATGAAGTATAGAAAGAAATAAAAAACTTTAATTTATTAATAGTTTATAATAGAGCCAGTTTGAATAATAATAATAATAATAAATTTCTCGTAATGCGCTCTTCGAGGCCAGAGGCCTTCACAGAGCGCACGTTCGGCTGTGAGCTAAGAACAGGTGGGTGAGTAGGCAATCCTGAACAGATGCGTTTTCAGGAGTCGCTTGAAAGTGGTAAGTGAGGCAGCAGATCTAATTACGGCTGGAAGAGCATTCCAAAGCTTGGGAGCACAGACTGAGAAGAAGCGGTCACCCATTGAGCAGAGGGACGAGCGAGGAGTATTTAGGAGAGGAGCATGAGATGACCGTAGGTCCCGAGTGGCGAGACGTTGGAAAAGGGCAGAGGAAAGGTAGGTTGGGGCCTGTTGGTGAAGGACTTTGAAAGTGAAGAGAAGAATCTAGAAATGAGAACAATATCTAACAGGTAACCAGTGCAGTTCCTGAAGCAGGGGCTTAGAAGGGGAGAAGCGAGAGCGACGGAGTAGTAGTCGGGCAGCGTAGTTCTGGACTAGCTGAAGGGAATTTAGAGAGGAAAATGGTAGATTTACAAGAAAAGAGTTACAGTAGTAAAGGCAGGAGATAATGAAGGCGTGGACAGCAGTCTCAAGACTTTGACGATCGAAGTGAGAGCGAATGCGGGAGAAGTTACGGAGGAAACAAAGGGAAGATTTACTAATATTGTGGATGTGGGGCTTGAAGGAGAGATGCTCATCAAACACAACGCCCAGATTTCTAACAGAGTCAGAGAAAGCGACAGAGTTTCCACCCAGAGGGAGGGAGGGAAAGAGGGATTTAACTTTGTATACTAGAGCGGGGGTACTAACCAGAAGAACTTCAGTTTTGGGGTGGTTAAGTTTGGGGAAGTTAGCCAATAGCCAGTCCGAGATAGAAGAATAGGCAGATAGGAGGTCACAGATTGAGTGGGCAATGGTCGAGGGGGAAGAGGAAATAAAGATTTGATTGTCATCGGCATAGAGGTGGAAGGATAGACCGAGATTACGTAGGAGGGACCTAAGAGGGAATATAAGTAGACACGAAAGGGAAGAGGGCTGAGGACAGAGCCTTGAAGGACAACAAAGCGAATGAGAGTGGGGTCAGAGGGGACATCTTTAATCACTACAGATTGGTGCGAGACGAAAGGTAACAGCGGAACTAGACGAGAACAGCGCCAGAAATGCCAAGGAAAGAGTGAAGGCGATCAAGCAAGACGGAATGGTCAATAGTATCAAAGGCAGGGGAGAGGTCAAGTAGAATAAAGATGGAAGCCCAACCCCAATCAGCAGCTCTACGTAAGCAATCAGTAAAATTGAGTAGAGCGGCTTCGGTAGTGCCCAGCTTTAAAATCTGATTAGTAAGTCTCATCAATAATACAGGCAACGATGTAGAAATTACTGCGCGAAACAACTACTCTCTCGAGGACATTAGAGAGGAAGAAAAGTTGCGAGATCGGGTGATAGCTAACTAGGTTGGAAGGGTTAAGCTTCGGCTTTTTAAGGATCGAACGGATTTGGGCGCATTTGAAGGAAGAAGGAACAACACCAGTAGCAAGGGAGGTAATGAACAGGTGAAGAAGCATTGCGAGAATGAAAGGCAGTATTTTGATTAATAGCTTGGGGGTGGGGGGGCGAGTCACAAAGGAAGCCAGATTTTTTAGAGCGCGAAAGTAAGGCAGACAACTCAGAAGCGGTTACGGCAGGAAATACGATGATTGGCACAAGATGGGCGGGGGGGATATCAGGGAGCAGGTGAAAGGCCTAGTCAGGCAGTCGTGGGAGGGAGGCACGAACGTTGATGACTTTATAAGCGAAGAATTTCGAGAAGATGGTGGGGCTGATGTGGGTGGGGACTTGGTGTGATGAGGTAAGAGAAGAGAGCAGGCGAAAAACAGCACGGGGGTCATTCTTATTGTCGGCTAGCAATTTACGCGAATGGGCTTCACGAACAATCTTCAGTTTAGCCAAATAGAGAGATGTCGCAAGACGGTAAGTGAGCGAAAGAGCAGTTGTATCTTGCCCACAGGAGCGAGCTTTACGAATAGCTCTTTCATGGGCACGTAAAGACTGTCTCGAGCGTAGGAGTTGCAGCGAGTACCATGGGGCTCGGTGATGGCGAGAGGACGAAGGAGTAATAATGGGGGAGTGGGCATTAAGGCAAGTTAGGAGGAATTGCTCCAAGGATGAGGTGATTTGGTTAGGGGAGGTGAGAACATCGGGAGGGGGTAAATCAGAGACAACATCATTAAGGAGGGATGGGATGTCAATGGAGGCTAGCCATCGATAAAGTTTTGAGATGAGAGGAGGCCGAGAGGGCAAAGAAACGGGGGTCGAGACGTTGAAGTTGATAAGGCAATGGTCAGAAATAGCATTATACAGGATGGAAGTGGTCAAGTTGGAAATTTGACAGTCGGAAATTACAAAGTCTAAAATGTTACCATGGGAGTGTGTTGGGGATAAAACATGTTGAGTAAGGTAGAAGAGGTCAAGGATCTCAAGGAAGGCGGGTAAATTAGGGTTAGTGACTGGGAGGTTGAGGTCCTCCATGATAAGATGACCCGATAGAAAGAGACTAGCGAGAAGGTTACTAAATTCGTAAGGAAAAAGATCAAGGGAGGAGCTGGGGGGGGGAGCGGTAGAGCAAAATAATTGTTAGAGAGGGAACAGAATTACAGAAAAAGATAAGGGCCTCAAAAGAAAGAAAACGCGGGGATGGAAGGATATTGAGAGAGAGAGGCACTATGAATGAGTGCAACCCCTCGGCCACGTTTGCTCAGGGGTTTATGGGGGAAGAAGTAGCCATCAGGGGTCGCTAGTGACAAGCAGCCATCACTTTTATCAAGCAAAGTTTCACTGAGACCAAGGAGAGAGATACACGAATTAGTCAGGAGATCGTGAATGAACTCCACTTTATTAGCGATGCTTCTAACATTGAGTAGAGATGCATTATAAACTGTGAGTTGGGAAGTTGGAGGGGGAAATGAGGGAAACGTGGGGAGGGAAAGATCGGGGTAGACGGTTCAATGAAAAATAACTTTTTTAAGACCGAAGATAAACGGAATCCCCTTTTTATTGGATGAGATTGATTTCGAGCGAATCCTAGTGCTTTAATTCTAGAGCCAAACGAGGGAGATACCTTAAACCCTCTGATTTTTTTATTATGAACCAAACTAATTTGTTTGTGAAAAAGCGATTGGCCTAACCATTGGAGGCAAAGAATTTTGTTAAGAATTTGAATTCCAAAATGAAGAGCTGAAAATGTAGAACCTAAGTTATATGCACTATGAAAGAGATGGATGACATAAATTTTAAATTTAAATTCACAAATGCGAAAGAAAGGTGAAGGGAGGATCTTCTTGGGTAATTTTTACGACACGAATCGAGATGCTATTATTTTGCTCGAGCTCACAATAAAATTTAATATTAAAATGTTTCACGTTTAAATAATTCCAGAAGCGCACACATTGTGACATGTTAAAATAATATAAACGTCATCTACAGTCATGGTCACAAGTTTTGAGACTACTCTGTTTTTATATAGGAAAATGGTTAGAAATAGTCAAAACATTTTATTTTGTTTTATTGTGTTTGTATCATAATTTGAACGTAAAATATACCAAAATGTAGAGCTCAAACCACTTTTTTTTAGCAAATACACTGAATTAAAGCAAGCAGTCAATATTTACAATGATGACCCCTGTTCTTCAGCACTGCTTCAATTCGTTTTGTCATTCTGGAGACCGAATTTGCGGTGATAACTTGACTGATATTGCTCCATTTTTGTTCACCAACCACCCGCAATTGCTCACAATTCGATGGCTTTTGTTTAGCAACCGGCGGTTTGATTATCTCCAACAAATTCTCCATTGAGTTGAATTCTGGACAATTCCCAGGCCGAGGTCCCAAAAGTTCTAAGTTAATTTTGACCCCAAACCTTGTTATTGTTTTTACTTTACGAAAAGATGCACCAACATGATGAAAAGTAAGGTTATCATCACCAACGTGGTCCAGAACTGTTGGAAGATTTTGATAAATCACATTTGGTTACCATTTTGAGTTCATAGGAGTGTTCTTGGGCAAAATTGTTAGTGCTCCACTTCCAATAGATGAGAAGCAGCCCCAGACGTGGAATGACCGGATGCTTCACCTTCGACACGACACAGGAATATTGAAAGCGCTCCGCTTTTCTCCTCCTAACGGAGGATCTTTCAGAAGCTCGAAAGAAGCGGAAGAGAGCTTCATCAGAGAATATCACTTTGCCTCATTCTTTAATAATCAATTATTTATATTTGCTACAGAAGTGGAGCTTATCTGTAGGGTACTTCTTGGCCATATGAGGTTTATTCTCAGCCATTTTCGAAGAACCCATTGTCAAAAATCTCCGCTTGACTGTTTGCGCTGAAGCGTTCAAACCTACTTCTTTCCAATCGTGAGCAAGCTTGGAACTGGAGGTAACCCGACCTTTGAGCTGTAAAAATTACCATGAGACGATCTTAGCGTTCATTAAAAGCCATTTGGTGGCTAGAAGACTTATTCACGGGAGCCTAACCAGTCTTTTTAAAATTAATTAATAATTCCCAATATGGTGCTCTTTGATGCAATACCCTTAGCAACTATCTCCATGCATTCCAGGCGACTTTGGTGCAGAGCAATAATGGTAGCGCTTTTTACTTTGGAAAGAACGATATTTGGAATTGATAAAAAAACAACATATATTCTTACTAAAAAGATATTAAAAAAATAGATTATAATTACACATAATCATTCATTCAACCATATTTACTTCATTTTACCTCTTTGATCGAATAGCAAAGCTCCGGGGACTGAAACTCTGCTACTACAGGAACAGTACCAGAGCGCAATTTTGGCTTTAGGTTAGGAATAGTTTTTATTAATATTTATAAAGAGCTGAATTTTTAATAAACCTGCATTAATTTAGATATTAGAATAATTAATCCTATCTGGTAAATTGTAAAAACTAATACAAAAAAAAATGTAAGTCTAGACTTTTGGCCATGACTGCATTTTGCCTATATAAGGTCGGACGAAAACTAAGGGTACAGTCATCGAACCAAAGAGTTTCATAATAACAAGTATATTTGCCTAAGGAAAAGCAAGAGGCGGCCTTATATGTTGATAGGTTAGTTTTTGGGGTGAAATGTTGACCAAAAATCACTTTTTTGAATATTTGATTAATTTCTTTAGCTTTTGTGAGTTTAAAATTAAAATTAATGCCTTCCATACCCTCCTTCATAAAGCATATAACTTTTGTTCAACGTTTACTGCTTCATATTTAGAATTCGAATTGTTAACAAAATTCTTTGCCTACAATGGCTACCTCAAATCACTTCTTCAGATACAAATTACTGTAGCTTCTTTCTGAATAAAAAAATACTCCTATCTGGCTCTATTACAAACAGTTAATAAATTAAATTCTAATCCTTCCAATCCAAAAAAACAAAAAAAAGAATTCCTGAAACTGTTGACAACTACCTACCCTAAACTATTCCCGCGTATTCTGCTCAATAAAGAATTAAAACTGGGATCATTTTTTAAGTTCAAAGATCGACCAGTCACCACTAAGCGATCTAAAATTATATACGATTCTCTTTGTACCTACGCGCAGTGGCACTGCATTATATAAAGGGGGGGGGGGGAAACAAAGCGCAGGCTTCCCTTCCACTTTATGCAGCATTTTGGTAGGTCTGAAAGAACTGAACTACAAATTAGAAAAACTGATCGATCCCGATTCGAAACTACCTCTCTCAATGTGGTTCTATGGTCCCATTCGAAAACTTCATGATACTTAATGTGGCAAGAAACATTTCAGACGGTTGCGTACTAAAGTCGTCTTAAATTAAAAAAAATTAAACCGCTTGGAATAATAGTTCCTTATATGTTACATTAAAAATAGTGATACATTAACAAGCATGTTAATTTGTTGAGTAAGTAACATTCTTTTGTAAAAGATTTCATTATAATTTTTTTTGTAATCAATATCCATTCACCCGTTGGTTTTCTTTTCCGCACCACCATAGTATTTAAGTCGTTTTAAATATAAGCTTCATGGTCTACGATTTTCCGAATGTATTAGAAAGAATTATGTCGATATTTTAATCTGCGAGTGATTTTTAGCACTGAGGATGGGATTTGTTATAATCCTGAAACGTTTGCAATAAATGTCACTAAGTCTTCAGTTTTGTCCTGGTTATATATATATATATATATATATATATATATATATATATATATATATATATATATATATATATATATATATATAAGTGAAAGAACTCAATAGCGAGTTATGGTATATGATAGTGAAACCACTATATAGGAGCATAAATTTTATTTACGAGACTAGTTTCGATATGAAGTTTACTATACCCTCTTCAGTCTCGTAAATATATTCTATGATCCTATACAGTGGTTTCACTATCATATATATATATATATATATATATATATATATATATATATATATATATATATATATATATATATATATATATATATATATATATGTTAGGGCTTCTCGTATGGAGCTTCAATTTAATTTGAAGGATGAACGAAAGGACGTATAAAGGAAAATTTATTTCATTTACTTGATACAACGTTTCGGGTGAACTTTTCACCCATCTTCGGGTACTGGAAATACAATTTGTGGAAAACAATTTAAGTTAAGAGCCAAACAGATAATCAAAAGGACGAATTTATGTAAAGTATTTAATGTTAATTAAGGAGGGGAATAGCGATAAATTTACAGGTAATTGATAATTTCTGGATTATTATGTTACGAGTTAAAAATTAACGATTAGGGAAACACAGGAAACACATCAGGATAAACCAACCTTAAACAATCAGCCGTTAGAGGATAAATGGGGAGAAAGGGCGAGGAGCGTAAGAAGAAAGAGAAGGTTAGGAGGTGGGTAATATATTTGTTTAGAGTAGAAATAGTGGGGGAGAAGAAGAATCGGAATTTAAGGAAGGAGAAAGGTATTTAATATACATGGATTTAAGATTCCTTAATGATATGGGATCAGGGGTAGTTTTCAGGATTTTAAAATCGTCCGTTGTGATTTCAGTTTTACACTTAATAGGTTGAAGCCTAACAGGTGAGAATTCTTTCGTAGAGAGAACCTTTCCTGTCGTGTGGCTAACACTCAAATGCGAACAGAACCTCGCTCTCAGTGAGCGCACCGTACTACCTATGTATCTCCCAGTTTACAATTGGGGCAAGTAAACTCGTAAATAACGGAGCACTTCGCTTTATGCCGGATTATGTCCTTACAATTGAAGTATAATCCTATGTGGTGTCTATTTATTAAAATTAACTTAAAGTCGGTATGGAAAAAAAATTTATTTAATAGAGATGTAATTTCTTTTGATTTTTTTTTTTAAACCCAGATCCGGAAAGATTATGTAACGGATATCTTTGTAAACAGTAGGGAATTTAAATTTGGGATGGAAAATATTGTTTAAAAATTAGGCCGTAATTTTTTCCGTCAGAGACATAGGAAAACCGTTTCGTTTGAAATAATTAGTCAGAAATACGACTTCTTGGTAAAATCCGGAGTAGGATGAACAAATATTAAAAGCCCGGAATATTAGTGTTTTGATGGCACTTATTTTGAAAGAAAGGTCACAAAAACTGAAAAAGTTTTGGCCTTGACCAGTAAAGGTTGGCTTACCCAAAACTTTGGTTACAAATCCAGTTGGGACACGGGAAATGTGGATATCCAAAAATGAGATGGAGGAATTGAGCTCTTTTTCGCATGTAAATTTAATATTAGAATGTATATGATTGACATATTGTAAGAATTTATCGCAGGACTCCTATTTATTGAACAGAATGTATGTATCATCGACAAAGCGGCGGTAAAGTAAGGGTTCAATGCTTCCAAGTTCCAGGCTGAATAATTGTTCCTCAAACCAGGACATGAAGATATCTGCGAAGACAGGGCCCAGAGGACTACCCATGCCCACCCGATCTATTTGGCAGTAGGTTTCGTTGTTAAAAGTAAAGTGATTGTTCTTAACGGCTAGTTTCAGCGTTTCTTTTAATAGTGGAGGTGTAAATCCATGAAAATTAGAGTTGTTAAGGGGAAATGCACATCGGACAATTATGCCAATGGTTTGGTCAAGAGGAACATTAGTAAAGAGAGATGAAACATCGAAACTACTCATAAAAGAGGGATAATGAAGGTGGAAATTTTGTAATTCTTTAACAAAGGTGAAGCTATTTTGAATTTTAAACTGGTTTGAGGAAAGAGGGGTTATTAAAGGAGCTAAGAATTTAGCTAAGTTATATGAGGGGAGATTATAAGATGCTAAAATGGGGTGAAGGGGGATGCCCTCCTTGTGACATTTGGAAAGTCCATATAGAAAGCCTTGGTAAATAAATGAATCCAAAATATTAAGGTTTTTTAGCTTGAACAAAAGGCGGTTTATTCTGTCTTCTAACTTGATGGACAAAGATTGAGGGGATTCGGAGATCTTTTTGAACTTTGAGTTATCGGACAAAATAACATTCATTTTTCTTGTGTAATCTGATTTGTTAAGAAGAACGACACCTCTACCCTTATCAGGTTTGATGATCAATATCTCATTTCTTTTTCCTTAACCTTTAAGGGTATCGATGTCATTTGGGCGCAGAAAAAGAGAAGAGAATTTGAGTTTGCGCGAGAAATGGCGAAATTCCTGCACAAAATATGAGTGTTAAGCGAAAATCCTTAAATTTGCCGGTGATGGGCAAGTCTTTTAATTCGCTAAGCAGCTTCTCAAAGGAAAAAAAATAGTCAATATGACAAAGTTTGAAAGTGGGAAGTTCAAACTCAAATCCCAGAGCAAGTAAAAATGATTCTTTCGCGGTTAAATTGTAATCAGAAAAGTTTTTTACTGTATTGTCATCTGGGGAGAAGCAAGGCCTTGATAGGTTAAGTTTGAATAGCTTGCGATCATGAACCTTGAGGACAGAGTTTGCGTAGCTTTCAGTAGTTCGAGTTATAGAAGTATAAAAACAATAATAATCAGGGCAAAACAGAGGAAGGGGGATGGCTGTTTGTGGGGGTGTTAGGACAAGTTATGACAAGTCAGGACCTGCAGCCGCACGCTCCTGCCTTGTCTATTTAAGACAAGGCAGTGTATATATAGTGTATATATATATATATATATATATATATATATATATATATATATATATATATATATATATATATATATATATATATATATATATATATATATATATATATATATATATATATATATATATACACACACTACCATTCAAACTAGAGAACGATTTCCCTCAATTAAAATATTTAAAAAAATATGATTGTACATAAAGGCATGTATTTATTATATTTTAGGAAGATTTCATATGATACAATCGTATATTCAAGAAATGTTACTAAATAAAATAACAAAATATAATATTTACACGTGCAAAATAAAAGAAATTTTTTTTCAAGCACATTCTAGAAGTTTCTTGAAATCATCTGGAAACATTTTGCTCAGTCGCGAAGAACTGTTCAACCGCCGGTGTTGTCATCCTCAGTCTGCAAAGATGCATAACTTTGATTGCACATTCTACCCCCTGATTACTTCTTAATATCTTTATTCGGGATTGATCCTGCTTCCAGTGATTTTACAATGAGTTCATTGCTTTTTGTGTAGTTTCTATATTTCTGACTAGTACTTGAAGTCATTTTCATTGTATATCTGATTCGTAAACCAATAATCTCTCCAGTCGTATGAAATGATTCTGCATACCTACTTCAAAGTCCTCATTGTTGTAAGTATGAGAAAATATGCAAGGATAGCTACTCTGATTCTTGAATGCCACTTCGCATTGCTAATGTTTAGAATTTTTTGAAAGTTAATCAAAGAAAATTTTCCCTTTTTCTTTAAAGAATCTGAGCCCCCGTGTTAGAAGGTACAAAAAATTCATGTCCTCTCTCCATTCTGATTTCTCGAATACCTCTTCTGTTCCATTAACAATCTATCTTTAGTTACTAATAATACTAAGGTAGATGAAATGCAATTGAATATTCAATGTTTGGAGAACTGATGTTAGAATCAAGAACTTCGACAATTATCACCACACAATCCTGTGAAGACCGTGATGCTAACATGGGTAAAATGTGGTTTGTAAATGCCCTTTCGGAGAACATTTGTTGTAATTTGACAAACCTATTTTTATCACATTTAACGCTTCTCATATCAAGCACGATCATCTTTATAGTATTTCACAAGGTGTATTCAGCAATGTCTTCTGCAAATCCTTCAGCAAACTCAGTGGATCGAATTTTATTTCGGTTCTCTCATTTTTAATAACGAATACTTATAATTAATTATTCCCATGCGCTTTCCATTAAAATGTAAAGACCACTCTTCCATCTCTAGTTTTTTAATAATTTTACTCTTCAATTTAGCTACCTATTTGTATACTGACTTTAAATTGCTGTTTGACTTGGTATTGGAATCTCATAACTATCAATGTGACAACTCCTTACATATTTTACAGGCAATACTTGTAGATACTCCTGTGGATTTTATCAAGTTAGTTGCAACTTTACTTTGCTATGTTATATGATTAGTGGAGCATTACTCCCATCTTCATATTTATGGTCACTCTCTTCAGATACAGTGCCAGTGCCATTAGATACAGGATAATAAGATGCCAATGAAAAAGCTGATTCTAAAGACAGTTTTCGTCTTATTTAATGGTGAAACGTTTCTTTAGTTGCAAATTGATCTGTAAAGACTAACCAGTGGTCATATACTTTAGTAATATAAAGAAAGTCGTCCAGGGCATCATATTTTACCATCCTGATACATTTATCATAAATATTCATCACCCTGTAGAGTTTTGCTTGCATTACATGATCTAACACGGGGAAAATTCAATTTATTCTTCCATACTTTTGTAACATCCTTGGTAATTTAGACTATTCGTTTAATTCCTTTGATTTCTGCTCGAAGAAACTGACACCGTCCAAGGATTTGAATTCGGAGTGTCATTCTGCATTTTTTTTCCATTGAAGATTATTCTCTGTAACGGCTGGAATCACACCAGATTATTGCTCAAGATATCTTTGTCATTCTAAATGGTAATAACACTTTTCTTGTGTGGCATTATATTGCATCTGAAACAGAAATAAAAAGGTATATACAAGGGGCGGTTAATAAATTTTGCGAATCGGTAGGGCAAAACAGAGGAAGGGGGATGGATGTTTGTGGGAGTGTTAGGACAAGTTGTGACAAGTAAGGATCTGCAGCCGCACGCTCCTGCCTCGTCTATTTAAGAAGCAGTAGCTGATCGCAGATCGTCAGTCACGAATTTTCAACAATGGAGAAGGTTGAGCACCGCGCAGTGATCAAATTTTTGACTAAGGAAGAAAAGAATGCAAAAGAGATCCATAAACGCATGGTTGCAGTGTACACCGACACCGCCCCGTCCTATACAACCATTGCTCGCTGGAATAGGGAGTTGCACCATGGTCGTGAGTCCCTTGAACATGACCCCCGTCCAGGATGCCCGCCAGACGTGACCAACTAGAACATTGTGGCCCGTGTGGAGAGGATGATCCTCGAAAATTGACGGGTGAAGGTGGAAGAAATCGAGCGAGAACTGGGAATATCACATGGAAGTGTTATCACCATCATCCACGACAATTTGGCCATGACTAAGGTCTCTGCCCGTTGGGTCCCTAGAAACTTCACGCCCCATGATCGACTTCAACGTTGTCAAAGTCCACAAGGCCAGAGTTACACTAGCTGCCCTGCGCGAGTGCACATCCGAGGAGCTCAACCATCACCCCTACACTACAGATCTGGCCCCAGCGACTAATTTTTATTCCGCCGGCTCAAGGCTGCACTGCGTGGACTCCGGTTTGGGGACGATGAAGATGTCCAGCTCGCCGTCCAGGAGGGGATTGAACAAAAGTCGGGAGATTTCAGTTTGTCAGGAATTCGAAGCCTCAGGGACAAGGGGCGCAAGTGCATTAAGGTCGAGGGTAGTTATATTGAAAAATAATAAAACAGTTTTCCTCATATCTCGTTTCCTTATATCCGAATTTCAAAACTTATTGACCACTCCTCGTATATAAATATAAATGATACAGTTACCAAGGAGCGTGTGAGGGAAGAAATAATTGCAAAATCGCCCACATAAAAAAATCAAAAGAGGATTTCAAGTACTTTCGAACTATATTTTCAAGTCTATCATCAAGGAATACATATAACAATAGAACGCAATCACATATAAATTACTAGGAGAGGTAGGGGACGCCCTTCACAAAATATGAACGAATAGTAGAAAAAGAAAAGAACTACGGGATCTTGAGGACCAGCATATTGGAAATCCAATCACAAAAGGTTAGGTAGTACGGTCACACAAACCATGGTCAGATAACCACACAAACAACGAAAATGCGTACAGTCTAAGGGAAGGATTAAACAAACATTAGGAAGATTTAGAGAGGGCGGGTAAAGAAAAGGTTAAAGCTAAAAAGAAGAAATATTGTTAAAGAGATTAGAATTAAATAAATAAGTAGTGAAATCCTAGAACCACAGAACCTGGAAATAGCGGAAGCGGGTTAAAATGAGAGCGAGAGGAAGAGTTGAAAGAAATAAGTAAAAATGAAAAATGAAGCAAAATATTATAATAGACTATGATAACATAAACATAGGATTGTAAATAATTTCATTTACTGAGTTTTTCTTAATTAAATGATAAAGTTTAAACAGACCAGAGGAAATATTTATGTTGGAAAAGCTACTGATTAGGAAACATCCCACGCTATTTCTTATAATTAAATCTTCGGGATGATAAATGAATTCGGTAGAACTGGAATTAATTGGAAAATTATAATCTCAAATATGGAATAAAAGAGAACTGTTACGTTCTGCTCTCCATTAATTATATTTTATGTTAATTTAATTGGACCTATAAAGCCTTAAGAGAGAGAGAGATAGAGAGAGAGAAGAGAGAGAGAGAGAGAGAGAGAGAGAGAGAGAGAGAGAGAGAGAGAGAGAGAGAGAGAGAGAGAGAGAGAGAGAGAGAGAGAGGGAGGGGTGTAGATGGAAAAGAGGAGGAGAGATGAAGAGGGGGAGGAGGGAAAGAGAGATAGGGATGGAGAGAGGAAGAGAAGGGAGAGGGAGATAGGGATGGAAGGAGAGAGGAGGAGAGAGGGAGGGAGAATGTGCTTATACTCGCCAACTTTTACCGTAAATCGGGGACAACTCTCGCCTCATTTTCAGCCCAATTTTGTGCCGTTTTACCTTGTAAATTTCGTGTGGTGGAAAGTGAGATTTTTAAATGGACAATTGTATTCCATTTATACTTACGGACCTTCATCCCAATGTTTCCTGTGATTATGTACCCTTTTCTCTCTCCTTCAACCATTCTCTTGATGTTCTCATCAAATCTTCCAATTCCCTCTTTGATCAAGCCTCTCAAGCAGGTTTTTAAGAGCCATTTTTTTTAAGCATTATAAATGAAGAGGGGGAGGAGGAGAGAGGGAGAGGGGAGGAGGGGCGTATCCATCATGCCTAATAATTCTTCTTTCAGCAACCATCCATAATAATAATCATTAGCCATTGCATAATCACATATCCTTACCTCACTCCTCTTTGTATATCAAACAACTCACCCTGACCATCTTCAGGCATCACTGCGACTTAGAACATAAAATCTTCACTCTAACTTTTAACATTTTCTAATTAATCCATACAATTCTTATAACCTCTCATAACACTTTCAACCCTATGCTTATAAATTCAGTGTGTGTAAAGATTTTCCGTCTATTAGGCCCTTGTGTGCTTTCATTTATCTTTTTTGCTTACTTCCGCCTGTGTCCTTCCTTATCTGCCCAATTCTCCGTCTCACTGCTCGCGCTCAAATTTCCCTAATCCGTTCCTGTAATAAAAGTCACTCGAAGGAGGCTTTTATTTCATCGTAATTGTTGTTATTTTCATAGATTTTTTTCTATTTTTTCAAGGGGTTTTCAAAGCTCTGGCTCCAAAAATACTCCTAGGATCACATTGACGTAATTAAAGCATTTTATCCAACCGTCGCGCACAAGCACAATCACGTTATTCATTTCTGCCTTTAATTTTAGTCCTCACCCTAACACATTTGTTTACTCTCAACCACCTAATCCAACATTTCAATTCCATTTCATCTTAGATATTAATATCAGGTCATCAGCATATGCCAACTTAACCAGAACCAATCCCTTATGATTCGCAATCGATATCGTACTCATATCCATCATGCCCAATCTTTCTTCTTTCAGCAACCATCCATAATAATATCCATTAGCTATTGCATAATTACTCCTCTTTGCATATCAAACAACTCACTCTGACCATCTTCAGTCATCACTGAGACTTAGAACATAAAATCTTTCCTCCAACTTCTAATCCTTTCTAATTAATCCATACAATTCTTATAACCTGTCATAACACTTCCAACGGCACAATCATCAGTTTTCTCTAGATCCATAAACCCTGCGCATAATTTAAACAACTCCAAACCTCTCATTAGCGACTGCTACCAAAAGCATTGCGCCGAGATTACTGACTTAAACTAAAATTTGGCTAATTAAAAATTATAAAAAACAAAACAATAAAAAAACAACGACAAATGAATAAATTAAACTCCCCAAAGTAAAAAAAATGTACGATCACGCTAAGAACGGAGGCCAGCTTCCCTAGGAGAGCTAATGGGGAGATCTGCATTTTCCCAAAACTATACTATAACACAATCTGCTGAGCACGAAACTGTCCTGACCTGGATCAGATGAGGCTTTGGAGGTAGGTTCACAGATAAAGTCGCCACGCAATGCCACGCATCTTTAAATTCCTGTCGCACTTTCTGCAATTCACGTTCGGCTGCGGATGCTTAGGGTACGCACTCCGCACTCGTATCATAACTTAGAAAGAACAAGGGAGCAATAATAAAGTAGAAGAGTATCCCATTCAACACCGCGAGTGATAAACTACAGGGGACGAAGAATGTTCATCGCGCGGGTACAGAAGCCCTTAAAACGACGGTCAAAAACAAGACCAAGTAAACGGTGCGACTTTACCACACACAGACGAATCCTATTTAGGAAAAGGTCCGAGTAGGGGGGAATCCGTAAATTTCAGCTGACTCCCACCGTCTTATTCTTGGCCAAAGTAAACCGAAACCCATTTGCTTCGGCATAACGAAAGATGCGGTTCAGAGCCTGCTAGTTTCGACGCTCCAATCGTATCAAGAAAAAATTCCGGCATCACCTAGGTTATACCATTGATGTTCAAGGCCAAGAGAATAATGCTAAAGAAAATGCCCTGCCGGACGTCTTCTTTCTGCCCTATTGGGCCACTTAAAGTTTCCCCCACACATATGCGTAATCAACGATTTAGCAGGATTTCAGATAAGAAGATGGTGAGGCGTCACCTCGCTTTGATAGTATAGAAGGTTTTAATAATACGATATCGCCATGCGGTATCGTGGACCTGCTGAAAATTATAAAATACCGTGATGTAGTGCTGTCTAAAAAGGTAGGCCACGAAGACAGCATTTTTCAACTGAAACAGAGCATCCGATGTAGAATGTTACTTGCCAAAGTCACACTGCAGAATTAACGTGAATGCCACTGTCCAGAAAATATGTTAAACTTATATTACCAAGTTTCAGCGATAAATTATGCACGAGGGGAAGAATAAGTACGCACGGTAACCATTCGTCATGAATCAGGAAGGATAGCCTCTACCAATATCCTGTTGTACAAAGCAAACAGAAAGATCGTACCTCACTAAACCATGCAAGGAGGAATGGCGTACTGGATATTGTCGGCCACAGGGGCTTTATCGCCGTACGGAGCAAGGGCGGAACGCAGCTTGCTTAAATTAAACAGGTTCTTGGGCTATTCCTTGAAATCCAGTCGGGAGCATTTAAGGAGCCCACGACTCATTTAAATATTTGCCGAGCATCGTCCCGGCTAGAGAAGGCAGAGAAAGCGGTCGCAAAAGATCCGCCAGTACTAAGTTTCCGAGAGTGTGGTACCGTACTCTTGGAGGACGAGGAAGCATTTTGCGAGAAATTGCCCCGAATCATTTTTGCTCTCTTACACTCCTCTGCATAAGTTGGCTTCCAGGTAACTGAATACACATAAGGATCACTGAGCATGATTCGAAACGTACTGGAACATAACTCGCGTTCCACGAACTTCACACGGTGATGTCTTTCGGACGGCACCTGCAGTGCTTATAGGCAAATCGCTTCGCTCTGAGGGCCGTCTCGCAAGGCCGGCCACCAAAGAAGCTAGCGTCGTGAAAAACAACCAGACGTTCGAGGAATAGTAGTTATGCCCGCGGCGATGATGGTGCTAGAGAAGAACTCATCGACTTTATCAACCAACCTAAACCTCTTGCCTCAGATAGAGAAGTCTGCTCTTTCCTCAAATGCAGGTCACCGTGCCAGTTACAAGTGCCACTGAGGTGACTTATCAGGCTGCAGTGGCAATAAAAAAGATATTTAAGTGAAAGAGTGATCACTACCTTGCAGATCATCGACCAACTCTCACAAAGAGCGGCTGTGCATCTAGAAAGCAAGTTGATAGATTGACGAAATAAAATGAAGCGGTTGTTGGACAGTAATAGGTGAATTTATCCATATTTAGAACACGATATACAGCTCTACGATAAGGTTTGCAAGGACCTGGCCCATGGGATTGGAATGAGAGAGCCGAAACTCCTTCGCTGCCACACACTATTCTTGGAGGAGATTTTAGAAATCCCGGGAATGGCCTTACCATAACCTTCCGCATTTTTGCCTCCTAGGAGTCCAACGACTCGCAGAAGGCAGCTGGAAGTTTCGCTTTTTGCGAAAAAGTCACGTTAAAAGGGAGTCTGGTTATAGTCTCGAAGGGTTTCGAATTTAAATAGCTGCCAATTCGCTCAGGGTGGCGCCCGGATGGGTAAGAACCCACAACAGTGTACCGAATGTGTATGGTAACTACCCTGCTCTTAGGCATGGAGAGACCAGGAATAGAAGTTTTTTTTTCCTCTTCACAGAGACAGAACCAAATCCTTGGCCTCTAAGTAAGAGATTCCTTCTGTAGCCTCGACATACAAGACCTTTTTTTATTACAAATACGAGTCACATTGCTTAGATGAAGTAGGGTGAGACTCGCCACAATTCACACACTTCACTTCACAGATACAGCTTTATTGACTAAGATATTGGAGAAGTCTAATCTGATTTCAGGTTGATCCATCTTTGCACGGCGAAAAGTTCTATTAACGTGGCTGAAGTTGTAGAAGTAACATCGCCATAATATCAAGAATTCTTAAACGCACTAGCGATACTAGCCAGCATGAACCGACTCACGGAGCGTGTCATGAAAGGACGTAACAAAAAATGCTGGTATAGGTCTCGAGGCACATTCCTCTTTCCTCATTACATTTTTGACCTTGAACGCCCTTTGATCTGCCAGCTCTTCTATGATGTTTTCGATGGAGTAGTCAAATATTTTGCTCAAGTTCGTATTAAAGTACGGGATTACTTATACATTTGGGCCAATGAGAGGTTAAAGAACAGCCGTATTCACTAGGAGGCTTCCGTCCGAGAAATGCATAACCTTTGGTTCTACAGAAGGAATCCTGATAATGCATGATGCTGATGCAAAAGTGTTGTCTTGACAGAATGTTTTCATCAGTAGATTGGGTCAATTAATCTAATATATATTTACGAACGTCTGTATATATATATATATATATATATATATATATATATATATATATATATGACGGCCACCTAGAGCAAACTTGAAGGCCAACAAAGGCCAACCAGTGGGGGTAACTTGACTCAGGGAGTTACATAGGCTACTCAGATTTGGCAAAGGTGGCGTGACCTGGTTGTTAGGTTAGGTTACATTAGGTTCGAACTTTTACGCGTTCTAGTTTTTTTAGACAAGTAATCGCGGCTAGGAGTTGCAATTAAAACCTTAAGGTTTGCTAGACAAATTATGCGATTGTAATGTTTCAAAAGCGCGATAATACCTATTACTTATCAGAATGCCCGTGACTTGAATAATTTAGATATTTAGTTAAAACTCGTGCCCATCTGCTTGGAGCACGCTTCAAATTCTCTGGAGGCCACCCGCGTACTCACATTTGCCTGCCCGCTCGCCTACTTGCAAGCCTGCCAACCCTTTAACCTGCCTGCTGCCTGCCCACCCGCTTGCTCGCCCTGCCACACTACTGTAAAGTGAAAATCGTTCTCTGTTGGTCTTTAATAATACATTACTCCACTAATCAAAATTAAAATAAACATATTTTATACCTACCAACTTTTATTTGCATAATTTAACTCAATCAGGGAATTTAATTTGTTTAAAATATTTATTTATGCTCAGACAACGCCGGGTATTTCCTGTTACTACCGTATAAACCGGCATGTATGAATACGCCGGACAGCCTTTCGGTGAGAAGCCCTGATCTAATTAAAGTGCCGCTCACCTCACTGAAAGACAATTTCGCGATTTGAGTTCTTTCTTTTACGTCGTCAGGGGAGCTGTCTGTCCAAAGAACCTACACAAATAGGGAGGATTTCAATGTTTTTTTTGTTCTTGTTCTTTTTCTTTGGAGACGAGGGCTAGAATTCAGCTTCTTCTACCCCTGACGGGGCCCAGAGGCCGACGGACCTGCATAGTTCCTCCCCTTCTCGAAATGGACAAGCTCCTGGCCACTTGTGGACTTTCACAGGAGGGAGAAAGGCCCTCCTATCAATTCGAGACCTGGGGGTCTTGGGATCTCTTGGGGGGATCTTGATCAGTTTCGAGGAAGGGGATGTGCTCAGTGGAACACGCCTCCACTGGCCCCACTTGTCATGGTTCTCTGTACTTTTTATTCAGTTTTATCTGGTCCTTGCAATAGAAAGTGGGGTGATTCTAACATAACTAGTGAGTCAGTCAGGAAAGGTGTATGGGAAAAGTCCCGTAATCGGAGGAATGGGAGAGTGGCAAGCCTCTTCTTCGCCATGCTAAGTATTTGGTGTGTGCCTGGTAAAAGAATAAGGGAGAGGCGCCTCATCTTTACCAATTGAGAGTGATGAGGGGTGGGGGGCATCCACCAGTCAAAGTTCTGTCGTCAAATCCTCGCCGGCACCAGTATTAAGAAAGGTGAGGCGAGCTTCTTATAGTTGTGTTAATTCAGTTTTCTTTTAACCTCACACGAAATTAAGAAACTTGTGGCTATAGGAGGGGCGGTCAATCTGTTTTGCGAATCGGTAGGGCAAAACAGAGGAAGGGGGATGGCTGTTTATGGGGATGTTAGGACAAGTTATGACAAGTCAGGACCTGCAGCCGAACGCTCCAACCTAGTCTATTTAAGAAGCAGTAGCTGATCGCAGATCGTCATTCACAAATTTTTCACCAATGGAGAAGGATGACCACCACACAGTGATCACATTTTTGACTAAGGAAGGCAAGAATGCAAAAGAGATCCATGGACGCATGGTTGCAGTGTACACCGACACCGCCCCTTCCTATGCAACCATTGCTCGCTGGAATAAGGAGTTCCGCCATAGTCGTGAGTCCCTTGAAGATGATCCCCGTCCAGGATGCCCGTCAGACGTGACAAACAAGGACAATGTGGCCCGTGTGGAGAGGAGGATCCTCGAAAATCGACGGGTGGAGGTTGAAGAAATCGAGCGAGAACTTGGAATATCACATGGAAGTGTTATCAACATCATCTACGACAATTTGGGTCCCTAGAAACTTCACGCCCCATGATCGACTTCAACGTCGTCAAAGTCCACAAGACCAGAGTTACACAAGCCGCCCTGCGCGAGTGCAGATTTGAGGAGCTCATTTATCCCTACTACAGTCCAGATCTACCCCTAGCGACTATTTTTTATTTCGCCAGCTCAAGGCTGCACTGCGTGGACACTGGTTTGGGGACGATGAAGATGTCCAACTCGCCGTCCAGGAGTGGATTGAACAGCAGTCGGGAGATTTCTGGTTGTTGGAAATTCGAAGCCTCAGGGACAAGTGGCGCTAGTGCATTGAAGTCGATGGTAGTTATATTGAAAAATAATAAAACACTACCACTCGTATATAATAAAAGAGTCCGTTGGGGGACATCTCGTGTCCAGCCTTTCCCACTTATCCCATTTCGCAGTTTTACCTTTCAGAGACTGCAATTGTGGATGTGTTAGTGGGTAAAATTCGTGCCTGTTTGACAACAGACACCAAACGAAAGTTACCTAACGCACGATCACTCCCAAACCTCCGCAGCACCTAGAGGGCAATCGAGAGTGACAGGTGCGACAGAGTGGAATTCCTTACTAGGTTGTAGTAGACGTTAACAACAGAGCCAAAATCTGTCATGTGACGGGTGCAGAGGTGTGCCTCGAGACTTTTAGTTCGCCTGGCAGCCAACGAGGCAGTAAAACCCGCTGCAATAGTGATTACAGCCTTATGCATTGAAGAATGGCCGCGGAGAGGTGGTCAGCACGTTAAGCACAGGCAGTGTGGCGGTTATTGCGGAAAAGCTCCACATTCCATTATTCGTGCCCTAACACCCAGGAGTCGTCAAGTCCTAGTTTCTTGTAACTTGTCGACTTTAAAGGGTTTTGTTTATAGAGAGTCCAGAGCCACTCTTCTGACACAGCCTGAAGTAACTGGTCAGGTCTTTAAACCGAAATAAAAGTTTGAATTAGGAAGGGAAAAGGAGAGGATGGTTTGGAGAAATTGGGGTTCTTAGAGACACTGGGAGAACGCATCGAGATTCCCAAGCCAGTCCAAAGACTTTAAGTCAACATGGTGGGCCAGTCCTTCCTTATGCACACTGGGGTCAAGAGAACGTGCTATCTCTCCAGTTAGCAGATGTAGAAGGTTAGTAAATAGAGAACTGACGTAAAAAGCTGAATGTAAATAAGGTAAAAATAGTGGAAGATTAGAGGTCATGCTAGCCGAGTGAATGCGGCGCTGGCCTCCTAACGTTGCGGTACCGGGTTCGATTCCGAAACCCGGCATGAGCGGACACAAACATCAGCGCACGTAGAGATCTAGCTACCGATTGGTGGACGCGCTGTGCTCACCTCGTTTTCGGGTGGGTAGATTTTTCACCTCTCACCTCACACATACATAGCCAATCGCAACACTGCTTTCTTTCCTCTCTTGCCTTCACAGCACAACACGCACACACATTCTCTATTCCAAGGAATCCCGCCGATGGTTATCTATATCCACGTACCTCTGAAGAGGAATAAATCCCTCTCCCCCGAAGTGACGAAGGCTTCCACCTGAACGCTGTTTAGTGTCAAAAACATACCTCTCCCTCAAAGAGGACCTGCTCCTAAGGCTCCTCGCCCGACCAGCGATTGTCATACTGACCTTATATAAATTTCATTATCCAGCCGGGGATAATCCCAGTATCATGGAAGGATTGGCGCTGGATAACTAACTAACATAGTGGAAGATTCACTGCAAAAGCTCTTGCAATCATTGGGGCATTGGTGATGTGCAATTACGGAAAGAATGGCCGAGGAGTAGTGTCAGAGGATGCTGAAATGAGGAACCTCTTGCTAGGTGCCAGGGGTAGAGGTCTATACAGAGTACCCTCCTGCGGGGGAAACATCACGTAAAAAGTGATATCCAGACTGAGAAAACTTACAAACTTTATTAAGGATGTTAAAACATGAAATATGCACGTTTTCCACCATAGGGGGACATTTCATGTGTCCGATTGTCCTAAAAGAGAGGAAATATTTATCCATCACATATTTACTACCCATTAATAAGAAAAATATGATTCATTTGTAATAGAGTGATGATATTTTATTAATATATTATTTACTTTGATGTGACCTTAAAGAGAGGAGGAAGAAACCCCTTTTTTCAGATTTCCAATCGTTATTTTATAACCTATTTCTTAAATTACCCGCTCATTAGTGCCATGTTATCGTGACACTATGTTAGTTTGGCAGTCACAGGAGCCATAAAAGAATGAGTTTTGTTTCCGATCTCAAGGGAAACGGTACATCTGAACTTAGACCATGACTACTTCTTTATTAGTATTAACCATAGGTGAACCTAACTAATAAAAAGGGAAACAAGAGAGAGTGTCATCTATATGAAAAGGCTTCAATTGATTGGACGCAACAGCGTTGGCTCACAAGAAAATATAGGTGCAAAAAATACCATAGTACCAAAAACCATCAATGTTCCAAAGTAGCTTCACATCACATTATTGGTTTTCTATAAAATGGGTTAATTGGGCATTACCCCCTTCCCTCTTATCCCTAAATATTTCCGGATTTGCACCGCTAAGTGAAACCCTTTTGTCGAATGGCTAAGGTCATGCGACAATGTGGAATAACTTTGGTAATTCCTTTTGACTGCCATTTAAGAGATTAAACTTGGCCTTTAAAGTTTGCTCGGTTTGAGGGCTGCAAGGTAAGTTGGTTGCATTCAGATTTTCATGATGGCGTAATGAGCTCTTTTGAAAGAGGTATAATTAACTGTTCCCTCTTCAGTTTCGTCGATCCTAAAGTTGAACTAATAAAGGAAAGAGATGCCTGTTAAGAAATGGCCAACGCCCTCATTTCCCATTCAGGGATTCAATAGCACGAAACATAATTTTTAAATGCGGGAGCCGGGAGGGTGCATTCCAACCCCAGATGCACAATAGTATGACCTGGAACAAAGAAAAGAGTGGCTCAAAGTTATTATAACTTCATAAGCTATCGTTGGGGCATCTCGAGAGCACCACCAAATAATGCATGACGCCAATAATAAAGCTAGACTTATAACCCCTTGGGGCAGACTAGTCCACTAGTTCTGAACTTTAAAAAAATGCTATCAGCTACCAAGAGGGCATTAGATCCTTCAGCCAGGAGATTCTGGAGTAGAGCCTTCTTCGAAGAGCTGTTTTTATTCAGAGGAGCTAATCGGCATATTCCTTTCGGAATGTGGACCGGACTGTCGTAACCCAAGAACCAAATTCAACATCTGAAGTATTTACCACATCACCATTAATCGGGAGCATTTCCACCGGGATATCGCTATATTATCACATCCCCACACATAAACGGAAGATCTACAATAAACTTCATAAAAAGGGGTAAGTCTTCCAGTTTCACTGTGGGACCCAACTCCTTCCTCGTGGGATGTCCACCCTCTTGAAGATCACAGCCTAGTTCTCAGAACGGGAATTACCTCGCCCTCGCCCGCCCCATCCCATCAAGTTGTCAGCCCCCTTCATCACTACAACCGGGGAGCCTCCAAAGACCACCCTTCCATTCAGAAGATAAAGGCAATTTATTTAAGAAGAAGAAATAAGACACAAATAGGGCTAAATTAGGCTAGATCTGGTGGTCATTCTGCACCTAAGACAAGCTACTTCCAACCAAAAAAGGCGCTGGACTTACCCGAGGGTAGACATCGGCTGTGGGTGTCTCCTTTGAGCGTGTATCCAAGTGGGCACGAGAAGCTCCTCACAGCGCCCATGGACAAGCCGCTGCCCGCTGTCTCCAGGACGCCGGGCTCGATCTTGGGCACTGGACACGAGACATCTGCGAGATGGGAGAGGAGGGGCGTCTCAGATTCTTTGTTAAACAAAAAAATGGCGCCTACGATCGGGGCCATAACTCAGCGAACAATAAATTCTACATATAGTTAAAAACAATTTAATGCAAACTAGATTTTGCGTACCTATGTCTGTATTAGATGTGTGCACCTATGTGATGTCTCAATGCTATCTACACAAAAAAAGACCTAATCGAGGTTGAAACTTGTGCGAAACTCCATTGTTTTTAATGTTTATTGATATATATTTTTCGTATGTGAAACTTATGTGGTGAAGTTAAGTGAAATGTGCATGTAATCACCATTAGCAATGCCGACACTCAATTATATGCTAGTAGGCTATATTTTCTTTTACTTAGATTCAACTCCTAAACTAACGAAGTCATTGACATCTCGGAGTGAATTTGGACGAAGTTGAATGTATACTTTTTTCTCAGGAGGATTAGAAGGGAATATGCACTGCCGAGCAAAATATTTTCTAAAATATGATGAGTAGGTAAATAAAATTTGCATGGGCAATAAAGACATGCAGTAATATATTTTATGAAGATTTCATATGATACAATCATAAATTCAATAAATTATATCAAATAAACTAACCAAAGAAAATATTGACACATGCAAAATGAGAGAACCATTTCTTGAGGAATATTTTAGGAGTTTCTTGAAATAATCCGGAAACATTTTGCTCAATAGTTAAGAAGTATACAAGTGCTATTGTTGTCATACTTAATCTGCAGAGATGCCACCACACTTGAAAGTGTTTCCTTAGCTGCGTCAGAAAATTGTTCTCTTGAAACTTTTAGGAGGACACTTTCTGTGACTTAAAAATAGGTTAGAAGGTCCTAGAATGTAAGTTCGCGTTTTCTGAAGTTAAACCATCAAAACACAATCTATAAATATCCTGCAAAAGTCGGTTGACGCTTCACAATCACCGTAAGAGAAGACAAAGCTATTTGGTGCTTCTCTATGAAGAATCTATTCGTAACACAGCAGGGATTTCTAGAAAATACCTGTAACTCAATACATATGGTTTAAATACTCGTTCTCGGGCAACCAAACCAATCATCAGTAAGAGGAACCGAAAGGCGAGACTCGAATATGTTCAAATCCATGTTGTTTAGAAGGAATATGATTGGGAGAGAATACATTTCAGCGACGAAAGTAAATTTAATTTAATTTATTGTATCTGATGTCAGATAAGAAAATTGATGCAAATTTTGAGGAGATTATAAAGCAATAATTAACAACAAACACAGCATCAAGTCCTGGGGGCCAGGCATCGTGCCTCACCCAAAAAATGTTTAATAGTATTTTTGTTTTCTACTATCCGCACCATTTATCTCGAGTTTCTCGAATTTTACTCATCTTTAAAATCTACTTAGCATAGAAAACGGTGCAAATAAAAATAAAAGGTCACTTTCTTTACGCTTTTTTAAAAAAAATATGATAGAAAACAACACTATTTTTCATTCAACTTTTATTGTGAAATGATAAAGCAATAAACTTAGAATATTTTGAGCCATGAGCTAAGCAAGTTTGTTTCTTATCTTCCAATAAGTGTTTAAAATAAACAACTTTTATTCAATTGAGCCGGAATCCTCTTGAATAAATGCTTTATGTAAATACTCTCTTGTATTTTACTCCTTAAATATTTAATAAACAATAATAAAAATTTGAAATTACTTTCTAAGAAGAAGGGAGTAGGGATAAATCTTTGATGGGATAAGTAACCTTCGTTCTATTCCACAGGAACAGCATATTATGGTCATTTGTGGTTGAAGCCCCTTTAAATATTTTAAAATAACTATTTTAAAAAGTAATTTGAATACAGGAATCGTGAAAAGAACATGTTTTTAAGGATCAAAACCAAAATAAGAGATATTCCAATTCTTTATCTGATATCTACGCTTTTAGTGTGAAATAAGCAAATAATTCGTGTTTCCCTAAATTTGTAGATTAAAAGTAGTATGTTATTAAGATATTATTATTATTTTTCTAAAAAATTTAAACAATTACACGGTGAATACCTGATTTTAAAAAATGAGTTGGTTTTAATTAATTATACCTAGCTTTATTGAGTTTGAAAGTGCTTTTTTGGTAGCTTCTAACGCTTCCCGTGCAGCATCATTCCACACCAGCTCACCAAGTTTTAGCTTGAATTCATGGGAACAATTTATGTCAATAATTTATGTCTGATTAAAAAATATTTTTTTAGTAATGTAAAATAAATCAATATAACTAAAATTTATAAATTTAATGTTATTTGGAATTCATATCGAATGCATAAAAATTAATTTCATATGTATCTGATATTTAACGCCGTGTGTGTGGATCGTTTAAATAAAAAGGAAATTTGAAAATACCTTAAGATAAAGAATAATACATACGATGAGACTCACATACTAAGATGGATACATCTGAAGGTTTTTCAAGTTCCTGCCGGATAAAGAATACTAATTCCAGCACCTAAGATTTATTTAATCCAAAAGAAATAACTGATCGCCTTTACCCATCCTGCTATCAAGAAAGAAGATAACTATACCCTCCTTTCAGTGCCTCACATAAAAGGCACTCACCGAAGAATCGATCCGGTAACCACCAAACGCAACCAAGAAACCTATTTGGTGAACAATCATCCTTGGTGACCAAGCCATTCACAACAGGGCACAATCATACCCTTTTCACCCTTCAACTTACCATCTCTTAGTCCAAATATGAGGAATTGGCGTCGCTGTGAGCCTACTCTTCAACTTGCTATCACTCAGTCGTTATATGAGAAATTGGTGTCGCTGCAAGCCCACCTTTCATATTCCCTAGGAATATTGCACCCCACAAAGAAGTATGCTCCATACAAAAGAATAGCACATAGCACCAGGCACATGATAGCTTCCTTAAACCCGCTTGCACAAGAACACACTCATTAGAAAACACAACCGGCCTGAAACCTTCCGTTTTATGGCCATACGATGTAATTTGGTGTTAAATGCCACGGCATTTATTCAGCCAATACACTAAAATATACTTCACACCGTGAAATTTCAAATTACTCATTACGACCCCTTCCATTTTTTACGAGCACAAATTCTCTCGAATCTTGGTAATATTGCAATGAATAACTTATAATCCATAGCCAGGTTAAAGCGAACCACAATTTATACTCAATATTCTTTCAATTTTGTGAAATGTATTCGTGTGAATATTCATGCCGATTAACTTTATAATATCAGCATATTTTAAAAAGTTTGTATATATTCAAATGTTTGCACAGAATATTCAATTTTACATATCAACTGGAAACTATCCATTCTTTTAGATATTCATGCACTTGGTAGTTATCCTTAATATTCGAGTATATCTTTTTTTCATATGATGTGCACCATTCTCGTGACATACATTAGTGCCCATAATATAGGGGTCAGTAAGTACAACTGTATTTAAATACTTATTATAGAAGTTTAACAAAACGTTGAGACTATATATTATACAATTATTTATATATATATATATATATATATATATATATATATATATATATATATATATATATATATATATAATATCTATCTCTTGTGAAAATTTAAAGTGAATGGATTAAATATTTCGTAAGTTATGCGGAAATAAACAAACTATCTTCCAAATTGCAGCGGCTAAAAGTTAACAGTCACTTAGAAAAACAATGTAAAATGGAATAAGAACAAAAAAGAAACCCTTACTCTTATTATTTTGTCAACATCCCTTTACTAGCAATGACGTCTAGACATTTGTTACCACAAGACTGAATTAATCTCTTTCAAAATGATGGGGTTTATAAATAATTTTCAGAGTTTATCTTGGTTCTTTGCAATTCTCCTTCACGCCCCATCTCCAATAATCTTTCAAACGTTTACTATAGGGTTGAGATCAGGACTTTAAGGCAGCCAGTCTATGAGATCAGCCCCTTTATATCTCAAAATATCTTTGACTCTCTTCGCAGTGTGGCAGGGAGCGTTGTCCTGCACGAAGAATGGAGGTTGAACTGACGAGGATCTGAGATGTGAAACGGCATGCTGTCTAAGAATCTGCTTGTAGATTTCAGGATTGACACTCCCTTGTAGGCGAATAAGTGGACCAGGACCAGCAGCAGAGATCCCTCCTCATACCATTACACTGCCTCCTCCCTATTTCAATTTCTTCTTCACACATACACGAGATAACATTTCGCCACATCTTCGTCGTACGTACATACCACCATCAGACCCAATCACATTAAACTTTGCTTCATTGCTAAAATGAACCCGTGCCCACTGTTCTTCTATCCAAACGACATGTTCGTGAGCGTAACGAAGAGGGACACTTTAATTCTTCTTGGAGATCAGAGGTTTTATTGCAGGTGCCAGAGCAAGCAACCCAGAACTTCGTAACCTCCGGGAAACTGTTTTGCGCGATAGGTTGACATCGGAGGTGAAGCTGAACTCGCAGGATATCTCAGCAGCACTCTTAAACCTATCCTTCATTGACATTCTAACCCTAATACGATCCTGTCTTAGTGACGTTTTACGAGATCTACCAGTTTTGCATTTTGCACCTGTCGATCTTGAGGACTTAAAATGTGTTACAATTCGTTGCACAACACTTCTAGACCTTCCTATAGTAGTTGATATCACATAATTTGACCTGCCCTCTTGGTAAAGGAACCCAATTCTTTGTTTTTCATCAAGGATACCGGTCATCTCTCACAAGCCGCCATGTTGATAGTTGAAAATTCCAATAATGTATGATCATAAGAGGTAAGTGTTAGTCATCAACAGTCTCCTAAACACAAATACCTCGTTTGGTAGTTCATTTTATCTAAGTTAGCCGTAACTTTTAGGCCGATGCAATTTGGAGATAGTTTGTTTATTTCCTTATAACTTACGAAATATTTTGTCCGTTCACTTGAAGTTTTCACGAAGATAGATAGATGATAATCTAAATATGTATGTGTATAGTATATACTCTCAACGTTTTTTTAATCTGCTACAATAAATATTTAAATACACTTGTTCTTTGTGACCCTTATATTATGGCCGCTAGTCTACCTTGATCCCATCACAAAAGGCTGGGCCAATATAGCGAGTCTTTGTCAAGACAGGAGGCTTGCACATCAATAGAAGCTCATCTCCTCTTTGCCACGAATCGACTTCTTTTTTTAGCCTGATTCTTTGGACGTCGTCACACCCATCCGACTGCAGACAGGGTTCAAACCCACAAGCGGATGGTTTGTGTTATTCAAACATTACTAATAAGTAATTTACAGGTTGAATCCCTGTCCGTACCAGCGAGCGTGCTTCGCCCGTACGAGCATTGTATTTAATATGAAATAAAAAACTTATGGAAATCTTAAAAGAAGAGCACTTTGAAGTATTTTCTGATTTATTAAACTGGGTTCACGTCAGCCGGTAAAAGATCTTTCTTAAAAATGTCTGAATAGACAAAAGTAGTCGAAAAAAACACATATTCCTAAGCTATATAACTCTTATGGAAATGTCCGAATGGACAATGTTTTCAAAGACCTTTTTTGTTGTTCTGTTGTTTACTAATCTGGTGCGATCTGCGCAAGCGTTGCAACTAAAGTTAATAACATGCAAGTACTAGAAAAGCAATGATGAGCAGCAATTTATAAATAAGATACTTTTCTTCCAGAATTCTTCGATAAAATCAGTTTATTTTTACTGCGTTTAGTATATTAAAATAGTAGTTTTGGGGAGTTTGTTTGATTGTATAAGATGTGCTTTTAATTAACGATGTATTAATTTTCACATAAATATAACAAAACCATTATATTAAATGTTTTTTATAAGATTAAAATCATTTAAGTTTTGACATTTGATTAGCGGACATGGTGGCGACGAAGCCAATTCCTCATCTGATGAGATCTAGCAAGTTGAATGGTGAGTTTCCAGCGAAGCCAAATCCTCTTCTGTGGTATGAGTGCTAGAAAGTGGCAAGGTGGGCTTGCAGCGACATCTCTTCCTTATCTGAGCGCTAGCAATTGCTTTATTATTAATATACTTCTACAGGGGCTTTATTACTTTGACTTAAAATCATGGAATTAAGACTTAGCGCAAAACTAAAGGATCTGCATTAGTTTTGTATACGTTTTCGTATATTGACATAAGCTATCGATGACAGATGTAAGACGACAGGAATTCTCTAGAAACTCTTCTTAATTTCTTTAGTCTGAATTAATTTGAGTTTTTCAATAATTTTAGAACATACAAGCGAGTTAATGTACGCAAAAAAATCCTTTAAAAATATTGCAGTGGTAGTAAAATTAATTACAAAATTAATTACCTACATCCATTCACAAGCTTCCACACGAGAAAAACATCCATGCTACTATAGCATAAGATCTACTGCAGTGTCCATTGTCTACGGAGCAGTGATATAGGGTGAATTATGTATTTTCCGTATCCGTATTCTAAGTGAATGCAATGTACAGTTAGGCTATGTATCCGCAGTCTTCAGATATACGCTGGGCTATTGTGTAATTTTCTAGCTTAACCACAGTTAGATTTTTATGAACAGGAGACCCCACGTTAAGTGTAAATGTGCAGGTTGCCACGTGCTAAGTGCAAATGTTTAAAGTAGGCCCAGAGATAAGTGAAAATGATTAAATAGGCCCTAAGTCAAGTGATAATGTTCAAGTAGACCTCATACTAAGTGGAAATGTGCAGGTATATTCCAAGATAAGTGTGACTGAGAAGATAGATTCTGCGCTAAGGGGAAATTTCCAAGTACACCAGAAGCTAAATTTAACTTTCAAGGCAGACTTCGTGCTAACTGTAAATGTCCAGGTAGACCCCACGCTAAGTAGTACTGACAAGGTATACTCCAGGCTGAGTGTAAATGTCCAGGTAGACCACACGTTAAGTGAAAATTTCCTTGTAGATCCTGCGCTGATTGTAATTGTCCAGATAGACCACTCGCTAATTATAAATGTTAATGTAAGCCGCACGCTAAATGTAAATTTGAAGGTAGACCTCACACCAAGTGTAGATGTCCAAGTAGATCTCGCTCAAAGTGTAGATGTGTAAATAGACTCTGCACTAAGTATAAATTTTCAGGGAAGGGCGCGCTAAGTGTCAATGTTTAAAGAAACACCACGCTAATTGTACTTCCCCTCTCCAGGTAGACCCTACGCTAAGTGTAATTGTTCGGATAGATCCCGCACTAAGTGTAAATATTCAGGTAGAACCGTGCAATTTGTAATGTTCAGGTAGACCCTACGCTGTGTAATTTTGAAGGTTGACTGCACGCTAAATTTAGTAGCCAAAGTCGACTCATAGCTAAGTGTAAATGTTTTGATATACTACAGTTAAGTGTATATGCCCAGGTAGATAAAACTTTTCCTGTATACGTGCAGATAGACAACACGCTAAGTGTAAATATTCAAGTAGGCTTCATACTAAAAATAAATGTCCAGCTAGAACCAACGCTAAGTTGAAATATCCAGGTAGACCTCGCGCTAAGTGTAATTGTCCAGGTAGACCTCACAATGTGTAATTATCCAGTTTGACCCTATGCTAAGTGTAAGTGCCAAGCTAAGTATAAATGTTCAAATAGAAGCCACCAAGTGAATATTACTAGGTAGACCACACATTAGGTGTAAATGCGCAGGTAGACTGTGCGCTAAGCGTAAATGTTCAGGTAGACCACCTGTTAAGTGTAAATTCACAGATAGATCCCAAGCTAATGTTAATGCCCATGTAAACCCCACGCTAATTGTAACTTTCAAGGTAGACTTCGTTATAATTGCAAATATCCAGGTAGATTTAACGCTAAATGTAAATATTCAAGTAGACCTCACGTTAGGTTAAATGTCCAGATAGGCCCTAAAGTAAGGGTAATTGCCCAGATAAACCCAACGCTAAGTGTAAATGATAAGGTAGACCCTACGCTAAATTTAAATGTGCAAGTAGAGACCGCATTAAATGTAAATGTTCAGGCTGACAAAACTAAATATAATTTTTAAGGGTGATCTCACACTAAGTGTAAATGTGCAGGTGGTTCCCGCACTAATTATAAATATCCATGTATACCACTCGCTGTGTAATTGTACAGGTAGACGGCACACTAGACTTTGCGCTAAGTGTAAATGTTCAGATGTTGACCATAGCTAATTGAATATTACGAGGTACACCACACTTTGGGTATAAATGTCCAGGTAGATCCCACACTAAGTGTAAATAGCCAAGTCGACTCTACGTTCTGTAAATGTCCAGGTATATCGCACGCTAAGTGTAACCGCCAAAGAAGCAACGTGCTAAGTATAATTGTTCCGATCGACCACATCTAAATGGATATTACCGGGTAAATCACACTCTATGTAGCAATATGGAGGTTGACCCAGCACTAAGTCTAAATGTCCAGCTCTACTTGACTTTAAGTATAAATTTATAGAAAGCACCCACGACAAATGTAAATTTTAAGGTAGACTTCTCGATAGATGTAACTCTTAAGGTAGAATTCAGGTTGTGTAAATTACCAAGTAGACCCCACGCTGAAGAACAAATGTTCAGTTAGACCCATCACTAAGTTTAGTTGTCCTGATAGACCGCACGTTAAGCGTATTTGACCAAATAGACCCTACGATAAATGTAACTGCCAGGATAGACTTCTTGCTAAGTGTAAATGTTCAGGTAGACCACACATAATGTCTAAATTAACAGGTAGACTCCGCGCTAAGCGATAATATGAAGGTACCTCCGCGATAAGTGTAAAACTACAAATAGATCCACACTAGGTGTAAATATCAAGGTAGACCCCTCAATTACAGACTGAGTAATTGACCAGGTAGACCGCACGCCAATAAAGGCTCCGCTATTCGTAAAAATGTTGAAATAGACCCCAATGTAAGTGTAACTGGCAAGTTAGACTCCGCGCTAAATGTAAATGTTCTGGTTAACCAGAGCTATGTATATATACTTAGGTAGGCTAGACTCTGGGCTAGGTGTAAATGTTAAGGTAGACCTCACGCTAAGTGTAAATATACAGGTAGACCTCACGCTAACAGTAAATGTTCAAGTATACCCCACGCTAAGTGTAAATGTCCAGGTAGATCCTGCGCTAAAAGTGTAATTGTCCAGGTAGACTCCACGTTGTGTTAATGTTCAGGCTGATTCCGGATTAAGTTTATATGTCCGCGTAGACCCAACATTAAGTGTAAATATGTAGTTAGATCCCGCTTTGTGTAAATATCCAAGTACACCCCACGCTGTCTAATTGCCAGTTAGACGCCAGGCTAAGTGTAATTGTTCGCGTTAAGCGCTGACGTAAAGAGCAAAACTTTCTCTTAATAAATAACTCTACCCCCTACCTTTATGTCTCGGTAGACAGTAGCTGAGAAACTATTATAATAAACCTATATGTTATGCTGTAGTCCGACTATGTGACCTTGGGCACTATCACACCATGAGGTCAATTGAACAGTTACATTGCTCAACGAGGTCATGTTATACTTTATCAGCTTATGAGAGAAAGAGGCTAATCAAAGTGTGACTAAGGATACGATTGGACGACACAACATAAGATGGTGAAAATCCTAAGGAGACAGGAATTCTATCTTTGAAATTTAAAAGGTTGCTACTAGTAACGTTATTTAGAGGATTATCTTTTAAATTTTAAAGAGTTGAAAAATTACAAACAAAAGTTTTAATTTTTCAAAGAGTTTAACGACACGCAAAACATTTAATGGGATGGAAAACGAAACTTTTAGGAACTGTAATAAGAGGAAGAAGAGATGGGAATTTTCAAGTTAATTTTATAACTTATTGGAAAGCTGTTTTTCCTAAAGTAATTACTTTGATATTCAATTACTTAGTGCGAATATATATATATATATATGTAAAGCTATCTTATAAGCACCATGGGTCAAAGTCTTAAGAATAAGAGAAGGTAGACATCCGATAGATTGATATGACGACTTTCGAATCAGTTTGTTTAAGGAAATATCGTGAAAAGAGAGTTTTTTATTCAACTGCGATTCTTACCTTCATGAACATCAGTCTTAGCAAGTATTGATGTTCCCAGGTTAAATGGCTGAAGGTTCGTCCCTAGAGACAGTTGAATGTGATTTTATTTACCATAGATATGTTAAAGCAAAAAAGGAATCGGCATTTTTATTAAACGGTTGTTTTCTGTTTCCAATTTACGGAAGAAGGGACGACCAAGTAGTTTACAAATCAGTAGAAAATTCGATGTTGGCTTGCTTAAAATGTGAATATATTTATTTTGTTTCTTATCTCTGTAGATGGAGGGTGCACAACTCTTCTATAAATTTTATTCCAGTCTATTGCTATGATAGGCCTCATTTACTTTGAATTCGCATATGTTAACTTCCACACATGGAATTGTTAATTTTAGCTAAATTTTAATTGTGGTCTTCAACTTCTCTTGGCACCGAAGCTTTCATTTTAGTCAATACCTTTGTAAATATTTGTGTAAATAATGATGCTGGGTGAAGGTACAATGAAGAATGCTTTCCCATCCTACTCCGGATTCCATCCGCTGTGGCGTCAGCAAACGAATCTCATTTGAAGATTCGTTGACTTTAAGAGGCAAAACAAAACATATAGATTCTGGCCTTATTCCATTTGGAAGAAATCAAGAACAATTAGCGCGGTTAGTTTATAAGTGACTACACATACTAACTGCATCAATTGTTCTTGCTTTATTTCATTTGTTAAAAGTATTTAGCATAGACACCGACGGAAATAATTAGAAAGATTTCCTTTTTCTGTGAGAAGAGAACCATGTTTTGTATTGCCAATTGATGCAATGCATTTTGCGATTGGTAGAGAAGTTATTTGAAGCTTAACCTTCGCTGGCGAGGACGAGAATCGTCCCACAGGGGGATTGAAGCAGTGTTGGTTGTTCATCTTTGCCATATACTAACGGCACCTAAATCTCCATCATATGTATTCAGAGTTGTACAACTATGTGGGAAATTGTGTGTATGTGTTCGTGGTGTATTATTTTTAACTTAAAAGCAAAGTTGGAAACTGAATTAGCGTTTATAATCTGATGAGTCATAAAATGAAGCAGAGGAGAAAAACAGGTCTCATTTTAGGACCTCGCGCTCCCGCATCGACAGGACCAGGAACGGACCAGAGGGGATAAGCGCTATCAATTTATTCATCTCCATTAAATATGTCAAATATACTACATTGTACATTGATCTATTGCCATATGCACTACATACCTTGACGATCACATAAAACCATATATTCATGTTATACGCACATAGAATCCATGCATGTAATGTTCTACATATTAACCACCCATAAAGGGGAGACGTTCAATACCGACACAAAATAGAAAATTTGATAATTAAATTTGTAATAAAATTAAGTTTGAATAATTACCACCCAGTTAATTAATTTAAAAAGGGGGGGAGGAATAATCCCCAAAACCTGAATGTACTGGAAAAAGGGTAGAGTCATCCCCTACAAGTTCATACTACAAAACAAGCGTTTCCCCTCCGATGGGGGCTCCCTGCCCCATAGATCGGCCCAAAGCGGGTAAAGATTAAATATTTAAAAATTTCCCTCTTGAATTTTAAGTTTAAACGTCCTGTAAATAGTTCGTGACTTTGGTCATGTCCAGTACTCCTCTTTTTCATGTTTTTCCAATATGTCTGTTATTTGCCTCATTCTGTGTAACTGAGGAAAATTTTCTCCGTTGGCTTACCTTGGATTCAATATTTCGATACCCCACTCTTTTCATCAGAGGAGTGATTCGAACACACATGAACTCGGTCACCTTGATTCGTGTTTCGTTGCAATCAAGTCGTGTTCGAGTCGCCAGATTTCGTCTTTTAAACCTTTTAAAATATTTCGTAAACGCAATTAATCAGTAAACATCTGCGTTCAGAACTTTGAAAAATAATCTTCTAATCGCTTGAGTCGTTGCGTGTTTTAAAGGTTTTCAAAAATGACTCAAATTCGGTTGACTCAGGGAAATTTCTTGATTCCGACGGATCGCAAACATGTTTCAGTCTAATATATTTGTTGCTCCAGGCCTTTTTAAATATTTTAAACCCGATTAAATCAATGCAAATTCGTGTTTTAAACATGTTTGAGTCAGAGCTAGGTAGTGGTTTAATCCTATTTATAACGTCTTAACGTGTTTGAACGCAATTTCGTGTTTTAAACGTATTCTAAACACGTCGTAAACGTGTTACATCAAGGCAATTTCGTGGAATGAGGTGAATGTGGGACTCAGGTGCAGAGGAAAGTTGTAGTGAGACCAACGAAGGCATAACATTGTGCAGGGGAACAAGGAGGAGAAAAACTAAAATAAAAACTAAATTTTAGTGACAAGAATAATATAAAATGGATAATAAAATGAAAAGGATTGGAACATTTATGCAAATGATATGGAAACTGGCCTAGTTGATAAATTAACCCAATTTACGAACGACACGAAAATTGTGGGTAAAATTTTAAATGAGAACGATAGCAAATTAATTCAGCGGGATCTAGATAAAATATTCGAATGGTCTAATAAATGGAACCTGAAATTCAATTTAGAAAAGTGTAGAGTTGTTTTTTGCAAGTAGGTCAAAATAACCCAAGTTTTAAATATGAAATAGATGGTAAAAATCTTACGAGTATCTCCGTAGACGAAGAAGAAGATTTATGGGTGCGAGTCTCAAAGGATTTTAAGTTTAACAAACATTGTGACGAAGCGTGTAAGAAGGTGAACTGAATGCTTGGATTTATTGCGAGTTTTCACTACAAACCCTCAAAATATGATCATACTTCTATATAAAAGTTTATTAAAGTCACACCTAGAATACGTGATACAATTCTGGTCACCTTATACACATCCAAACGTCAATAAAATGAAAAGAATTCCACGAAGGTCAACTAAACTAATTACCTCGATTAGAAATAGGTCGTATATCGAAAGATTAAATATACTAAAACTACAGAATTTCGAAACTAGGCGATTGCGAGGTGAGCTTATCGAAGTATTTAAAATTTTAAATAAATTTATTCTTGTAAATTATGATTTTTTTTTAAATACGATTATGGTATCACACGTAACAGCAGTTTTAAACTGATAGGACGGAGCTTTCAAAAGAATATAGCTAAAAAAAAACTTTCACCTTTAAAATAATCAATAAATGGAACGCACTTCCCTCGGAGGTAATAAATGCTAGTAGTGTGAATAGTTTCAAAATCAAAATTGACATTTATTTTACGAATAATGATAATGTTTAAATACGGAGCCCTGTTATGGGTTGAATGTCGCGCGAGTGAGGATCGTGGCGACAATGTCCATAGGAGGATTATTAGCATAGAATGGAACTGGCCTTTGAGTAACCCAAGTAGTCCTTTCTAGATCCCTATAACTATGTAACAAGCATTCCCCTTGCCGCACCTATTCTTAATTATTTTTTTATCAAGGGGAAAAAACTAGAAGTAATCCAACGAGGTCGTACTTAGTGAGTGGAGCTACAGAAGAAGAAATAACCACATGAGCATAAAGAAGAGAAAAAAAAGGCAGGTTAAGGACTACCATCAGTGCCTCTCCTGAGTGGTGCCTTTGAAATGGCACAAGGACAATTTTTACGAGGGGCATAAGGCCTCCATTTTCTATTTAAGAAATTGAAAACTAACAAGGGCATTTCTTTTTAAAGTCTGTAAAGAATATGTTGAAGTTAAGGGAAAGAAAATATGCAAATGGAAGACGACCCGAGTAGCCAACCAAAAGGAGAGACTACTAAGAGCGACTCTCCTATAAACTATGCGATCTTAGACTCCGTCGAAAGCTCAGTCGAACATTCCCGGATATACCCACATCTAGGGATATAACAGGAAGCACTGGGGTCAAACCCCCTCCTGTGATCCTTCGAACACCCCCTTTTCTCCCGCAAACCCCTTCAAGTTCGTACTTTTGAACACCTGTGTCTTTTAATACGAACTTATCTAGGTATGGATAACATCCCATGTCGGCCCCACTAACAGGGCCATTGAGGCTGGTCATAAGAGTACTTGTCACTTTCTATGTTATTCTTCCTTAAAGTCTTCTTTTTGCCCTTCATCGCTTGTCTCGAGCGCACCAAGTATTCTCTTCTTTGGATTTCTCTAACATTCTCACTTCTCCCAATTTACCACCTACTCTGCCAAACCTTACCCAGGCATTGGTGGATATGCCCTCCTTTGTTTTCCCTTTTTGGTTTTAAGTAAATTATAATAATTTGACAAGATAACAAGACGCCATTTTTAAACGACATGCCGCCATGTTTAAAGGGTTAAATTAAAAGCTAGCTAAGCTTCCAATAATAATAATTTTTTTTCCCCGTTTTCTCCCAATACACACTGAATGTGTGATGATGCATTCTCGCACTCTGAGCTAAGAGAAACCTCACTCGAATAACAAGTACGAACAAACCAACAAACAGCCAAACGGAGATCATAAACAGAATTATATTCAATTGATGAGTAGTGCATTAAGCTTTGCACCCATTAAATGATATATTCATGAAAATTTCCAGGAACAAGCATATCCAGATAACCCAAATAAGGTAATATGTATGAAGTTAATTTCATCTGAATAACACACTTGTTGTCACTGGTGGGCCCTGGTGGACTTTTGTCATTTGGCATTGTGTTATATTAATTAATACATTGATTTGATCCTGAAAATCAGGTACACCACCGTATAATAAGCACTATGTTGTAAATAGGTAACTAATGCATGGAAATTAACACAGACTATCCTGAATAGTTTTGTCTGGACTTCACAGCCTCAGAGGTGGCCAATCATAGCATTCTAACATGACACAATTATTACCTAAGCTTTGCAAGCATAGCCAGTATTTAAGGCCTGGAGATTAATTACCCTTACCATCTTATGAAGGGTAGCGTAAAAGGTCGCTAAGAATCTTTGTTATAAGCATTAAAAAAAACTTCATATTTTGCTTTGTTAGAATTAAAAATATTAACTAAGTTAGTGATCTTACGATTTGGCCGGTCAAAATCTGATGTGTCTGGATTCTTCTCGTCTTTAAAATACTGTTGCGCTGATGTTATCCTATTAAACAGTTTTCTAAATAAACAAGTCGATAGGTTCTCTGCTTTAAACTTAACCTGCTCAAATCGTAAGATCACTAACTTGTTAATATTTTGAATTTTAACAAAGCAAAAGTTAAAGTTTTTTTAATGATTATAATAAAGATTTTTAGTCACCTTTTACCCTACCCGTCCAAAGAAGGTATGGGTAATCTTCCGGCCTTAATTGAAGATTATTCTTGTAAATCCTAGGCAATAATTGTGCCATTTTAGAATTCTATAATTGGTTACCATTTAGACTGTGAAGTTCCGAAAAAACTAATCGGGATAGGCTGTATTAATTAGCATGAGATAATTATCCATTTGCAACATGCTCGTAGTTCTACATATGCGGTGGAGTTTCTATTTTCATGGCTAAAATAAACACAGTTTACCCGTTTAGGTGCCAGAGTTAACAATGCGTTTGGGATGCTGAGATGCGCGGTGCTTTCCATAATTGACTTTAATACGGTGTTAAGCAAAAGCTGCCTCCATAGAAGCTGTGCAAATCTCAATTAATTAAATCTGGACGAAACCATGACCATTTGGCTGGAACCTCCATGCCTCACCCTCCTTTGTACAAAGGAAACAGGGGGAAAAGTGCCAATTCCCTGTTCTTCAATCCTATCAAAACATTGAAAAGTAGTTCCCATTTTCTCAGCTGGATCTAAAAGAGTAATCTCTGTTCGTGTTGTGAAAGAAGACTTAACTTAATGGGTAGGAAAAAAGGATGTCGCTTGAGGCGGGTGGCAGCAGAGAATGTGATGGCAGAAGAAATTTTCATTATTTTAAAAAGAAAAACCAACAGGACATTTACTTCAAAGATAAGGAGATTCGTAATGAAAGCGGTCAAGTTAGAGAAATACAAATTAGTGGGAAGGGCACAAGACAAATAGAATAAGAGCAAGATGATATTTTCATTTAAAATTTGTGGAAATAAAGTTTAATTTTATATCTCCATGAAACATTTCTTACACTCCTTCACAAACTTACACCCCTAACGATATATGTAGAAAACGTACACCAATTCCTAAATACTGCTATCTACTTCACTGTTTCACCCGGCATCACAATTTTGAGGGGGCAAATTACGTGAGCTGTAATTTACAATTGTTCGGGAATCCTGCAAGGTTTGCAATTCATCTTCTCTCCTACAGCACAACTTCATCTATCACAACTCTGTGACATTTATTAAAGTGAGGTCAGTACCTCATGTCTCTCGCACATCCACTAATGACCCCTTTAAGGTCCCTGAAATGTTGTCAGGTGGCGTTGTAGTAGGATTGAGTTATATTTTGTTTAAATGCATTAGAAATCATAACAGATAAGTATCCAAATTGTAATGCCGAGAGAAGGCGCAAACAACCTGTAACCTGACTCGTCTGACATTGACCACGTTTGCAATGCCTCGAACACAGGTAACCAAGTTCAAATCGATCACGAGAAATCACTTGTTCTCCACGAGTTATATTTTGCTGGGTTTCTTTAAGGTTTCTTGTACGTGTGTGCTGCTGTAGTATATGAAAATACAATGAATGCATGCACCCTTAAATGGCCTCCCAAGCCAACGAGTTGAAGAGATAAATGGATTCGCTTGTGAGTGAATAGAGGCAGGGTTTGATGAGATGAGAAAATTGATCAAGTAAAGGGAATAATAATGAAAGGAATAAAGATAAGGGCTTAGTGAAAAGGGATCCAGAATTACATGGGATGTCACGAGAGACTGTCGTAAGATAGGGTCAAGTGAACCCTTTTTGCGTTTCTCAGCCAGGGCCGATGAGGGCTAGGTGCGTTGGAGATTTATAATATAAGCAGAGTCCAAATTAACTCAATGTAGGTTGGCCAAACAGTCGACTATCTTCGAGGTTCGAGGACAATAAAAAAACGCGTACAAAAATAACTTTACTAATATGCAAATTAATATTCCTTTACACGAGTCTCGGCGGATAAAAGAAGGGGGGGGAGATTTGGCGTCGCCGTACAAACAAAAGAACAATATTGACTGAGGGTAGTTCGAATGACCTTGAGCGCATACGAAGCCGACGATGGAGGCTTACACTGAGGGAGGAGGGCGTAGTAAAGAGAGAGCACTTACATATGAGAGTTGCGCATTGCCGTTACAACGGAAGTTTGGTCCGAGGGAGTAATCTTTGCCTTGACACAAAGTTCAAATAATAGTCTCTACGAGATGAAATTAATCTTACTTTCGAGTTAGACACGAATCGAGACTGTGCGCGTTGTGTTCGAGGAGCGGCTAGAACGAGTACGGAGTAGACTCACACGAATTAATCGAGAATACCCGGGGCTTGAGAGGTTATGCGAGAATTGTGCAGAGTCCACCGGGACGCGAATAGCGGGTACTGGCGGGGGGCGGGCAGAAGATACTGATAGGGGGAAAGACGGCAGATAGTGCCTTCAAACTCTGGCGCCGAAGGATTTATAGTGGGGTCAAATGGGGTTTTCCCCCTCCGTCCGAACGTGAAGGTTCCAGGGTCCGACGCATCGGCAGGTGAGAGTAGTCCAGCCCTTTTACACGATCGCGAGAAGGTTCTTAAGTCAGCGAGGCGAAACTTTGTCCAACACCCACTGGGACCTTTTACGGCTATCAAGTTTGTTGCGGCTTTTTGCGATGGCGGGCTTTCAGCCACCATGACCTCTCATAATTTCGCACTCTCATTAGCGGAGACAAAAAGGGTCACCCAGGTGTGTGTTGTTTCTCTCTCCATTGATGGGCGCGGCAGCGCGTATCTTTCTTTCTCTCTCTGATTTCTGACAGAGACTGTCAGATTTACCAAGAATCGGAACAGTAAACAAGTGATAAGAGTGACCATTGGAACAAATGGAATCTAAGATGTTCTAGTAATACTACTTGTTCGAAAAGCTTTTAATACCTCTCTTTACGGGCCTTGCAAAGTCCTAATACTTAGGACTAATAGGAATGATTATTGCCATAATATTTTTTACTCTTCCTTTCATCTTTATTGTGTCTTTATTTTTCGGTTGTTGCCCTCATTCATTCTTTCCACATTATATGAAAATGCTCTCAGTGGTAGAACTAGTTTCCTTCTCTTAATTAGGAAATTATAGTTAGGTACACTAAAAGCATCTGAAGCCTGGTTATTTGTTGTCGGGTGGGAAATATTCGTCTATTAGGACCATTTCCGTTGACGAATCTTTTTCTCCTATCAAAGCGAAGTTAGGAGGGAGGCGCCTGTTCCAATAAAGAGGAAATTTCGCTAAATTTATCGAAACGAATTCAAGACTCAAGGGAAATTTCCCCAAATTACGTGAACTGTAAAGGAAGGACCCGAAATTGAATTGTAACTAGGGGATTTTGTCAGGTGCTCAGGTTAGTAGATCCTAATGTTTGACATCATCTAAATCACATTTTCTAGTTCTTAAGGAGGTTAGGTACGATTCATCGCCGCCAACACATCTGCGCTGAATCATTGTTGCCGACCAGCTAAAGACCATGGGGTCCACTTCTAGGTTGCCCCCTCTTCCGAATATTCCTTTGCATTTGAAGTGGGAGTCTAAGCGACTTTTTAATCCATAACCCTAGATTTTAAGAACGAGATTTTTTGAAGGTTTGAATAAGATTTTTTCTTTTAGTTCGGTTGTCACCTGAGTAGATTTAATTTTTGTATCAAAGTTATTTCTAATAATTTCTTTATAAGATGATGAAGAAGAAGAAGAAGAAGAAGAAGAAGAAGAAGAAGAAGAAGAAGAAGAAGAAGAAGAAGAAGAAGAAGAACTACAGAACTACAGAACTACAGAATCTAGGACCAGCAAAGACCCTAAGGTCCGCTCGAGGCTAGTCCGCTACACTAAATCAAAAACTACGATACACCCTTATCTACGAGTGTATCTCTAACATGCTATTTTTTATTTTTATTTTTTTTATTTTAATACTATCTACTGTACACACTTATCTACATGTGTACATTATCGTGCAATTTTAACTAATCAAACTAGGGGTCGGGGGAGATAGAAAGTTTTTCTTCTCATCTTCCGCAGCCACTCGACTGCTAGTGGTGAAAAGCTAATTTAGGGATAGAGACTACTTATAGGATAGGCGGAAAAAAATGGGACATCTACGCTACACATGCAGAGAATCGCCGGCATCATTTTTAGTCATCATAATTTCATATCCTTAAACTTCCGCTCCAAACTCTCTCTCTGCAAGGACGTTTAAATTCACAGTGCTCAACTACGTTATATTTAAACTATTCAAATGCACGTCGAGACGATTTTTGAACATATTAACCGAAGTGCTATCTACTACGTGGGTGGGCAGCCGATTCCAATTTTGAGTAACTTTAAATGTAAAATAGTTTTGGGCTATACTAGTGTTAAAACGCTTGTTCACTAATTTTAACCCGTGCTGATGAGTATTTCCCCTATGATCCAGTTCGAACAGATTGCGAAAGTCAACGTTTGAGAAACCCTTTAGTATTTTAAATACTTCTATTAGCTTGCCACGTAATCTTCTGCGTTCTAGCGATGGCAAATCTAAAGCCCTGAGCCTTTCCTCGTATGATCTATTCCTCAGCTCTGGAATTAATTTCGTAGCCCTACGCTGCACTCTTTCTAATTGCGCGATATCTTTCATTAAATATGGAGCCCAAAATTGAACAGCGTATTCGAGAAGTGGCCGCACAAGGGATTTATATAAAGGTAAAATTACATCCTTAGATTTGAAGGTGAAATTACGCGCGATATAACCCAAAACGCGATTTGCTTTTTTACACGCATCCGCGCATTGCTTCGAGAATTTAAAATCGTCTGAGACTAATACTCCCAAGTCTTTTTCTAATTTAACCGCGTCGAGGACTTGGCCTTTCATGGTATATTCTACTCTTAAATTATGGCAACCCAAGTGCATTACCTTGCATTTGCTTAAATTAAATTCCATTTGCCACTTGTCCGCCCAATTGGCAATCGAGTTTAGGTCCCCCTGCAATTTATCGACATCCGATCTTACATAGGCACGATTGCCCAGCTTCGTGTCGTCCGCAAATTTCGAAATCCGACTAAGTATGCCTTTATCTAAATCGTTAATATAGATTAAAAACAATAAAGGGCCTAAAACAGAGCCCTGCGGTACCCCACTACTAACGCTGGCCCAATCTGAACATTCCCCATTTATTACCACCCGCTGCGAGCGATCTTTCAGCCAATTTCTAATCCAGTTTAAAATCTTACCAGTCACCCCAATCGCTTTAACTTTCATTAATAACCTTTGGTGGGGGACGGTGTCGAACGCCTTTTTAAAGTCTAAATATATTACGTCTACAGCTTTGCTTTCATCGTACACGCAAATCATTTTGTGGAAGAATTCGAGTAAGTTAGTCAAGCACGATCTCGCACGCCTAAATCCATGTTGGGTATCGTTAATCAGCTTATTTGCCTCGAGGTGGCTCACTATTCTATCTTTAATTACAGATTCTAAAAGCTTCCCAACTACCGAAGTTAGACTAATAGGCCGAAAATTCGTTGCTTCAAATCTATTCCCCTTCTTAAATATAGGTGTAACGTTTGCTCGCTTGAAATCCAACGGAACTACGCCATCCTCTAATGAGCGATTGAAAATTTCACGCAATGGCTTAACGAGTTCATTTTGAAGCTCCTTTAAATGAATTGGATATACCCCATCGGGGCCCGGAGATTTCGACTTTTTCATTAGCTTAATAAATTTAAGGATTTTCTCGTCATTTATAGTTACATCGGATATGCAATTATCAGCACTACGAACTTCCCCAATTAACGATTCCAATTCGGAAGAATCTTCCACAGTAAACACGCTCGTAAAATGTTCATTTAAAATTTTGGACATTTCTGTCGGAATTTCAGTCAAACGACCATCCTTATCTTTGATCGGCCCTATCGATCCTTTTACGGGTTTCCTATTATTTACGTACCCATAAAACCGTTTCGGTTCATTCTTTGAATCCTTAGCGAGGTTTATTTCATACTTCCTCTTCGCATCTCTGACCGCACGTTTAACTTCCCTACGAGAATCTATGTAATTTTGCCGGCTTATAACTGACCCATTGTTTTTATGAATTTTAAATTTTCTATTTCGGTCCCGGATTAAGCGTAGTATTAACGGACTAAGCCACGGAGCTCTCACCGACTTCCCGCTCTTACGCACATACTTAACCAAATCAGAATTCACACGAAGCAGCGTACATCGAAGTTCTGCGTACATCTCTCCTACCGACCTGTTCTCGAATCGTATTCCCCAGTCTATATCCTTAATCCTTTCGCGAAAAATATCGAAATCACAGCTACCAAAACGAGGGATGAGCTGCGAGCTCATTCTAACTTCTACGCAGGTGTTTAGATCGAATCTAATCGCATTATGGTCGCTGGAAGCTAAATGTTCACCCACACGTACGTTTTCTAACAATGACTCATCGGTTGCCATGATTAAATCAAGAATATTGCTATCACGAGTAGGCTCTTCCACTTTTTGTACGAGAAAATTCTCCAACATAAAGTTTAATAGCCTCTCCCCCGGTTTATCAGAAGTAAGGTTGCTAAAGTTAACATTAGGTAAATTAAAATCGCCGCAGACTAATGTGGTCCCTTTTCTAATCCAAGACGTAAGCGTATCGAAGAGTGCAGCATCTTCTCTTTCCAATTGGCAAGGCGGACGATAAACCACGACTAAGTTAATTTTATTTATAGCATCTAAACTTAGCTGGACTAATAAAGCATCACTTCGCATATCATCCTTAGACGAGTCCATCGTTATGGCGTTTAGATCCTCTTTTATGTACATTAATACGCCCCCTCCTCTACCGGTTTGTCTATTTCTGTAATGAATTTTGTACCCCGCTATATAAGAAGAAGAACTACAGAATTACAGAATCTAGGACCAACAAAGACCCTAAGGTCCACTCGAGGCTAGTCCGCTACACTACATCCGAAACTACGATACACACTTATCTACGAGTGTATCTCTAACATGCTATATATTTTTTTTTTTTTTTTTTAAATATATAATCTACTGTACACACTTATCTACATGTGTACAATGTCAGGCATATTAACTACTTCAACCTAGGGGGGGGTGATAGAAAGTTTTTCTTCTCAACTTCCGCAGCCCTCGACTGCTAGTGGTGAAAATCTAGTTATAGGATAGGCAGAAAAGAAAATGGATATCTAAACTACACATGCAAGAGAAATCGCTGGCATCATTTTTAGTCATCATTTTTACTCTCGTTGTTCCTCCGCTCCAAACTCCTTTTGCAAAGACGTTATTATTTACTGTGCTCAGACTACGTTATATTTATACTATTTAAGTGCGCATCGAGACGGTTTTTAAACATATTTACCGACCTACTATCCACTACGTGGGTGGGTAGCCTATTCCAAATTTGAGTAATTTTAAACGTAAAATAGTTTTGGGCTATACTAGTGTTAAATCGCTTGTTTACTAATTTTAATCCGTGTTGCCGAGTATTTCCCCTATGATCCAATTCGAACAAATTCCTATAATCAACGTTTGAAAATCCTTTCAATATTTTAAATACTTCTATTAGCTCTCCACGTAATCTTCTGCCTTCGAGAGATGGCAAATCTAATGCCCTGAGTCTTTCCTCATAGGGCCTGTTTCTCAGCTCGGGAATTAATTTTGTAGCCCTACGCTGCACTCTTTCTAATTGCGCGATATCTTTGTTTAAGTATGGAGCCCAAAATTGAACCGCATATTCGAGCAGTGGACGCACAAGTGATTTATACAATGGTAAAATTATCTCTTTGGATTTGAACGTGAAATTACGCGCGATATAACCCAGCACACGATTTGCTTTTTTACATGCATCCGCGCATTGTTTCGTGACTTTGAAGTCATCCGAGACTAAAACTCCCAGGTCTTTTTCCAATTTAACTACGTCGAGGACCTGGCCTTTCATGGTATACTCTACCCTCAAATTATGGCAACCCAAATGCATCACCTTACATTTACTTAAATTAAACTGCATTTGCCACTTATCCGCCCATCTGACAATCAAGTTTAGGTCCTTTTGTAATTTTTCTACATCCGATCTTACATAGGCACGGTTGCCCAGCTTCGTGTCGTCAGCAAATTTAGAAATCGTACTAAATACGCCATTATCCAAATCGTTTATATGAAGAAGAAGAAGAAGAAGAAGAAGAAGAAGAAGAAGAAGAAGAAGAAGAAGATGAAGATTATGAAGATGAATATGTAGAAGAAGATGAAAAAGAAGATGGAGATGAATATGAAGTTGAAGAAGATGATGAAGATGAAGATGAAGATGAAGATGAAGTTGAAGAAGATGATGAAGATGAAGATTAAGATTAAGATTAAGATTAAGATTAAGATTAAGATTAAGATTAAGATTAATATGAAGATGAAGATGAAGAAAAGGGTGTTAAAATAAAGATTCTATAAAGGGGATTAAGATTAGCAAATAAGGCCGTAGGCCACACCCCGCAGGAGTGCCTGTGTAACCAAGCTCTTCCTGTTAAGGAAGAGAACAGCGGCTTGTATATTTATATATAATGACTCGACGTTAATTTTCCGACCGATTCCGGGAATTAACTATTTTATGCGTAAATTAATTTTAGCTATATTTGTCTCAAATCTCCTCTTCTTCAATTTATATCCGTGACACCTGCTCCTCTCGCACACCTCCAACTCGAAAAAAGAATACATTTTCACGTTATCAAAACTATGCAGTATCTTAAAGACTTGGATAAGTCATCCGCTTAATCTTTTTGACTCAGGTGACTAAAGATTAAGAGCTTTCAAACATTCTTCATACTCTACAAATCTTTAGTTCGGTCTCATCAGGAATATGAGGTGCAGTTCTCGTGACCTTATTTGAGGAAGTACATAAATGTTGGACAGAGTGGAAAGACGTGAGATAAAGATGATTCAAAGGCTACACAATAAACATTATGAAGAGTGTTTGAAAGCACTTAATCTTCAATCACTCGATTCAAGAGTAAGATACTGTATGGTTTTGATAACGTAAAAGTGGATTCTTTCCTCGAGTTGGAGGATGCGAAAGGAGCAGAAGTCACGGATATAAATTGAAGAGAAGATATGAGACAAATATAGCTAAAATTACTTTACACATAAAGTAAAAGCATATCTTATATATGTAAAATTAAAACTCAAGTTAAGTTATCACTTAATTATTTTATTGCATTTTAGATTTAATCTCAAGATTAGGAAAGTTTACCTCAAAATCAGTGTCAATTTCTTCAAAATAATCTTTGATAAAAATAGGGAACTGGTTTTGAATATCTTCTAGATATTCATTACTATTTATTTCTACTGACATTTCTTAATTATATTAATATATTTTTAAAGTATAAATAATATAATATCTCCACGATATTTATAATAATTTAAACAGATGTTAAATGGTAACTGCTATATTTTTTATATTGCTGGTATTTTTTTATATAACTTTATTGAGCTGTACTATTTATATTTTAGGTACAAATATCATTTATATACAGGAAGTTTGCACTACATTTGACGCAATATTTTAGCTGAAAATGAATATTAATAAAATTGAAAAAATATCAAGTATATTATGGCTGGCAGATAACAGTAACTCAAAGTAGCCGTCTTCAGCTTCCATCACGGCCTCAAGACAGCTCCTGAACTTGGTGCATACATTCTTCAGTGTGTCCTTGGGAAGAGCTTTGAACTCCGGTTTGATCTTGGCCCCTAGCTTGGCTTTGAGGTTGCAGGCAGAACGATTGGTAAATCTCTCAACCAGACACATTAATCCATAGAATTACAAACGGGGGATCTAGAAGGTCACAAAGTGGAGCCTTCCAGCAGCAACCTTCTCCAGCATATCCACATGACCGTCTGAATTGAGCCTAAAACCCTGCTCCAAGATGTGAGGCGGCATGGCATCATGCTCACTGGAGACACACCCACAGACCATCACAGTTTGGCGGTAATTGGTCTTCATGATACGTGGAACGCCACTTGGATTATATATAGGCAAGCCACCTATTGTTCTGGGTGTTGAGATCCTGGCCATGGCAGAAGTCTTTTCATCTGAGAAGAACCAGATCACCCCCGACTCAACAACATGGTTCAGCCTATTTAGAGGCTTCTTTGCCTTCGTTAAGCGGTTCTCTTAGGCCTTGGCTTTCAGAATTTTCCCCTTGCGCCTCTTGTACTAGTGGTAGCAAGGGTCCTCATTCAGAGCTAGCTTCATGGTGGTGATTCCAACACCCATTTCTCTCAACAAAGCGTGGATTGCGTTGGTCAGGTCTTCTGTCACCTTCTTTGTAAGATGAATCCTAGCGTGCGGACGCAGTCAGAACGCCTGCTGCGTTCATTTCTGTTGGTCACATATTCTTAGTCTTCGTTGCAGCTATACACTTCACATTTTACAGCATTTACAGTGTCAACAGATCATTGACATCAGTCATGATGTCGGCATTTTGATACCAGGCGCAAATTATCATGGTGCAGGTCACTCTTTTCCTCTCCTCCATGTTAACTAATTTTTTCTTAACCAAAACTTTACTCCACATGCTCTCCAGCGGCATTGACTATTTACCGATACAATAACATGTTTTTGAAAACAGTAAACATTAAAAATCGCTAAATTTAGCCCGAACAGCCTATATGTTTAAGGCTTTATGAAATTCATCCTATTTGATTGTTAAATTTGGTTGTTTGTCTTTAATTAGAAATGATTCTGCTACTTATATGTCTTGTTCACTTTTGGATTTGTAAATAATTTCAAAGTTTATGGATTTTTGGCAAACCATATAAGTGACCGTTATTATATTCGCCTATTCGTTTGTTTTTTGAGCTGATGATGGTTTAGCCTTTGATAGATCTCGCGATCCTATTTAAGTCTTTATTGGTATTGGTGGAGGCTTCTTTGCAATATTCTATGAATCTATTTTTATTTGATAGAAGAGAGACAAGTTTCTCGTAATGAGTTGTCATATCAATTATTACCGCAGCGCCTTTTCCTTTGATTGATCGTTAGATTATGATTTATGGTGCTTAGTTCCTTCATTGCTTTTTTCTTATTTTCTTTAAAGTCTCTTATAAGAGAAAGATCGAAAATGTTTTTAATTTTGTTTTAAGAATATTCTCATTTATTATTTCCATTTCATTTGCGTTACATTCATAAATAATTTTGCTGTACATTTTTTTCTGTTTCCATTCTCTTCTGTATTTTCTTTGGTGGTTCCTGCGAACCAAAATTTAGCCCTTTAATTAATATATTAGTTTCATGTTTATTTAACTTATAATTTGAAATATTCGTGACGATCAAGTCTTCTTCCTTCATTATGATTACACCCCGGTAGATGGTAGAATTCTATCTCTCATTTTCCTTTGTCTACATTGCTTTAGAGGAAGACTACTCCTGAAGAGAATTATACATTTGTCATATTCATTTTAAGTTCGAATTTAGAAGATTCTCTTTATATTGATTTAAAATTTTCCTTTTGTTTCGTTATTTCACGATCAAGAAGGTTTTTCTTAAATCTTCTTGTATATCTAAATAACAATCATGTGGTATATGAGTTCGACAACCCTGGTGACGAGTGTACGCATCATATATTGGCTATACCACTAACGCACTAACAACTTCAGAACATTACATAGAAAAACAAAAATAAATAATATATTAGAAAAATTTATAATTATATACAAATTCAACAGCGAACAAGACCTAAATCTAGCAGAAGTAATTCTAATTAAAAACAAACAGTAAAATTAAACATCAAATATGATGAATCTCGTAAGGCCCTAAACATATATTGATGACATCCTTTCCTATCATATGCATAATATAGCTTAATAAACTTAAATATAAAAAATACCATCGATCTAAAAAATATAGTGGTGCAGCCTTTAACAAGTGACTATACATTACTATAAATACCTTGGAGATATTATATTATTTACACTTTGAAAATGTTATTAGTATAAAAAAGAAACTTCAGAAATAAATAAAAATGAATAACTAGAAGATATTCAAATCAGTTCTTTATTTTTATTAAAGATCATTTTGAACAAATTGACACTGATTGCTTGATCAACTTTTCGCAATATTGGGATAAAATCCAAAAAAGCAATAAAATAATAACTTGATTATTAATTTTATATATATAAGATATGCTTTGTAAATAAAATAACATATTTGTATGTATTATTTTCCTTTTAATTCTTTATATTTTAAGCACACGTTGTATAATATAAAATATAACTCGGGCAATGAGATGGCTGGCGATGAGTTAGCTGCCGGTGATTGATTGGCTATGAGTTAGCTGGCGATGAGGTGGCTGGCGATGGGTCGGCGGCGATGAGTTGGCGGCGATGAATCATCCCATTCCCTTCCTGAGTACTGTTTCAATTCGTTTTGGCATGCTAAAGACCAAAGTAGTGTTAATATCTTGACTGATATTGCTCCATTTTTGTTCAATAAAACAGCCGCCACTCCTCGCAATTGGGTGGATCATGTTTGAAAACCGACAGATCGATTATCGCGCACAAATTCTCTATTAGGTTCAAATCTGGCGAATTCCCTGGTCAAGGCCCCAAATTTCGATGTTACTTTCAGCCAAGAACCTTGTTATTGCCTTTGCTTTGTGACAAGGTGCATCAGCATGCTGAAAATACAGTTACTATCACAAAATTGCTCTTGAATTGTTGTTAAAAGGTGCTAGTGAAGTACGTTTTGGCACCATTTTGAATTCATGAGTATTCTTGGCAACATTGTTATTGTTCTAGTTCCCTTAGGTGAGAATCAGCCCCAGACATGGTGAGTTTCCGGATGATTCACAGTGGGCACGACACAAGAATAGTGAAAGTGCTTCCCTTTCCCCCTTCAAACGAGGAATTTTTCAGTAACTACAAACAAGCAGAATAGACTTCATCAGAGCATATCGCTTTGCCTGTTTTCAACAGTCCATTATTTATTTTTTCTACAAAAAAGAGCCGATTGATAAGGTTTTTTCTGGTCAGATGAGGCTTCTTCTCTGTCCTTCCCGAGTTGAGACGTTGGTCGAAAAGTCTTCACCTATTTCTGTGGCCTAAAGCCTTTACACTGTCTTCTTTCCAATTGTGAGCAAGCTTGATACTGGAGGCAACCCGACTCCTGAGTTGAAACCTTACCAGGAGGCGATTTGGGCGTTCATTGGAAGATCTTTAACGTCCACGTGACTTATTCACAGGAGTTGGACATTGGAAATTGGACATAACAAGTGAGAAATATAGTAGAAGAGGGTTTTAGTAGGAGAAATAGTGGGGAAATAGGGGAAAAAATGATAGGAAAGCGAAAATGAAAGGTAGAATGAAAGACAGATCCCTGGTGAAAGGGTATCACTGGCTTTCTTTGCGTTTTGGTTTTGTTTTTGTTTTTTTTGATAGTATATAAATACACCATCTGGTAAAGGCACAGGGCATTCAAGCCTTTGTAGTAATATATAAAATCTCTACGTGGCTTTTTGGAAGATTTTCACCTTTGATTCTGGGTGTTTCACACCTATATTTGGATTTTTTGTGTTGTTTTTGTTTTAATTGTTTTTTGGCGATATTTCGCCCAAAAATTTGGGGAAGTGTCTTTAGAACCAAATTTAGCAAGTGCTAATTCGGTGGCTAAACTCGTTTGGCTTTGTTGATGTTTTGTTGTGTTATGGATGTGGGTTATTTAGCTTTTTAAGTGAACTTTGGGTCGACGTTAATGTCATTCGGTAGTCTACTGCTTTTGAAACTAATTGGTCGTCTTAAGTTAGGTAAATTGTCAAAGTCGATGTGCTCGAGTACAAACTCGTGAGGGAGATGCCGGTGCACCTTGTCCCAGATTTTGGTTGCTCTGAGGTGAAGCTCCACGTTTATGGGGGTCATCCCCAGTTCACCATGGAGATCACTCTGCCTTCTCCCTTCTCTCCTTCGGGCTCCCGTAATGATATATACTGCCTTATTCTGGACCCTTTAAAGTTTAAGGACTTGGGTCTTGGAAACTATGTTTATAGGGACCGGGGGGTACAGGAGTTTTTGAGCGAATGCACGCATTATAGATTTTCAGTTTGTTGGAGGTACTCAGGTTTACGAATTTGAAAAATTCACCCAAGTCCCTCCGTGCATTCCGTGTAGTTTTTGCTACATGGCTCCTATACCCACTAGTCGTAATTTTTAGTCCCAGAACCGTGCCCTCCGTGCGGTATGGGATGCGTGCACCCCCCACACGGATGTCTACCAGTTTCTTCGGAATAATGGAATTACACGGAACTTTTGGGCATTGGTGGATATCTTCCATCTTCTCTCGAAAGAGTTGATGTTTTCGATTTCCACTGCCGTACTTCGTGCCATGAAATTCGCATTCCGATAAGGCCCCGTACATATCATTGTTATATCGTCCGCAAATTGGACGTATAAGGAACCCTCAGTCAAGGGTTGGGGAAGGTCTATGGTGTAGATGTTATAGAGCAGGGAAGAGATGCACCCGCCTTGCGGCACCCCCGCCTCGAGTTCGAACTCAGGGCCGCTATAACCTTTGATACTCAGAAACGCTCTCCTCTCCATCACGTAGTCACAAAGAATCCTCTCAAGTATGGGATTGAGGCCTAGTTGTAGGATCTTATATTGTAGGCCTCTCCTCCATACTTTGTCAAGGTCTTTTTGACATCGCGTAGCACCAGATTTGCATGGCGTTTTTCTGATTTTACTTTTGCCAACTTCTCGGTAATTACGGCTAGCGCCGTGTCTGTTCCTCGCTTCGCTCGGAAGCCATGTTGTTGGTTGTTATGAGAGTTGTTTCTCTTGAGGAACGTATTTACCCTGTTGGCCAATATCTTCTCCAAGACTTTCCCTGAAAATTCTAGGAGAGATATGGGCCTGAAGTGAGCTGGACTGTCCGGTGGTTTACCGGCTTTTGGAATAAATATCATTTTCGCTACCTTCCAGTGGTCAGGGAAGTAACCCACGTTTAGGCATGCGTTCATGATATTCATGAGCCCCAATAAGATATTGGGCGGGGCTCGAATAAAATTCTCCTTCGTCAGTCCTGTACGCCCCGGTGCTCGCTGTCGAAAGGATTTTAAGTTCATAGAGAGTTCCTCGGCAGTAATTCTACCGCCGAGTCCCTCCATTTACCTATTCTGTGATACGCAATGGTGAGGGTGCGCTCTGTGTATTTGGTCATTCAGGTCGTTAATAATTTCGTCTTCGAAGTCCAAATCAAAGTCATCATTCTCTTCCGGGGATATCTTAAATATAGATGCCCAAAAGAGTCTGAATTCCTCTTCGATTCTTTCCACGTCAGAAATTTCAGTGTCGTCACGTATAAGTTTGATAGTCTTTGCTGGCTGTCCGCCTTTTAGTCGTTTTACCGTCTGCCAGAATGTACGTGAGTCAGTTTCTACATTTAGTCCGTCAATTAAATTATTCCAGAGTACATTCTGTTGGTCCCTAATAAGAGTCATTAGTTCATCGCGTATGAGTCGTGTTTGTCGGTGTGTGTTGATGTTGGGGCCAGTGAGGTTCACTTCATTGATCCGTTCCTTATATTCCCTCGCGAGGGTTTTCATTCTAGGGGTCCATGAGGGGGCAGGGAGAGTTTTAAATTAAACTCGGGGGACGGCTTCCTTGTCGGCTTTTAATAGATATTCATTTAATTTATCCAACTCCTCGTCAATTTCTTCAAGGGAGGCATCATTTAAGGGTTCTGGGTTATAACTTTCGAGGATTTGATTATACTTATCCCAGTTGGCTCGAGCATAGCTCTTCCGCTCTGAGATAGGGATTTGAATGGGGGAGGTTGAGACTTTAATAAGGATAGCCTGGTGGTCGCTGGGAATAGGGGGGCCCGGCTCAATGAAGTAATTATAAGGGAACATATTGCTGGTTAGCACAATATCTGGTTTGGTGGCTGACCTGTCAGTGATGTGTGTGGGGAAGTCTGGTCCAATTCTAGTCATAATGTGTCTATCGATAAGTGTCTCAAGATTCCTGCCTGCTGGGTTGGTCGACGTATAACCGGAGGCAGCGCTTCTTGCATTGAGGTCACCGGCAAAGAGAACGGTTCTGCCGTGACCACATAACTGCAAGAAGTTTGGGAGGGGCAAATACCCTCTCCTTGGGGGTTGGTACCCCGTTGCCAGGACCAGGGGTCCCACTGCCGTACGGACCTCCACAGCAAGGTAAGATTCGTCGAGTCCACTTATTGATCTGAAGTCAAGACCACTTTTCACAGCTATGGCGCATCCGTCAAAACGTTCTCCGCTGTGATTTTTGTCAAGACTTCGTAGGGAAAGATCTTTATCGGGTTAGCGTCGTCTATTCCATGTTCGGAAATAAATATAACGTCTGGGTCACATTGTCTTAATACGTTTCCGTATATTATTTTTTTGTTTGTCCATCCGTCAGAGTTCAAATGTAAAATTTTTAGAGTCGTCATTTTGTAGTTCACTTAAGGGTTTTCGAGTGTAATATGATGTTTTAGGACTTTATTCTCTTACGAGTTTAGGTCCTTGTGGAGTGTTTGGGGGCGTTATGGTTTTACCTGTACGTTTTTTCCTGTATTCGCCGTCGGTAAGGGTTATAAAGGAGTCCGGAGTCAGTTTAATCAGGCCTTGGAGTAAAGCCTCCTCGACCTGTTTTTCACTGAGCTCGTCCGAGGTGAATTCCTATTTGTATATTCCGGCTATTAAGCCTTCGGATACATCTAGGGCATCCATCTCCTTAGGAAAAGGGGACCTTTCGGCAGCGAATACCTTCAAGTTAATTTTTCTTGAATGGTATGCGTGCCTAGATTTCCTCTTACAAGAAGAGGACGATCTCGGGCGTCTCTGGGGCTGCGAGGTTTTTCGTGAGCGGGGTGAACGTGCCCCTCTCTCGGCTCTCGCAACTCCAGTCTCCGTGCCTTCGTTATTCACCTTTGTGGGTGTGTTTGCGTGGGTGGTTTTGTTTTGCTGTGTTTCTTTTGATTGTTTCAGTTCCGTGCGTGCTTTTGCAGCCTGGATCCTGGGGTCTCTGCAGGAACCTGGGGTTGTGGCATCCCTGGGGGTTGGGAGCTTCTGACAACTAGTCTCGCACTGGGGTTTGAGACTAATTTTCAGAATCTCTTCTGACCGCGGGTTCGAGGGGGACCACATCTTCTCCATTCCATTATTAGTTAGCATCTTATTAAGCTCCTCTGCAAAGCACCCCGGGGAGGAGAGATTCGCAATATGAGCATAATATATGCAATACATAATTTTTGTCGAGTTTTCATTCTTGACGTGGAGAAATGTAGGATTCACTTTTGACTCTGCTACCGCAGCTTTTGCAACCTTGGCATAAGTGGTGTTGGCTTTTGTTTCCTCTTCCGTTTTTTTCTGTGTGGCTTTCTTTTTAAGGATCTGTTTCTTGATGGGGCAGGCCATGGAGAGTGTCAAATGTTCCCCCGCGCAGTTTAGACACTTCATGGTGGTGCTTTTACAGCTCCTCCAGAAGTGGTTGTCCGATGCGCAGATGGAATATAAGGTAGCATTCCCTTTGGGGCAGTTAGCTGTAGTGTGTTCCTCATACTTGTAGCATTTGAAGCACATTTGGAGGTTGATAAACTCCTCGCGTTCGACCTGCTCGGGGCAGATCCGAACTTTAAAGAGGAGCATACCGCACTCCGTAGCCTCAACCGCCATCGCCGAATCCGTAAACACGATCTTAAAAACGTGCGTGTAATCCTTAAATTTAAGGATTTCCGCTATTTTGGCCCAGGGGTGTTTTTTTTCAACCTCAGCATGAATTTCTTCGATGCTGTGGCTGCCAACCCAAGGATCGAGGCGTCGAAGTATAATGCTGCGGTGGGTTTTTATCTGTGGAGGCGTGTGGGGTCTGAGGTTAATCTTTTTTAGGGATTCTGCCGCTTTTTGAGAGGTGAGGACTTCGCAGTCACTCTCCTTTTGGCAGATAGCCGAGTATCCATTGTGCGTGTCTATAAGTCTAACTAGGGTTACCCCTAGTTCCCCGTGAGTGATGGCGAAGACATCTCCCAGATCTGGCTTGGGGCCATCGGAGAGAGTCCTCAGCGGTATCCGCCGAGTCTCCCTCATTTAAATCTCCATTTCCGCATGGGAACTAGAGAGATAAAAAATATGCGAAGACTCGGAGTGTGTGGCTGAGTTCGTGTGTGTGTGTTATGTGATATTTTTCACCAGTGAAAAGGAATAGGTCAAAAAAGGAGTAGTCCCTGTCCAAAACAAAACAACCTGATCAAAATGGCACTTTACCTTGGGTGCAGGCGCTCTTGAAGGCCTGCAGGTCTCCGGTCTACCACAAAGGGAGTCCGGTGTGGAAAAAGTAGGGGGAGGGCGGAAGCAAGCTCACCCTCGCTACCGACGCACGAAGCGAGTGAAAATTCACTTTTTACTCGTAAAAACGCAATGTCACTTTCGAACGTAAGCTGAATCCGTATTCCTGAACGAGCAATCACTAAACGCGCGTAAACAACAAATTTCACCAATAGTATGCGAAGTACAACTTAAGGTTGGCTTTACCAGGTCACACGTGAGAAGAGCAAGACTTACTCAGGCAAGCAAAGCAGTCATTCACAGGAGGGTAACGAGGCTTTTTCAATTTATTAATGATCCTAAAGATGGTGCTCCGTGATGCAATCCCCTAAGTAACTATCACATTGCCTTTCAGGCCAATTTACTACAGAACAACCATGATTGCACGCTTTTCTTTGGTAAAAAACGTTTCTAGAATTAAAAAAGATTCGAACATTTATTTTTACAAAAAAATCTTAAGAAATAAATTTTAATCACGCAACATATTTTTCATCATTTTACGTTTTTGATCGAATAGCAAAACTCAAGGGACTGAAACTATACGAACAGGACCAGGGCACAAAATGGATTCAGAGAAGGAATGCACTATTTTTTTATTATCTTTAAAATGCTGACTTTATAATAAAAATGAATAATTTTGATATTCGAATATTTATTACTATCGGCTAAATTAAAAACAAAAACGAACAAAAAGAATAAAAATATATCAGATGGAACGAAATTTATGTCCTATTACTAGAATACAGTTTTAGATAGTATTTAGTAAAATAGTCCATCTTGTTATCGCTTAGAAATGCTACAATGAGTCATTTGTACTATTTTCTTTCAGATTCTAAAAATATTTTTCATAATATTCTTGAGTGTTCGCCACTATTTTCGACGATCTAAAGATCACATTAGACATGTTTTACTCTAAGGGATTCATAAAAGTGCCAAGGTAAGAACAGTAGAAAAATCCATTCCCAACCCTTATAGGGGTGATAAAATAAATTAACGAAGTTGCAAGAGGTGTTTTTTCCGTTTCCGAAGTCGCGATTTTAGTCTAAAAGTTGGCGCAAGAGGAGGTCGTCTAAAACAACTTGATTCAGAAAAGGTGGAAGCTCTTTTTACAGCAAATCCTGCTATAACTTCAAGGAAACTGGCTGAACAATTTAACGTAACCCAAACACCTACGACTATTCCACACCAACTGAAAATAATTGGAAAGGTTCCAGTGATTGTAAAATGGGTTCCGCGAAACTGCAACAAAGTGTTGCTTGCTGTCAGTCATTGTTTCACAACACTTTCAGCCACCATTTTTGGAAGGATTGTTACTGGCGATGAGAAGTGGATCCCTTATCATGACGTTAAGCGCCGCCGTTCTTGGATCAATCGAGGAAGCAGAATTTCTCAAAAATTAAGAGAAGGAATTCATCCAAAAAGATCATCTTGAGTGAATGGTGGGATAGTGAAGGAATTGTACATTCAAAACTGCTATACAACAATAAAACAAGTACAGCCCATCTCTACTGCAATAAAATTGGTTTGGAAGTGGCTTTGGGTCAAAGATTACTTATTCTCTTTATTCAACAAAAGGAGTGTCATGATCCACGTCCTCACACAGATCAAATGACCGAAGATCTGTTCGACGAGCTCCGTTGGGAAATATTACCTCATCCTCCATATTTCCCCGACCTTGTTCCTTCTGATTATCACTTATTTAGAGGATTCATAATCATTTGGACCATCTTTGGTTGACATCAAGAGAAGAGTTTGAAAACAAGAACGATTCATAATTTGCATCAAAGCCTAAAGAGTTTTACAAGCGTGGCAAATATAAGCTTGATGACATAAAATGAGGCTCTAGGAAGCAATAGAGGTTAAGTTTATGATTAAATATTTCCATAGTCCTAAGTTTTTAATTTTTGTATATATACTCAAAATCGTTCAATACTTTCCTTCAAACCGGATATATTAGTCTCAAAACTTTTGGCCATTACTATATATATATATTTCCTCAATAGCAAATTATGGTACATGGTAGTGTGAGACACAAATTAAAATTAAGATTAAAATTTTTGCAAGACTGCTTGGCAGAAAAAGCCCTACCGCGCACATTCATCCACAAGACGAATATCTTCAGTCAAGAAACGCCATTTTGAAAACTAGACGAATTAGCCTTGTTAGATAGCATTTAAGTCACCAAATGTGACTGTAATCTCAGGTTCAAGATTCAACGCGAAACTCTCCGTGAACTCCAAATCAACTTCCTTACACAGTGAGAGGTTGCCAATTGACCCTTACTCGAGTTTGACGAATGATTTAACACCGCTTTCGCAACATATTGGAGGAGGTATTCCTAAATAGCCTCTGGAGGAAGGCTTCATCCATACGAAGAATGTTTTCAATCTTTCTTCCTACGACCTCTCGCGCGTTCAAGAAATAATCCTCGGTTATGGCCTATCCTTTGCGTTTAAAAATAGTGATTCATTCTCCCTTAATCATCTGCTTTCTATAAATAAACTTTGTTTAAGTGAACAGTCGAATATTGAGTTTTTTAGTGGTTTTGTAGCTGGTGCTTGAGCCCATAGTGACAGTGTGAAATATTTAGAGATCACCAGGTGCCTTATGACTGCCCTTAAATTATTTATTTCTAACAAAAATATTGTGTTAACAAAAACGATAAAACTAACCAAATTATTATGTCAGACAAAAATTCTTATGCGGAAAAATTAGGGGATTTACTTAATGATACAAACATTTATGAGAAATTATCTTGCAATCCTTTGAATAATAAAACCGAAATCTTGAACAAAACTCACAGAATTGCTTAAACGATTCAACCCAGGCCATCTTCATCGTTTTAAACCTACCAACTCATCACTCCTCCGTATGTATGGTTTGGCGAAAACCCACAAAAGATGAACGCCACTCGTGTATAGACTCTCATGCTAACGCCGTTGGGTGGCCTGTCCTTCACACATAATCTATTCTTTTGATTTCATTGAAAATTTAAAAAAGATCAACATACATAGAAGGTAGCCGCTTAGTTGGCTTTGATGTAGATAGCCTACTCACCAAAGTCCGAAATTAAACCTCCCACTAGGCAAAAATAACATTATAAATCTTGTAAAACTACATGTTACTGACAATGTATTTAGTAGTGAAAAAGGTTTCTTCCGTCAGAAATACAATCTTAACATGGGCAATCCTTTATCGCTCATCAAATTTTGTATGATTTTGTATGATTTTGCCTATAAAAAGTTAAAATTTATTTGACAATTTCATGAAAAATCTTAATGACTTCCATCCCACCATCAATTTTAAAGTAGAATCAACGACCAAATTAGCTTCACTATGTACCGTAAACCGACTCATTCTAACTCTTATATCCATTTCTTTTCATATCATGACGTTAACATTAACAAAGCCGTTGTATCAGATATGTTTTTGAGAGCACTTAGAATATGTGATCCTTGTCTTCTAGAAGACGATATTACATATATAACCTTCAGATTCTTCGAATTAAATTACCCCCTCCACGTCATCAATGAGAGTTTATCTAAGGCTAAATCTCCACATTCCTTCCCAAGGATACAAAACAAAGTAAGAAACACGAATTGTCTATCCCTCGCATTTTCTCCCCTCTTCAAAGGAGTAAACAGAGATATTTCTCCAGGTTGAGCCCCTTTTAAATACTATTTTCCATCCTTTAATCTTTCTCTTCGACCAAGCCCATGGATCAGCCAAATGAGGTAGGTGTATATGTAATCTCGTGGGAATCCACCAACTGTCCCTCATTCCACATAGGAGAGACTGGGAGAACATTAAAAAAAAACGAATATATGAACATAAAGGTGATGTCAAGCGAGGCAATAATATATGCAATATTTTTAACCATATTATCAATTACAACCATAAAATAGATTATTCAAATGGCCAAATTATATATAATTGTAGAGATTTCCGTAAAAGAAATTTTTTGAATCAATACTGATAGGTAAAATTCCCAATTCTAATCTTTCAGATGGTCAATTTAAATGTAGCTCTTATTCCCGCAACCTGATCGCAAACTGTTTAGTTAATCATTTTAGAACCACACCCCTTGATTAATGACCCCTTTTTCTCCGTTTTTTAGTCGCGGGTGACTCTACATTTCACTGTTAGTAGGTCTCCGTTTTGTTTTTTCTTTTTTGTTTTTGTAATAACCTTGTAACTATTAGGTCGAATAAATCCTCTGGATGTAGTTTTCTTGGGAGTTTGGGTGCCTTCAAAAAGAGGCCGTTTGACTCGGATGACCCATGATGGGCCCTTGTGGCTTTTGTCATCTGTTATATTATATTGTGGGGGACTTTGATTTTGTCTTTCCCTGGCGATGGTGCTTTTTGTGGGTGGGGTTTGACGGATGCGGATGACCTTTGATAGGCCCTTGTGGCTTTTGTCATCCGTGAAATTATGTTATGCTATGTTATGTTAAAGAAATTTGAAACCCTTATGTTGTTTTACATTCTCTTTCGAATAATATAATTATCAAAGTTCTCCCAAGGTTGCCCGGGAATTATTTTGTTTTGCCAATAACATCATAACTATTCGGTGGTGGTAGTAAATGTGAATGTGGATGGGAAGGTATTTATTTCCTGTGTGAGTTTCTGAAACCTATCCACCGCGACGGTGGATGGAGCACAACGTGAAAACAAGGTGATTTGATCTACTATGATAATGTGAGTCTGACTGTGTGAGTACTGTGTATTTATTTCCATGTGCGGAAAAAGTGGGGTTCCTGGGGAGGAGCTTTGTCTGAAGTGAATGTTGTTAGTTGATGTGTGCAAGAGAGAGAGAGAGAGAGAGAGAGAGAGAGAGAGAGAGAGAGAGAGAGAGAGAGAGATAGCAGAAACTGCCTATCAAAGGAATTTTATGGGAAAATAGATAGGTGGTGAAAAAAGGAAAGCTTGGAAAATGTTTTATAAGATTTCCGTCTAGCAGATTAGCGTTAATAAACAAATATAAAGAAATGGTAAAATGCCAGTTTTGTGGGAACCGAGGTTGTTGTGACCTAAAAGAAAGATAACACGAACAAGGGCAAAATCAATGCCGGTTGTAAACACCTGATCTTGGGAAATTTTTTTTTACAAGAGCGTGTGTAACTCTGGTGTAAATGGATCACTACATATATATAGCAAGTCTTAACATCAATATGCGATACCTCTTAAGTGTATTATCCTTTTCACCCCCCAAATTTTATGGATCTTCACAAAACTATTTATTTATGGCATTATATAGTTTATAGTCGATTTTCCAGACATTTGCTTGTATGAAGCATTTTCTAATAAATTTTCTTGGTAAAAGAAGATTTTCCAATAATAGAAGAATTATATGGTAAAGGAGTTAGGTAAGGAAAAGTCTTTTCTGAAAATTTAATTTTAAAACATTTGAGGAGTGATCGTTGTACTGTGAAGAAAATTGCAGACAATGCCACTAAGCTATGAAAGAATTCCGAACTCTTACACCTAGAGATCTTTCATAAATCATAAGAGAAGTGTCTAAAACCCTTCATGCTATCAAAAAGCCACTTTCCAAGCTGTTGGTTTATATTCCGTGTCAAGATGAACTATGTTAAGGATTTTGGGAAGTTTTCAACTGTTGAAAAGAGGAGAAAAAGCTGTTCCGAACCAAGAAAAAAACAAAGAAAAAGATCTGCTGTCGCCCCAGATATACATGAAAACTGATTTTAGCAAAGTTATCTTTCCTGTCGAATCAGTTTCATTATGGATGGTGATGCACTTTCAAAAGCAATAACTTGAAGGAAGGAGATTGATGATTTGAGCGGAAATTGTTTGAAACTACGGAGTAGGACTCTTCAAAATGGATTTTGGCATCAAAAAAGATTCTTCAAAGGCGTACTGCAAGTTGCTGGAGAAAAAACTACTACCTTGGTTCAAAAGATTGCCTGTGAGAATGAGGAAGTCGCTTGTCTCCATGGTGGATAATGTTTCTAGTCATGTTTATAATTTCTATAGAAATGGATTGGATAGAAAGAGGATTTGTAGGAGACTCAATCATGGCCTGTTGTGGAGCATCATGAAAAAAGACGATTACGAATATGACATGCAATTCAATAACAAAAATGACATTTGCGATGTATCCAAGAGTCTAATTAGACTGTTTCTGGTAAATGCATTAAAACCTTTGCTTCATCAATAGACAACAGACTGTTTAAAGTTCCAGTAGCCCTTGAACTTTTTTATTTATTTAAAATTAGGTATCATCTAATTTCCCTTCTTTGAACTTCTTATATATTTTGGTTGAAAACTCTAAATAGTTTTAAAAACTAAATATGTGCAAATTGTCTCTTAATAATAAAATAGTCACACCTACAATATTGTACCTTACTTTCTTCTCACGTGACCTTTCAATTCCATATATTCACATTGTATTTTCTCTTCCTGATTCTCTTAACTCCATGAAAAACATCATACAAAAATGCAATTGTTTTAAGAGCTTTGGCCTTTTCAATGTTTTCATATAATTTCTAGACACACACACGCAGTGTATATATATATATATATATATATATATATATATATGTACGGATTTTTTCGAATTAGGAAATAACTTTTTCCGAAGAAATAATTATCCAGTTTTTCTGCTTCTTGCGGTATGCTGGATATATATATATATATATATATATATATATATATATATATATATATATATATATATATATATATATACATGTATTTAGAAAAATGCCGATGACCTGGAGCGAATAGTAAAATTCATACATTGAATGATTTATTTTCTGTTTCGAACTTACACGCTCATTCTCAGAAATATTCCATCATTACAATTATTTAGAGTTTCGGATAAACGAAGTATAATTAAGCATTTATTGGTATATAATATTTTAAGATCTTCGAAAGTTACATCACTATTACATTTTATAGAGTGCTTTCTAATGACAGAATGCTCCTTTTTCTTGAGGATTGTACTCGTTCTAAGTCTGATTCGCATGTGAAAAAAAATAATGTATATATACGAGGGATGGTCAATAAGTTTTGCGAATCGGTAGGTCAAAACAGAGGAAGGGGATGGATGTTTGTGGGGGTGCTAGGACAAGTTATGGAAAGTCAGGACCTGCATCCGCACGCTCCTGCCTCCTCTATTTAAGAAGCAGTAGCGGATCGCAGATCCTCAGTCACAAATTTTTCAACAATGGAGAAGGTTGAGCACCGCGCAGTCATCAAATTTTTGACCAAGGAAGGCAAAAATTGCAAAAGAGATCCATGAAGGCATAGTTGCAGTGTACACCGACACCGCCCCTTCCTATGCAACCATTGCCAACTAGAATATGGAGTTCCGCCATGGTCGTGAGTCCCTTGAAGATGACCCCCAGTCCAGGACGCCCGTCAGATGTGACCAACGAGGTCAATGTGGCCCGTGCGGAGAGGAACATCTTCGAAAATCGACGGGTAAAGGTCTGAGAAATCGAGCGAGAACTTAAAATATCACATGGAAGTGTTATCAACATCATCCACGACAATTTGGCCATGGCCAAGGTCTCTGCCCGTTCGGTCCCTAGAAACCTCATACGCCCCATGAGCGACTTCAATGTCGTCAAAGTCCCCAAGGCCAGAGTTGCACAAGCTGCTCTTCGCGAGTGAAGATTCGAGGAGCTCAACCCTCTCCTCTACAGTCCAGATCTGGCCCCTAACGACTACTTTTTATTCCGCCAGCTCAAGGTTACACTGCGTGGACGCCGGTTTGGGGACGATGAAGATGTCCAGCTCGCCGTCCGCGAGTGGAGTGAACAGCAGTCGAGAGATTTCTGGTTATCGAGAATTCGAATCCTCAGGGACAAGTGGCGCAAGTGCATTGAAGTCGAGGGTAGTTATATTGAAAAATAATAAAACACTTTTCCTCATATCTCGTTTCCTTATATCTGAATTGCAAAACTTTTTGACCACCCCTCGTATATATATATATATATATATATATATATATGAATCCATTATACCACAAGGCTACTTTGAGAGATATATATACATATATATATATATATATATATATATATATATATATATATATATATATATATATATATATATATATATATATATATATATATATATATATATATATCTCTTTTCATCGTAACAAGTTTTGTTAAAAGCGACAGCTAATTTTGCGTTTGCGATTCTTTTTTCACATCTATCAATTTGTCATATATTTGCCTTTATGTCTGGATTGAGTCCATGTATAAGTTCTCTAAAGTTCATTATAGCACGATTTCGAAATAATAGCGAAGGAACAGAAGATTCCTTATGCAAAAATCACTTTATTCATCTGACGCGTTTCGTTACAACTCGTAACATCGTTCAGAGATACAAGAAATACAAGAGAAAATTATTAGAATTGTTTTATATATCATGGACAGGCGGTAAACATATAGACGAACAAAGAAGTCACTCAGGTAGGGTGCACTGGCAAACTTCTTGACAGGGTGGGACACGTCAAGAGCACAGGTAGAAGATTAAATTTGCGGTCGTATCTAGATAGATAAATGACCTGGATACCTGAGATTAGCTATCCCGTGCGTTTTTATTCCAATTCTTGTTGCTCGATAGTATTCCATTTGAATTGAATTGAATATTAATTTTTGGTTGTTTTTCTTGTATGTGCATAGCTTCTAGAAATAGTAATTGTCGCCGATCAGGTGCGGAGTCGATAATTTTAGTCTTCTCTTCTAACATTTTTCTGCTGATAATTATTGCATGGTTTTGGGGGGCGCAAATCGTCAGGTGGTAGGTAATTCTTCGTGATAATTTTGTTTCAGTCATACCAATATATGATTGTTAGAGGAGCTTGCAGTCTCCTAGGTTGCATTTATACTTATATATTACATGGGTTCTTTGCTTAGGTTCAGGTTTCGGCCTCAGATTGTTTTTCATGATGAGGGTGGTGGTTCGTCTAGTTTGGTAGTATATAGTAAGCGATATATTTTGTTCAGTATTCGTAGGTTGTATAGATCGGTTGATAATTTCCTTGATTATCCTTTCGTCTGTTCGGTACGCCGTGTTCATGGTATTTTTATAGAAGAGTTTTATGTTGTTTTCTCTGTTATTGTTTCCGTTGTTAGTCTCTTCTGTGAGGTAGAATTGGTCTATTTTATTTTTTATAGCTGCCTGTATTTCATGGTTGCTGAATTCATTGTTGACGAGTACTTGTGTAACTCTCTTTATCTCATTATGCGTATCCTTCCATGTATGGCAGTGAGTGAAGGCGCGGTTGATATAAGCGTTAGTTACACTTTTCTTGTATCGTTGATGACATTCACTCTCTGCATTCATGCAGAGGCCTGGAATGGTGGTTTTAACGTATACTTTAGTTGTGGTTTTGTCATTCTTTAAAGTGTCAAGAAATATAAGTTGGTTGTTCTGGTTTCTTTCAATTGTATAATTGAGGGACGAGCATTCTTTAAATACTTGTTGGAGTGTTTGTATTTCTTCTTCCGTTTCTACATTAATGTAAATATCATCTATGTATCGGCAGTAGATGTGGGGTGTGGGTAGTTTGGCAAAAAACTCTTTATTCAACGGCTCCCATGTACAAATTTGCGAATAAGACTCCTAGAGTAGAGCCCATAGCAATTTCGTCTACTTGACGGTACATATCCCCCCGTCAAGGAGTTTGCCAGTGAACCCTATCTGAGTGACTTCTATGTTCGTCTGTACGTTTACCGTCTATCCATGATATATAAAACAATTCTTATAATTTTCTCTTGTATTTTCTTGTATCTCTGAAGATGTTACGAGTTGTAACGAAACGCGTCAGATTAATAATGAATTTTGGCGAACTTATACATGGACTCAATCCAGACATAAAGGCAAATATAAGACAAATTGAAAGATGTGAAAAAAGAATCACAAACGCAAAATTAGCTGTTGTTTTTAACAAAACTTGTTACGGTGATAATATATTGCCCAACTTTACTTCCATATATATATATATATATATATATATATATATATATATATATATATAAGTATAATGAACAACAACATGGTTCCAGGGAAGGAGTCTTCTGCGGAATATCAGTAGTAACCTATCGCCATTCTAAGGCAACACTATTTGTTAAAGATTCCATTTGTCGCGGTTTTCTAAAGGTCTTGTTCGTTTAATTCCGTCAAAAGTTTTCCTAAATGTTAATGGCACTTGTATCTTGGAAATCCTCCTTATATCATTTACAAACTTGGTTTTCAAAAGATTTAAATTTATATTTTTGTTCCTCATCAAAATTTATGGTTTTAGTATCTTCTATTCTTTTTCGCACTCCTTTATTTTATTTTCTTATTCGATCCATTTGTTGTTTTTAAATGTGAATCTACTTCATACAAACTGTTAGTTAATAATCATAGTAAAAAATAAATGGAATATGTTCAATCAAATGCTCAATTTGCAATACACGGTACTTTTGAGAAACAGGAAAACCTTTATCTCCCCTAATATTGAAGAAAGACTTCTAAAAGATGCAACCAGCAAACTTCACCCAATTGAAAGCTATATGTAAGGAAGAGTGGGCAGATGTTCCATCACAATATTGCCTATATTTGGTCAAATCTTATAAGAAACGCCGAGCAAAACCTAAAGCAAACAATAGTGATGCAACGAAATATTAGGCTCTCTGACTATGTAGTGTCCAAAACTTATTTCTACCATTATATTTGTTTTGTTTGTATGTCAAATACATTTTAAGAATGTCTTTATTGTCTCTCTAAAAGTTATAAAGAACTTTTAATTAATAATATTGAAGTATGTTACACTAAAAGTTCGGTTGGAACTAATTTAAATGGTTACATCTTTGGATGGGGTAGTTCGAAGCCACTAAAAGTGTTCCTCAAGTACATACTCAAAGCAAGATGGAAATCGTTGCTAAAACCCATTCCAAAACAACAACAAAACCCGACACTCTTCCGACCGAGTCCCACCGAAGCACGAGTTTGAAAGATTTAGTCTTTTTTTCTTGTTCGACTTATCTATTGCCTTCACTCTGCCAGCACCTTGTCAGCTACAAGCACTTAAGGTTTCTCCATCCAACACAAAACCTTTACACACAATTGCAATCACCACCCACCTGAAATTTGTGGAAATAAAAATGTATGACAGGTATATAGTTCGAGTATTCTAAAGAGCTTACTTGTAGCACTCGTGAATCGATAAGCCAGGTAGCTCACGAAGACCTCAGATCTCGTCCCCACGCTAAGGGAGATATGGTTATTTATTCTCTTCTCCCTCTATTATTGGCTTGCCGATCTCTTCAAGTTTCGGATAGGAAATGGCCAATTTAGCCACTCTCCCGCTATCTTTGACGCTCCCTGGGAGAGTGCTTGTATTCGTGCCTGAGTCGGAAATGGCGTCAAGTCCCGTCAAAACTCATCTCATATTTCGACCAAGCGCTTAAATATGCGTTTTCCCGTCCATGTGAACCCTCGTTTGCTTGTGTGTACGCGCGTACTACTTCTATCCTCTCCGACTCCTAATTCTCATTCGAAATTAGATACGTAGGAATTAGCACGTAGCACCTTGTATTTGTGTAAGTGTTCCCAACTACAGTAAATTGTTCTCTTCTTCCGCGTTTCCCTTGCTTTTCTTTCGTTTCAAATCGGTTCCAAAAAGGGGGCGCACGTATCTACATGCTGCCGATCCTTCCATATCAACATTGTCTCGGATACACTCCACACGATGGATTGAAAGTGTTTCCGCGTGGCAATGACTAAAGCATCCAGTTAATTTGAATCTTTGGGTTTGGAAAATGCATTTATGGTGACGCCTCTCTGCACATTCATACAGTCAGCTTGAATTGTCAAGGAGAAAATCAATTTTTGCTAGGTAAGACATGGTTTTCATGAGCAGAAAGTAAATAAGGGCAGAGAGAAGAACAAACAAATGGGTCAATGTTATACCAGGATTAAGAATGCCAAGAACAAATATAAAAAGGATCATTTACCCGTTTTGGAATCATCTGTATGTCCCATCACCACTAAGTCATCACGGCCATGTTTCGTTTATATCCTTAATTCTTGCCATTGATCTCCGCCCATTCATCCCTCACCACCCCATCTCCATCGCTTTACCTCTTCCTACTACATCATTCTGACCGCCTTCAGTTAAAATCGATTCTCTTCACGAACCAAATAACTGCGACCAAGAGGAGACCTACTTGCTACCAGTGGCTCCCGGGTGCCTCGGTAGCCTCGAGCGACTCCTTAAGGACTGAACAAACAGAACCAAGATTCAGGCGTCGCGTTGCCTTCGTCAGAGATTCGGAATCTCGCTCACGAACCCCGTCTAAGGTGCTGCTGGCGTGCGTCTGTGCATGTGGGCTATGGTAGGACACACACGTACATAATACAAAGAGTAATGATCTATAGATTAAACAAAGGAGCTTGAGTCTCTAGATTGTCATGTCACCCAAATACATAAAAATGAAAATACACGTACATGTAAATACGAGTGCCTGCGTGAAAAAAAGAGGGCCCGTTGAGCAGCAAGTTGCAGAGGTTCACAAAGAGTGGGTAAAGTTAGGGAAGGTGAAAATGTGTGAAAGGGGCATAGCCAAAGTAAACAACTTAGAAGGGTAAAGGAGCTGAGCGGGCGCAACTCTCCTAAACATGGCTACATTTCGATTCCAAGGTAGAGACTCTTGATGAGTGAGGGCAAGGAGGGGGAGTTTCCAATATACACCTACGCACTACGTCCATTTTTATGCCGATTGCGGATGTATTCTTTGTAAGAGCCCTTCTAGCCTCATTATTGCATGTGATAATTTTATTGTACTTTTTATCATCTTTTTCTCTTTCCTTTCTATATTGATTATATTTTCCCCTTAATCTCTTTTCTACCCTTGATTGCTTATAAACTGAGTGGAAATGGTTTCATTGGTTAATCCTTTCTATTTTTTTGGCCATATAAAGTGGTAAAACCTGGACTACCATCTGATATAACACTATTAATTCAGATTTTTCAAGTGTACATGTATGAACAAATGCTGTCAGATGAAGAAACTGTTACATTTCAGAGAAGCTCCTCTTTCGTGCCCAGCGATAAGCAGCGTTCCAAACGCCCATATTAACCCAACCCTCGTTATTCAACTCAGGTTTCGCCCTTCAGGCGCAAGCACTCATCAACAGTCAAGCGCATGCACCGACCTTCATCGTTTCCTCTCTGACGAAACAAATTTCGGGCATAACAGGAAGCTGACCCGTCAGAATGATCGCTGGCTTATGTGAAGACACATTGGAAGTACCTATCATACACAACAAATTTCATGCCTCTTTAATGGTTCTGGGCATGGTCAGCAGCTAGGGCTACGTTATGCCTCTTCACATTTCCTCCCAAGGTCTCAAGGTCCACGATGTGCCAATCTTTCTGCTGGATTTTGGGTGCCTTAAAAAATAGGCCGTTTGACTCGGATGACCTGTGATGGGCCCTTGTGGCTTTTGTCCTTTGTTGTATTATATTGTGGGGGACTTTGATTTTGTCTTCCCCTGGCGATGGTGCTTTTTGTTGGTGCGTTTTGACGGATGCGGATGATATTTGATAGGCCCTTGTGGCTTTTGTCATCCGTGAAATTATGTTATTTTATGTTATGAAATGGGATGCTTATGACTTTCTTGCCATCTTTATTGCTCCTTGGGTCAGCAAAATGTGGTTGGATTACAGTAATTTTCTTAGGACTTTTGGGAATCAATTAATTGAATCGTTATTATAAAATTGCTGAAAACGTGAAACCCGAAAGGCACTTGGTGATGATCTGAGAAAGGGGGATGCGGAGTAGAGACTAGACAGAGTGAAGAGGATGAGTGGAGGAACAGTGGTACTTGAAAACACTAAATCAAGCCACTACTCTATTTATTCGAAAGACTCGAGGTTGACATTTAACAAAGTCACTTGGGATCTTATTAAATGTTGACTCGAAGAAGACCCTAGAGGGACGCGTAGCAGAATAAGGTTGAAGGGCGACCACGTGCCCTTCTGTACCCACGTGGTCCTGAGATCCCGCATAGAGCTTTGAAAGCATGGCTGAACTAGGGTGAGGATGCAGCCTACGTCGTTATAACGCCCCAGCTGTATTTGCTTAGGGTACCGATTTCATCGTCTCTCATGGCCACCTTTCAGTCCACATTCTTGCCTTTTGTCATAAAATTGAAGCCCGTTGAACATTCCACGCCAACGTTATCACAATTCCCCCCTCCCCGAAGGAGGAGGGGGGAATTGATAGGTTAGGTGGTGAAGTAGGCCAGTTAGATGTTTCAGGTGAAGGTAGAGGGCCGGTGGAGGAGGTAGGATATGATAGTTCTAGGGATAGTGAAGTTAGCCCCCTTAGATTAGTTAGAAATAGGCCTAGTGAGGTTGGGGGACAGTGGAGAGTGGTTAAAATACGTGTAGCTAGGGAGGCTTCTCCTGTTCTTTGTGAGAATAGGGTTGCCTCTGTTGAGGTGGTTAGCCAGGGGGAGAATAGGTGTGTGAGTCAGAGGGACACAGAACCTATTAGATTGACTAATAGATTCAGTGCCCTAAGAGAGGAAGTAACTGGAAGTGATATGACTGATGGGGGTGGAGGTAGAGTGACTGGTAGTTTGAATGAGAATAGGAGTAAGGATGGAGTTAGGTCTGTGGGGGTTAGGAATAGGAGTCTGACTGAAGTGCTTGTGATGGGTGATTCGCGAGTTAGATATTTAGATAGGAAGTTGAATGCAAGTAGATTGAATGGTTTGAGGGTGTGTTTGCCGGATGCTGGAGTGAGAGATCTGTCTGATAGGTATGGGGAACTGGTGTCTGGCTGTGCAAGGGATGCGGTTGTGATTACACATGTAGGAGTGAATGATGTGAAGAAAGTGGGTGCATGTGAGTTACGTGAGAGGTACAAGAGGTTAATTGAAAAGGTGAAAGAAATTAGAATGAAAGGTGTTGTGACAGGTGTGCTTCCAAGAATGGATGTTGGGGTAGAATGGATGTCTCGTGCGATTGGGCTAAATGATTATGTGAGGAGGATGTGTGAGATGGAAGGTGTCATGTTTGTGGATGTGTGGGATAGGTTTGTTGGAATGAAAGAAATATATGTGATGGATGGACTGCATATGAGTAGGAGGGGGGTAGATGTGTTGTGGGAGGAGTATGATCGTGTTATTAGGTCTTTGCGGGCGGGAAACTAGATATTAATAGTGGTCAGGGAATTATGAGAGGAAATTATAGTACTGAAAGTAGAATGGACTTGGCAGATAACAGAAATAGGTTGCAAGGCGATAGAGGTGAGGTCATTCAGGTTTCAAGAAGTGCTTCAGGGATAGGGGGGTTAAATTGTTTCTATACAAATGCTCTTAGTCTTAGAAACAAGAAGGATGAGCTATTTAGTTATATTAGCAATGAGGATATAGATATATTATGTGTTACTGAATCCTGGGTTAATGAAATAGAATTTAGTGACACTATAAGTGAATTTGATTTACAGGGTTATAATATGTACATTAGTCAAATGAAAGGTAGGATAGGTGGAGGAATAATTATCTATATAAAAAACAACATTGTTTCAAGTTTAAATACTTCAATAAAGCAGGATGGAGTTGAGTCACTTTGGATAGATATTAGGTTCAGTAAAAATAGAATGGTGCATTTGGGAGCTTTTTACAGGCCACCTGGGCAGACTGATGATATGGATGAACTAATGATAAGGGAAATAAGTAAGGGATGTGAAACAGATGCAGTTATTCTTGGGGACTTCAACTTAAACTCTGTGGACTGGGAAAATATGATAGGTAGGGATAAAACAAGTGGCAGGTTCATAGAATGCTTTGAGGATAATTTTTGAATTAATTTGTTAATGAGCCAACGAGGGGGGACAATATATTAGATTTAGTACTTTCTAACAGTGATCATTTAGTTCAAGAATTGACTGTTGCGGAAGCATTGGGAAATAGTGACCATCAGATAGTTCGTTTTAACTTGGGAATTGAGAAGGGTAAAATAACCGAGAATGCTGTAAAAGTTCCAAATTTTCATAAGGGAGATTATGTAAAACTCCGAAGCTTGCTAAATTTTGTAGACTGGGATGTAGAAATCAGAGGTAAAAATGCTTATGATATGTGGGATACTTTCAATCATATAATAAATGTAGTCCAAAAACAATGTATCCCAATGAAGGCCATTAGGAACAAAAGTAGGAAACCATTATGGTGGAATCAGGAGATAGCTAGAAAAAATTCAGAGAAGAAAAGGGCATATAAAAAATTACAGGTAGAAAATAATATTCATAATTTAAGTGATTATAGAATGGCTAGGAATGAGTTAAATAAGATTATAAAGAAGAACAAAAGGGTGTCAGAAATTAAATTAGCTCAGGATAGCAACAAAGATCCTAGAAAGTTCTTTAGTTACTATAAAATTAATAACAAGTCTGGCAGAGTTAAAATAGGACCTATCAAATATGAAGGGGTTGTGAGAGAAACTGATGAGGAAATAGTTGAGGTACTAAATGGTCATTTTGCATCAGTATTTACAAAGGAGTAACTAAATAGTCTTATGTATAGTACTCATGGGTCAGGGAAAGAGGTGTTTACTACCATAAGTGTGGATCGGAGGACGATAAAAGGACTAATAGGTGAGTTAGATACTACCAAGGCCTCCGGCCCTGATAATATTAATTCTAGGATACTTAAAGAAGGGGTAGGAAGTATCTCAATAGCTCTGGAGAAGTTATATACTAGGTCACTGGAATATGGAGAAATACCCGATGATTGGAAAAAAGCGAATGTAGTCACTATTTTCAAGAAGGGATGTAAAGAGTATCCAAATAACTTTAGACCGGTTAGCCTAACTCCTGTAGTCTGTAAAATTCTTGAGAAAATAGTTAAAAAAGGGATTTGCCAACATCTAGAGAGGGAGGGGTTAATCAGCGATGCTCAGCATGGGTTTAGATCAGGTAGATCATGTTTGACTAATTTACTAGACTTTCTGGAGTTTGTAGCAGATCAAGTAGATAAGGGAAAGAATGTAGATATAATTTACTTATATTTTAGTAAAGCATTTGATAAGGTACCACATAGGAGACTAGTTCATAAATTAAAAATGATTGGAATATGTGGGGGTGTTTCAAATTGGATAGCTGAGTGGCTGAAAGACAGGAAGCAAAGGGTAGTGCTAAATGGTGTAAAGTCAGAGTAGAGGGATGTTATCAGTGGGGTTCCTCAGGGATCAGTTCTCGGTCCATTATTATTTGTCATCTATATAAACGATCTTGGGGAGGCAGTTAATAATAAAGTGTCAATTTTTTGCGGATGATACCAAATCAGCAGCTGTAGTTAAAGATATTGATGATAATATTAAAGTGAAAGGGGATTTAAATAAATTATTATCCTAGGCACATAAGTGGCAAATGACTTTAAACCTTGATAAGTGCAAAGTTATTAACATGGGAAAAGATAATAGAAAATTTAACTATGAAATGGATGGGCATTGGCTGAGCTCCGTAGAGGATGAGAAAGATCTAGGAGTAGTAATAGATAAGTCATTAGGGTTTTCTAAGCAGTGTATTAAAGCAAGAATCAGGGCAAATAGAGTGCTGGGGTTCATTAAGAGAAATGTCAGTTACAAAAGTAAGGAGGTTATTCTTAAACTCTATAACTCTTATGTTAGGCCACATCTAGAGTACTGTATACAGGCATGGTCCCCACATTTTAGACACGATATTAACCTTCTCGAGTCAGTGCAACGGAGGGCAACAAAGATTATTCCTTCCCTGAGGCATCTTGAATATATAGATAGACTGAGGGTATTAAATATGTTCTCGTTCGAAAGGAGGTGTGTGAGAGGGGATAGGATTGAGCTGTTTAAATTTTTTTCCGGGATAGATAAATTGGATGTTAGCAAGTTTTGGGAGTTAGATGATGGAAATCGGACTAGAGGTCACCACTTGAAAATTAAAAAGCAAGGGTGTAGGTTGGATTTAAGAAAATATTTTTTCACCAATAGAGTGGTAGACTTCTGGAACAAATTGCCGCAGAGGGTAGTAGGTAGTCCAAATCTAAATGTATTTAAGAGTAGGTTGGATGAATTTATGGGGAGGGAAGGGTGTTATCATTCCTAAGTTTTGTATATATTAATATTGTTTGTATATATCTATAGCTGCATGATTTAATTCTTGACAAGCCTTGCTTGGTGATACCCTTGTTTCTGGACGCAATCCTCTGGATGTAGTTTTCCTGGGAGTTTGGGTTCCTTAAAAAAGAGGCTGTTTGGCTCGGATGAGCCCTTGTGGCTTTTGTCATCTGTTATATTATATTGTGGGGAATTTTGATTTTGTCTTCCCTTGGTGATGGTGCTTTTTGTGGGTGGGTTTTGACGGATGCGGATGACCTTTGATAGGCCCTTGTGGCTTTTGTCATCCGTGAAATTATGTTATGTTATGTTATATTATGTTATGAGTCGTCGAATTTTCCCCAAAATAGCACGGTGTGTGGAGGCGGCCGCCAAAGCCACCAAAAACCACCTTAGCAGGCGTTTATATAATTCTTCGACTCAGTTTAGTAAGCAGGATTAATAGACTCCCCACCTACTACATCGAACGAGCTGAAGGACTCTCGCCTCCTCCCATGGCGATTTCGATTGGAGGAATAAGGGCAAATCGACAACCGTGAAACTGGCATTGTCAATCGCGAGTATCTGACAAGGATTCCCATCTTCCTTATCTGAAGTGAGAGGTAACCCTACTTCCTCCTTCGCAGTCATAGTATCCCAACTGGCCCCTTTTCGGCAACGAGCTAGTAAGCAATTGTAACCGTTGCCGCCTGTAGATTGATCTAGAATCTGGCTTACCCAATCGATCTATTCTTTGTGTGTGCGCCCCAGTTTAAAATCCCCCTTTAAATCACCGACCTGAATCCGACCTCCTCAATCCCCTAATTAACCCACCTGTATCGTGCGTAGACGTTTAACTCCGTATGTGCGATCATTCCATATAAACCTAATATTTGTGTATATTTAAATATTATTTTGTTGTCTTTCTTTTGCAATGCCAACCTTTACCAGCTACCTGTTAATATTTGGCCAACTTGCACTCTGAAATATTTGTTTAAAAAAGGACCCCGCAAAGTTAATAATAAACCATCCCCACTGGAATCAATAATTTCCCCGTTCACTAACGGTCTTCAACCCACTTCGGCCCAACGCCCCAAAGTACCTACGTATATATATATATATATATATATATATATATATATATATATATATATATAGAGTCTAGCCATTCCATGACATATATGTATATATATATATATATATATATATATATATATATATATATATATATATATATATATATATATATATAAAATATGGTTATCAAGTGTGTCAGGGTATTAAAAAGGTCTTGGGAGAGTTTTTTAAAGGCAACCCTTTAACTTTATTGTAATTTTCAAAGCTGAGTACCGTTTGAATTGCAAAAACATAACAAAACAGGAGACAACCCTGCCATATTTATTTATCGCTTAGTGTTTGTATGTGTGTTTGGAACGACAACGTTTAATAGGAAAATTTTGTCGAGAGACAGAACTTCTCCCACGGTAACTTTAATCCCCGAAGGATTAATAGAGCCTGAGCCTTTCTCATCTGACGAAGACTCCATTATTTTTATTTATTTATTTGTTTAATCGTATATTATATTAGTGAGAGTATTTAGGTAGCAAAGCTTCAGCGTTTAACAAGCATATTCCTCTGTGTGTCAGTAATTTGTGAGTCAAGCTTTCTCCGTCCCGTGCCGACGATCCATTAAACGCTTTCTTTCGGACAACGAACGACGAGAAAAATGTCATCGTTCGAGAGATTTAAACTCCAAAGAGGATCTCTTGGTTTAAGTGGCAAATATCTTGTCATCTATGTAGAGGAAGAAGAGAGAAAAAAGAGAGGTGAACAAAAAGAAATTAGAGAGAGCGAAAAGCGCGAGAGAATTCGTCAATATGAATTAGAATTAAATCGTGATCGGATCGAAACCCTTTCAGTAAATTCCCGCGTAGGAGCCCCTCAATCAGCTTCCTTTAAACTCCCCACGTTCAAAGAAGGAGAAGACTTCATATCTTTTTTCACTCACTTCGAGAATATTTTTGAATTTAATTATTGGGACATCGAGACTGATGGTGTCGCTGAGCTTCTTTCCCTCTGTAGCTCGCAGCACCGAGACCTATGTGTATCCCTTCCCTCGGAAGCTACGGTGGATTATTCCACCCTCAAATCTGAGATTCTCGCGGCTTATATTATGACGCCTGACTTCTGCCGCGCAAAATTTCGCCACACCCGCATCCAACTAAATATGACCTTCCGTCATTTTAGTATACTCTTTCCCGTAATTCTAATTTTTGGTTAGACACATCGAAAGTCCCCCACGATTATGAGTCACTGGTAGGTTTTGTTGTAAGGGATCAGTTGCTAGCGTCGCTAACACCAGAGATCCGCTCCTTTATAAAGGATCGTCGTTGCAACTCCTTCAAAGAGTGCATAGAAGAAGCAGATATCTATGTGGCGAGTGACAACTTATACCCGAAGGAAAAGTAAAAGCCTCCCCTTCATCCCCCAAGAATAAAACTAATAACTAGCAGTTCCTTCCTATGAAATCCCCCCAATTCGTCAAAGTTACAGCCACCTTTAAACCAAGAAGTTTCCCTCCATCGGAACCCTGTGATGCCAAGCCTCTATATCTAATCCCCCAGCGTCAACTACTTTTCCCTGTGGGATAATCGTATGTTTGGCATGCGGAGTCGAAGGCCACACGCGCCCAAATTGAATGCGACCTTGAAGTAAATATTAAAGAATTCTCTGCTAAAGAGCCCCGTGAGTGGCATAGCTCCTTGCCCATGGCACTATTTGCATTTAGAGAGATTCCACATCGTACGCTTGGATTTGCTCATTTCGAATTAATCTACGGACGTAACGTGCAAGCTCCCATTAGCATCCTCAAGGAGTTATTCTCTAACGCCAAGTTAGACAGGGAAATTCAATCTTCCTACGCGCATGTTTTGGATCTTCGATGAAGATTAGAAAAGTGTGCCGAGATTTCATACCAAAATGCTGACGTTAACTTAAAAAAATATCGGACTTACTTCGATGTCAAATCGAAGGAGAGGAAATTTAATCCCGGTGATGAGGTTCTATTGCTACCTCCTACGGAGAGCAACAAACTTCTGAGCCAGTGGAAAGGCCCCTTCCCAATTCTCGAAGCGCGAGGACCCGTGCATTATTTAATAAAGACCCCCACACGAGAGAAGCTGTTCCACCTCAACATGTTAAAAAGATATCACTGCCGCGCGTGTGTCAACAACATTGTTACCACCGACGAAGAGCCACCTTTGGAGGCCGACTTTACGACGGATGCCCTGAACCTTGTACATGGCGTGTGCGTCGAACAGGATAGGGATTACTCACTACCCGCCTTGCCCCACTAGTTTCGATATCAATAAACGACTAACTCCCGACCAAACTAGCCAGTTGCAGTTTATTTTAAGCAAGCTTGAGGACGTCATTTCTGAGACCCCTGGGTGTGCTATTAACTTGCAGCATGATATAATCCTCGATATCCAAGAACCTGTTCGTTCAAGACCTTTCTCCCTTACAATTCAACTGAGAAATGCCTTTAACGCCGAGGTTAACAATCTGCTCAACCTCAATATCATTGAACAATCCACGTCAAATTATTGTTTCCCAATAGTTATGGTACGGAAACCAAATGTCTCTTACTGCATGTGTGTAGATTTTCGCAAATTAAATTCCGCGAACGTTTTCGATGAGGAACCGATTCCTTAAAATGATCAAAACCTTCAATGGTTCGAAAAAGCAAAATATATTTGCCAGCTTAACCTATGTAAAGCTTATTACCAGGTTTCGTTGAAAAAGAGCGTAAGGAAATACACCGCCTTCCCCACCGACAAAGGACTTATGCAGTTCCGCTGACTTCCTTTCGGGCTAATGACGGCCTGCAGCAATTATAATCTAGACGACCTGCAGCAATTATAATCCGATAATGCTCAGATATTTGGACGGATTGGATAATGTCACCTTTTACTTTGACAACATTTACTTTGCCACTTGTGACTGAGACCAACACTTTGCCTCCTTCCAGGCGCTCTTAAGCAGTTTGCGAGAGCACGGCCTTACGGTAGGCCACAGTAAGTACCATCTCGCCTATGATTCGATCCAATATCTTGGTTTCCACATTGGAAACGACCAGCTTATTCCCCTCAAAGACAAGGCCCAGGCGATAGTTAAGAGGCCCCTCCCAGGTACCAAGAAACAGCTCCGTTCTAATGTGGTCTGCCTCATTTTATCACAAGTTTGTCCCCAGTTTCGCCTCTTTGGCTGCCCCGTTGTGTAAACTACTAAAAAAAAATCCCCAGACCGCATCATATGGAATTCGAGGGCTATTTCTCATTTCCATCAACTAAAGGGTAAATTGGCATCTGCCCCAGTCCTCACGTTGTCTGACCCCGAACGGATGCGAGTAATGAGGGCATCGGTTTGTCCTTTTTCAGTGCAGCGACAACGCTGAGAGTCATCTTGTGGCCTACGTAAGTCGCAACTTGCGCCCACGTGAGAAGAATTATGCAGTGATAAAAAGGAAGCTTTAGCTATTATTTGGAGTGTGCAAAGTTTAAGATGTTCTTGCTAGGCTAAGAATTCGTTATATAGCCTGATCACCGCCCGCTGTCATACCTCCGTAATATTGAACATCATAATGGCCGAGTAATGAGATGGAGCTTATTATTGCAGGAGTTCCAATATAGGATAATCTATATGTTCCACCGTAATCCTTCTGTCATTTATGTAAAATGTATCATTGAATATACATTTCCTTCTTTTTTTGTTTTGTATAGCTTAGTGTATGAATATTATTTTCATTTCTTTTAATTATGTGCCCCTTAATGCTCAAATGGTCGGCAATAACTAATTTCCTTTTCTGTTCATACTCGTATGTACAGGCAGTGGGGTAGAATTAGCATGTACACCTGCTCGACGTCAGGTCAGGAATTCACTTTTTTTGCTTACCCCGTTTACCACTCGCGTGAAAGTCTCCGCTTTTCCAAGTCGTTCGTCTTAGGGGATGCCACCTTTCTGCCCCAACTCCGAAAGTGCCAACTTTTAGGATGGAAGGGATGTAGTAGAATAAGCTCGAAGGGTGACTATGCGCCCTTCTGTACCCACATGATAGTGAGATCACCGCATGGAGCTTTGAAAGCATGGCTGAACCAGCGTGAGGGCACAGCCTACGCCGTTATCATGCCCCAGCTGTATTTTCTTACGGACTAATTTCATCGTCTTCCATGGCCACCTGTCAGCCAACATTCTTGTCTTCCGTCATAAAATAGAAGTCCGTTGAACATTCCACGCCAACCTTATCACAATTTTTCCCCTCGAAGCAGTCGCCGACTTTTCCCCAAAATAGCACGTGTGTGTGGAGGCGGCCGCCAAAGCCACCAAAAGCCATTTTACCAGGCATCTATATAATCATTCGACTCAGTTTAGTAAGCAGCACTAATAGACTCCTCAGCTACTACGGCGAACGAGCTGAAGGACTCTCGCCTCCTCCATATCGGCGATTTCGATTCTAGGACGAACGCTAATCGACATCCGTGAACTCTGCCATAGTCAATCGGCGGCCATTCCCTTTAAATCTAAAATTTTTGTATATTTAAATATAATTTTGTTGTTAGCAAAGATATATTTTCCTCATTTTCTTTCCTTTGCAATCACAATCAATGCGTACCAGCTACCTATTAATCTTTGGTTAACTTGCACCCTTAAATATTTGTTTTAAAAAGAAGCCTGCAAAGTTAATAATAAACCATGCCTACTGGGCTCATAAGAATTTCCCCATTTACTAACGGTCTTCAACCCACTTCGGCCCAAAGCCCCAAAGTATATATATGTATATATATATATATATATATATATATATATATATATATATATATATATATATATATATATATATATATATATATATATATATATATATATATGTATTTATAGAGTCTGGCCATTCCACGACCGGATGAAACCTTACGGTCAACACATTTAAACCAGCTGCTGATTCCCCGGCTTCAAGTGGAAGTCGCCATGAATGGGCACCTGAAAGGTCTTAGTCAAGGGATGGTGCCAGAAGATGCCACACCATGTACTCACTTTAGACTGAGGCCCCCTGTTCCAGTAAAAAAAACAGAGATTGCGAATAAAAGCGATCGTAGTCTTTGCAAGCGCACTTATATGTGATGTTGCACATGAATCTGATTCTTGTACCGTCGAATTGCAGTGCAAAAGAGGATTCTGCCGTTTTTTTTTGTTTATTAAGACGTCTGAACTTTTGTTATGTGTTTATTCACCATATTTTAGTATTCATAAAATTATTATAAGGAGTTTGAAGTAATTTTATCGAAATTTTAGCGTAAAATAACTACAGAACTATGACCAGTAAAGACTCAAGAGTCCACTCAAAGCTTGTCCGAGAGGTAATATGCGTAACACCATCTCAACCTCGGGAGTACAGTTCATTCATATAATATAACTATATTGATAATGTACAATTTTAAAAAGGAA